>JAPMOR010060364.1:199537-259034 GCA_026543865.1 Argiope aurantia
TTAATAAGTGTCTAAACTATAAATGTTAATTCTGCGTATCAAATTTTATCTATTTAGCTCTCTTCTTTTTATAATTATCGTGTTAAATTATATTCGAACAGCTGGACAGGCAGGTTTCCTCTAAATGGATTTTGATAAGCTAGAAATGTACAAATTTGGCATAAAGACCGTATGCCAAATTTTATTCGCCTTTTCAAGGTGCTTTTGAATTATCTTTCTTACAGACAGACATTTTAGAAAACATTTTCCTCAGTTTCAAAAAACTTTTCTTTCTGAGTTTCAAAAAACTTTTCTTTCTGAGTTTCAAAAAAGGCTAATTTGTCAAAATCTCAAGTTCGAATTTTTTTTGACGATTATTATACTTTCTCTGTACTGCATATATGAGAAACCAAAAAATGATTTTTTAAAAAAGGACTGTAGGATATTTCGATGAATGCTTCGTGTATCCTTTTCTTTTGATTCTGTCAGTCTACGAAGCTTTGGAATTCCAAGCTTTTGCAGAAGGGAAGTAATAGCTATTTGAGTCATTTTGCTGTCCTAGACAGAACGCAATATGAGGCTCCTGTTTTAATAAACTGCTCAATTTAATTTCATACCTCAAAACAATTGTAACTTATTCAGCATGTTAATCATTTATTTAAAATTATATTCTCTTTATTTTAACAACTTTATGAAAATGTGTGTGCATATTATTAAGTTATTTTCTTTCATTCATGATTACCCTTCATCATCATTTGTACACAATATTATTTTAAGCTGATGCTCAGTGCTTATAATGAGTGTGTGTGTGTGTTGGCGCTCTACAGGCCAGACCGTTTGACCTACAGCTACCAAATTTGGTACATGTATACCTTGGAAGTCGGGAATGTGCACCTGGGGTCCCTTTTGTTGAATTTTTAATTATAATTTTAATTATTAATTAAAAACTAACTTTCCTGCAAAAAATTCTTCATTTCCCCACCGCCAAATGAGTAAGTGTTCAGTTTTTTTCCCACACTAATAAGGTTAGGCTTAACATTTTTCGATCGATTATTTCAAACGATTCTGTTTATTTTCTTAATGTTTGAAACCTTTAAAATTACACATTGTCAATTTATAGATCTTTCAGATTCATTATGAAGTACTTTTGAATTAAAATAAAATAGAAAAAAGGAAATTAAAAATTTCTAATCTGCATAGCGTTACCCCAACTGTCGTAGAAAAATTCACGTATTTGCGTTACCAGCTGGCGTTGAAAATTCGCGCATGCGCATTCTGTTCTGATTGTTGACAACTGTTTTAAACGGATGCGGACTTGATTTAAATCATTTTTAGGTTAGTTGTATGCTTTGTATTATATTAATTGCAGATTAATCATTTCGACTTTAATTTAAAGCATAACTTCTACGTGAGCTAACAAAAAAAAATTAGAGAGATACATACTACGTTATTTATAACTGAAGAACTTTATAATATTATGAGTGAATTATATGACTATCAAAATTTGAAGTTTTATAATATTTTGATGAAGAAGCTATTAAAGTAGGAATTACATAAAATATTTAATTATTAAAATTTTAACGAGCATTAAGATTGGCGAACCAGCTGGTCGCCAAAGATGGCTAGTAACACATAAACGTAATAAAATTCATTGGAGTTTCGCCAATCATAATCCTAACATTTAATGATTCATTGAACTTGTATTTGACAATGCTGAAAATAACATTTATTAATTCAATTTGTTTAGGCAGCTGTTTGATCGGCAATATCACTGAATAGAGGTTAATATGATTTACTAAAGTTTAAGCTCAATATCTGATCAACCACTTGAAGTTTATGATCATAAATCAAAAAATGCTAGTACAGTACACTCCCAAGTATCCGGCCTAATGTGGCGAAAGGACTGGCCGAATAACAAAAAAAGCCGGATGGGTCAGAACTCTATGAATTCATTTCTTTTCCCACCAAAATCAGAAGACAAAGTTGTTATACCAAAACTCACTGTTATAATGCGTATTTATCACTTCTTATTGAGTACTTAGCCTTCCATTTATCATAGTCCGATGAATCGTAGAAGCAGTTACCAATAACGTGTCGAGTTAAAATGAAAGGCTCCATACTGGTAGTTCATATATGTTTATATACTGCACTGCACATTTCAAGAATTTATGAGAGAAAAAGTAAGTTAAAGTATATAAATTATTCACATTTTAATATAAATTCTGTAATGCCCAGTTTAAATGCAGAAAACATTAACGTAAATCGTAGGCCTAATTCTTAAGAAAATTGGTTCAAACTCATTTTATTTTGCACTGATAAATGATTACGCAGATATGAAAAGGTAAATCTAAGATAAAAGTCGAAACTTACAGTTTTTTTTTTTGGTTTTGAAAACGTTTTCAATTGATTACTTAATAGACGTCTTACCTGCCTCATTTAATTACGATAAAAGAAAACTAAGCTGGTTATTTGCGAACCGGATACTCGAGAGTGTACTGTATATAAGAGGAAAAGAAAGAGAAAAGTCCTATTTGCACGAACAACAGATGATACCTTTTCTCTTTTCAAGTTTTGAAGGGTCAGTAAAGGGAAAGTGGCTATCAAAGAGGAATTCGACAATTTTATTTTGAATGAAAAAGTCCTAAAAGCTTTCCGCAATGGAACGATACAAACTTGTTTTCTCTTGAATAACACTTATTTTTCTTTTTTTTATGGTCGCTGGTATTATAAAAAAAAATTTATACGTTGGTAAAAGTTCGGCATTATTGATTTATTATTTTCCCAAAGGAATTTTTGGTGGCATATTGATCTTAAAGAAGCAGATATCAGACTTTAAAATTCTATCAATTTGCCATATGTTTAAAAAATTGTGTACTTCCTGCTCGACTATCTAGAAGCCAAACGAGAAAAATAATTATTTTAAAACTATTTTTTAATTTCTCGAATACTGAGCGAAAATATCGTTAAAAAAAATTTGACAGCAAAATCTTGATAAATCTCAACGTTTCTCAATTGCATCTCCGAGTCCGAAAAAATAATTGTGGAATTATGTGTGTATGTTTACAACGGTAACTAAAATATCCCAGTCAGCTACCTGGATGAAATTTTGTGTGTGTTTTTTACATCGAAATTGCACAGCTGTATCAAAATTTGAGAAGTATTTGTTGTCAGATATTTTGCATATCTGTTCGTGTGTATCTGAAACTAGAACTCTAAAAGGTATAAACTAAAGATATGAACAAAAAAGTTTACATATGGTTTTATTGCTAATAACAGATCTATTTCAATTTTAGGTTAAGTACACAAAGATCTATCTATTTAGTAGACTAGTAAGCTAAGCAGTAACACATAATAAGCTAAGAGCAATAAGCTAGCTGATTGAATTTAAATCAAAATTATAGATATGTATCAAATGCTTGACTAAATCCGCCAACAGTTTATATGTGCGTAATGATTATTGCTAAAAAACCAAATAAACTCGTATAATTTCGTATTTGAGACTAAAATCGTAGATTTGTCTCAAATTTTGATGCTTGCGTATTAACCGCAAGAAGCTGACTAATTGCCAAAAACAAAAATTCTCTAGAGATTTCACGACTTATGGTAATCAACCGTTGCCAAAAATTAATTGTGAAAGATAATGAATGCATTAAAAGATTCTTCTGTAAAAAAAAGACTATGTTCGTCAATAATATGAAGTGAATGGCGCAGAATAGCCAAATATGGCTTTTACGCCTATAAACCCTACAAAACTAAACCAAACCAAACATGTGGTTAATACAAAAATACGTAAATTTTGATCGATCACTGGGAAGAGATATTGTTCCAAAACTGCATACTCGATTCTCCTTGCCGTACTCCAAAGCCGAGTTTAAAACATGCGTAAATATATGAGAATATGAAGGAGAAAATATTCTGAATGATAGTATATGCATCGAAAGTTAACAGCTGTAATTGACTTGTAAGAAGATTCAAAATCCTACTGTAGAATAAATTATATCACATAATTCTTTTTTGGTACATGGCAACAAATATTTACATGTTTGACTTGGTACTTTATTGTGCACAAAGAGGACAAATTAAAGGGCAAAAAGGAAATATTTAATCGTTGAAGATTTCGACCTCAAGATTTTAATGAATCTTCCCGTTTTAGGCTTTTCCACATATTTTTATTAAAGGAATAATGATTGACTGTGAATACGATAACTGAAAAATGGAACTTGGTATGAGAATTTAACACCAGATTTGTAGTTTTTTAAAAATAAAATTTCGAACTTATCTATACATAAAATGGTCGTTTGTCTATCTGTTGAAGTGAACGATAATTAGAAAATGTAAAAAACTAGATAAACAGAAATTTGTACACAATTTTAACATTAAAAGTGCAATCTATATCAAATTTTAAATGAAATCCGTTAACAATTCGACCATCGGTCGCCCGTATATGCACGTAAGCGCAACAACAAAAAACACGTAAAGACTTAAATCACTGTAATTTAGAGCATAAATTTTTAAATTCAATATAAAATTGCAGTTGCATGTCAATTTTTATTGATTTCACTCCATTGATAAAAAGATATTCAAAATAGCATACTCAATTTATTTTATAACACTATGTAACACAGAACGCTCTTGTGAAGCTTAAAAATATTTTACAGAAGTCATTAAAACCTTATTACATAAAATATTTAAGTGAAAATTTTATTAACCCCAGAAAACCGGTTGGTTGCCAAAGTCGGCTTATTAAAATTTTTTTAGAAATGTTAGGTATATCTTTATTCCACCAGCAACATAGTAAACCTTTTACGTTGCAATTAATTGATATAACAACTGGAAAGTAATTCTACTCTCTATTGAATAATATTTTTACATTCATTTTTCAGAGAAACAAGATAAATATGAAGGATTTTGGGAAAATGACCAGAAACATGGAGAAGGAAAATTTAGCATACATGAAAACGGTCTTGAATTTACTGGCTTATGGATCAACGACAATTTCTGCTGTGGTTTCCTTGAACTTAAAAATCCTGACGCACCCTTTCCGAAGAAGCTAAAAATACCAAAGGTAATAAGTTAAGTAATTCATGTACAAAAATCTTCTAAGAAAGTAGTTATAATAAATACAGAGGCGATATCCAAAACTAAACTAGCCTTGTTTAAAATTCACTATACCACAACCACAAACTGGTTACTCAGATCCGCTGGAAGACACACGAAGAAATCTGTCCTAAATGCCATCACCGACCACGGTACAACCCTTCCCTAAGGAAGTACGCCCCGTCATCAATGGTAGGAGCCAGATCTCAACCTTTTTGTGTACTCACAAGATTGGCGAAAACTAACCATCATGCCGGAAGCTTTTCATCCTCAATTATGATAGGTGCCCCGCCCCTTGGGACAAAATCCGCTATAGCTGAACGCTGGAACGCTTAAATTGATTAGATTTAATTAAGTTTAGTTTGATTGATTTTCAGTTTTAGAATTAGTTCATATTTAGAACCTGCAATATTCATGTAGCTGGTTAGAAAGATGTGTGAGTGTGTTGCAGATACATTTTACAGACCCCAAAGGTGAGAAAAGCAGTTTGATTGTCCCTGCGCATGCGATTGCTTTTGAAATGGACAGTGAAAGTCAGATGACCGAATGCGATAAATAACGAATTGTGAAAGTCTGTGACAGAACTTGGGATTGTTCCAAAAATTTCCGCACGATAACTGTTATTCAAAATTAATTTTTCAGATCGATTCTGAGCTGGGAAACTGAAATTGAAATCCTAAGGCTCACGACTGAAACAGACATATTCACCGTTATGGTCCTCCCATAGGACGGGCACCTCGTTATTTTATTGGAGATTATGGACACCACAACAATGTTACACTACCGCGAAATAGATAAACTGCTCAGATATCAAGCAATCTCTTAACCACAATTCGCGGTGTCTCCTGGTGGGGAACAAATACAGAGTAACCACATCAAAATTACTCCCACCTTGTCGAAGCATCAGGGATCGAACTGTATAACCGTTATGGCGGCAACACGTAGATGAGAACTAAGGTTGAATCCTAATCAACATAGCTGGTCGCAATACATCCCCTCCCGTAGGAGGTGTGCCTCGTCATTCTAGTGAAGGTAATTTAATCCCGCACCATTGCTATGCCCATCAGGGAAGAGAGAATCAATTACGGAATCAGAAGATTCTCATCTTCATATATAGTATGACTCAAATGGAGATACTAGATAGTTTTATGGAAAACTCATAGCAATTAAATTATATAAACTTCATTCATAACTGACAAAAAACACAAGCTGTAGATCACTATTACGGTTAATCTATTACAACTAGGAATATTTTCCCCTCGAGTTTCAAATACTTCCACAATAGATATTTTTTGTGGTAAAAATTCTTTAATCAACATAGAAAAATGGAGGACGCAACTCTCAACCTCACGCCGTCCAACAGCTTAAGCTTTCAGAACAGATGAATTACAGAACAACGCCATCAACAAAATTCATCGTTTAGTATTGGTAAACAAATAGATGTTTTGACATTTTCCCTTTCACCGATTATCCCCGAAATTTGATATATATCATTAATTTTGACTTCAAATATCACTTATGTAGGTTTTGGGGTTATTGAATGATGGGGAAAACGTACAAAGAAATAAATAGATCACATTTCTAACCAACTTTCCAAAAGAAATACTTCCACAATAAATACTGAACTCAAATTGTTGGGGCTTATGTTCAAACTAGTTAAGTTACACCCAGAAACATCAAGAACTTTATCGGCAATTTATGCTGGCTCATCTAACGTAGCTTTAGAAACCGAAAATATCTGCTGGAGATTTGAAACCAAACGTTGTAACCGCAATGCCATTTTATCAGGAATAAATTTTTCATATAATCAGCAAACGTAAGTTGTATCACAAAGATAAAAATATTCAAATATTAAATACAACGAACTCTATGACCCTTTAATTAGCCAAACATCAAAGAGAAAAAGGTTTAAGTTTTTTTTTTTTTTTTTACAATATTGCAGTTAAAAATGAAAAAAACTTCTTGACAGGAAAAATGCTATCATTGGAACAGAGAGCTGGTCCGAAAAATAAACGCTGATCTTTACTCCTCCCCATTTCTAGGAAAAACGCTCACGAAATGTTACTGTAATCTCCAACTACAACTATAGTTTGAATTAAATGTACATAAGTTATTAATGCGGTGCACACATATAATCCGGTGTAATAACTGCAAACCATGGCAAACAAAGTTATAAGGGATTTTTGGCGCGTAATTTGGCACTATGAATATTTGGCGCGGATTTTAACATTTTTATTGAATCTAGCGTACCATCTTTGGCAATTAATCTTTAGGAGGCAATTAATACACAACTACGAAAAATCGTATAGATAATATGGATGTCCTTTTCCACCCAGCGATTGAAACCAAGTTTTGATAGAGAACTACAGTTGCAATCTAAAGATCACATACAAAATTTCAAAAATATTGCGTTTGCATGTATGCGAATTTACAGAACGACAGACGGTAAATTGATTGACAGATTTTGTTTAAAATTTGATATAATATTTTACACATTAGATTCTAAAACTGTGATTTACACATTACACATTAGATTCTACCTTTTTGTATTATTTTGTTCATAAGCATGCAAAAGTGCAGTCCAGCAGACGGTCAACCACTTAATGAATTTAGTTCCAAAATTCATACATATCTATATTATAGATGACACATCTGTAATTAAACGTTTTTTATCTCTTTACGTTTTGCTGTTATCATTTTTATTTGAATTTTCACAGCCCGAACAGACAGATTTCCTCAATGAATATCGTTCAAAACTTGATAGAAATCTACAAATCTGTTGTAAAGACCACACCACATTTCATCCGTCTAGCTCAAAGCATTTCCGAGTCATTGTCTTCACAGACTGACAGATATAACTCCAAAAATGGATTTTTCGTATTCTGTGAGGTCTGAAATGTAGAGATTTCTTCAAAATATCGAGTTCAAATGCATTGGCGATTACAATACTTTCGTAACACATACTTCATATTCAAGAAAGTAAAAATTAATTAAATAAAAATTAATTAATTAAAGAATTTGTGTAAAAAAATTTGTAGTTTAGCTAGAAGAATTTAGGCAAGTCTTCCAATTTAATTTCCAGTTAATAATTTACTAAGTTTTAAAAATGTTTTTGATTACATTTCACAGCAATATTTTTCATTATTTTAGTTTCTGGATATTAAATATAATTTTAGAATACTAAATATAATTTTTAGGATATTAAATATCATTTTCGAGTGCGTGTTGTCTTTGGAATATAATGAATGTAAAATTTAAAAGTAAAATAGAGATACACGAATACGAATAAAATAGAGATTGAAATTCTTAACTTTTTCCCCACTTAAATTTTAATGAGAGCAAAGTTGTTGTTAAATTAAATCTGAGTTTCACTTACCAAAGAAAGATTCACCAAATTTATAAATATATCAAAATGACAAACCTTCACTTTCAGACAAGAAAACTTCTAATTAAAATTAAATTATACAACAAATTAAGTAATAATATTCGTAACAAAAAAAGAAAAACAAAATACAGTTTTATTTATATTTCAATGAAAAAATACGAATTATTCTCTCATTCTTATTAATTTTATATTATGCTCTTTTCTTTCAGTGGACACTTATGAAACCTGAAGAAGTTATTGATAATGCAAAGAAGTATTATATAGAAAAATCAGTATTGGAAGCTCAAAAACAATCATCAGATGAAACGAAATAAAATACATGCAACAAGTATTTTTACACCATGTTTTTATTTAATTTGATTTGTTTCGTATTTGCAAAAATGGAATATTTCAATCAGATTTTCATGTACTTTGGAGTGCGCTCAAGCTTTAAAATTTAGTATACTTGCATATTTTTTGATAATAACACACTTTTTAAATATTTTCAAAAACTCATGATCAATTAATCTCTTAATTTTATTTAGCTGTGATTCTTTACGAGTGGCGCCATCTGGTGCGGAATTTGTGAAAAATTAATTATATAATCCCATTATAATAATAACAAATAAGAAATTACTTCATATTAAACAGCAAAAATAAAATCCAAAGAAAGCTTAAAAGCATGCTTTTATTTGTTAATAGAAATGCAGATTTTTTTTTTTATATCATAGAAGCTCATGGCAAAGATCGCAGAAAACGCAATGCATTGGGAAAAAATACAACAAATTATAATTAATGATACAAATAACTTTTAAACAATCTTTAAAACTAAAGTATATCACGAGTGCTAAGAGTAGGATACTTAATGTATTTAGGGTATTAATATCAATGCCTCATGTTTTTGTAATTTATGCTTGATTTTCAAATTCTGGATTTCTAAAATCTTAGTTTCTTTAGTTTAGATACCACCGGGAGTAGTTTCTCTGAAACTTTCTCGCATAAATAATATGATAATTCTCTAATAAATATATTTGTATTATCTTTTCATATTCCGTTTACGAGAAAGCAAAAAAAAAGTTAGCTTTAAAATTTTTCTTTAGTAGTTTTGTCGTTTAAGAAAGGACAAATTCTAAAGAAAAATGCCCATTCATTTAGTCATTCATTCAATGAGAATCCATAAATCCATGATAACATAGTTCCATTTTGGTGAACTAATTTCCCATTTTGTCTAAATTGTTTGTTTGTTACTAATAACACTTCATAAGCCCGCTGACGAATTGTCAGCGATTCAAGGCGAGTGTGCAGTGGCTTCCGAGGGCAAACTCTGATTTCTAGCTCATATGAAGATGACACACTCATTCGCTCGCACAATCCCTTTTTACATGGGAGCTCTTTCACACACCTCACAGATAGAAAAAGCACGACGCACAGATTACGGGGAAGACGCGCTACCCCTGGACCAGATAGCCGGCTGTCTAAATTGTAGATGAGCTTAATTTATCACTACGTTCAAAACAGTAAAATTTCAAATTAAGTTTTGTTGTACGGGCGAAAGTAATTAAATTTCATTGTTTTAACGGAATGTTAGAGGCAAGATAAAATTAACTAAGATTGTTCTTTTTTTTTTTGCATTTTTTCATGAGTATATGATCACGATATACTGATAGTTTGTACTGCTCAAAATACTTTAGGACGGATGTCATGTATTTAAATACATATAAAATTGGCCATTTCTAGTGATCAACAGTTTGCTTGTAAGGATCTATTGCGATGATCGTATGCGAAAGTTTAACACCGACGGTAAAATCAGAGACTAAAGAAGAAAAGAAAGGAAAGGAGAGAAAAGTAAAAAAAAAAAACATTTCTTTCAGATCATTACCTTCACTGAGCCAACTTTTTTCATCTGTCCGCAACAGCGTTCTACCAACCAAAAAACACGATCAGTTTCACAACTGCATAAATAAACCATCCTCTTGAGTTTATAGATAAAATAACAAACAAATCTAATATACACAATATTCTATCTCACTTATGATCAGGTTCCCATTCAGTTGACACGCAACTGGATTTTGCAGCATTTCAGATTCAGCATTAATGTTCCGATTTCAGAGCCTAATTAGCAGCTTTATGAGCACAATGAAACAACAGGGCAGAAATGGTATAATGATAAGCGGTTCAACGCGAATCACACAATTTAAAGTTTGAAATTCCTTTCTCAAAGATCTTGAAGAATGATAACAATGGTACAAGATATTCAACTGAGATGAAACGAAACAATCATAGCCGGATAAAGTGCCCACTAAGTCAATCAGCTGATTTTCTGGGGACGATTTTTCGATAAATGTAATTTTGACAATTCTTTATTGCAATCCTAATTACACTTTGTTACAATTTTTTGTATTCTACAAGATGGCGAAGTTTGGCGAATATGTAGATAGTTGGCAAGAAACCGAACCTCAGTCTCACTTAATCAACTATCAATAAAGACCAAAGTCCCCACAGCATGTACACTATACGTCCCGGAAATGCCGAGTGTTCCTATTCACATCTGCTATACATGCAGAAGTGAAATACAATTCACTTGCCGACTTATCACGTATCTCCCAATAATGAGGCCTAGGAATTCGAAATTTAGTATTAATTAGCAACTTCCTTACTAATAATAAAGAAAAATGTATGTGTACTGGTACTCTAGAGGACATATCATTAAACCTAAAAACGCTTCTTGATATAGATGCACTTTGAAGGTTGAGATTGTAAAGATTTTTATTCGTTTAATTTTATTGAAATTCGTTTACTTTTATAGAAATTAATTCGTTGAATTATTGAATTTTAATCGTTTAATTTTATTAAAATTTGAATCGAGTAAAAAATAAGTGAAATTTTAATATTTTCCCTATAGTTTCCAAAAATATTTCTGCACAATAAATAGTTTTATAATATCTTAAAATTAAAAAAAAAAATCTTGCCTATGATGCCAGTTTTGTAGTTGCGCTGTTTTATCTATGAAAATAGATAAAACTGCGCAACTATGGAATTAATTTTTAAAAATACTTCACACTTTTTTTGCAACAACGTATTTTGTTTCAAAGAAAATTGTAATCGGTTTTTCCTTTTTGTTACAAATTATTTCATCCCGGAGAGTTCTTCGACTGTTAATGAGGATACAACTTATTTCGTCGTGTCTTTGCTTAAAATACGCTTTTAATAAACGTTTTGAATTTTAGCTTCACAACTAAACAAAGATGAAAAATTCTCAGAATACATCCATTTTTAAATAGTCACTGCAAGAAATTTTTTGTAATAGTGTAAGTTTTATCGCTTTAATTTCAAATTCAAGTTTTAGTTAAGATAATAGAAAATTAAAGAGATACATTGTACAATGAGTAGAGCAGTGTAGTGTAAGGCTTATAAAATAATATGCATTACATGCATATCAAAATTTGATGTTTCAAAATACTTAACTGAGAAAGCCAGTAAAAGAAAGCAACACAAAATATTTAATTGAAAATTTTAATCCAAACAAATTACTCAATTAATCATAAAAGTCGGCTCATAATAAATGTTTGCTAAGAATGTATTCTAACTTTATTTATTCAACCTGATTGTCACCATCATAAAATTCACTCGCTTTAAATGGAGAACTATTTTGACACAGCAGATATTGTTAAGATTATAAATTTCAAGAAAAACTCATTTGTCCCGATAATTCCTCGGTTCACATTACATTAATATTCAGCATAGATTAATTATTCAGCATAGATTTACAATTATCATTAATAAAAATCGGGGGGGATTTAAAAATAGCTGCTTGGGACAAATGAAAGAATTATGCTCTTATATAATCACCTTTGACAGCTAGGCTGTTCTTTAGAAAGAGGCAAATTCAACAGAAATACCTTAAAAATTAGTTATGCTGACAACTGTTCTTCTATTTCACTATTTAGATATAAAATAAAATTAAAAAAAAGGTTTCTCTCCTATACTGGATTGCATTTTGTGAAGGAAGTCACAACAGAGATACTGAAACATGATAAAACATAAAATTTGTCATTGAATAACTTATTTTATTGATATAAAAATATATTTATGAATACAAAATATTTTTCTAATTTAAATATAAGGCACTATGAACAACAGTCTTCAACAGAATTAAAAATGAAGTTTCTTCTCATCTGAATATCACTATATTTTAATAAACATAATAAATATCATATTGTACTTTTAAAATATAGCTTTGAGGGGAAAATATTTGACTTCTTTTAAATGCACAGTTTATAAAAGAATAATTGCAAATAAAAAAGTAAAGAAAAAAGATCATATATCACTCAAGAAGAAAATTTAGAAAATTAGCAATATTAAAATATAATACATTATTTTATATCCATTTGGATTTTTTGGAAACAAAACTAAGATTTGACAGCATTAAATAGTAACAAAATTCTAAACTAAGAAACATTTAAAGTATTAAATCTGAAATCATTGACAATTGTAGATGACATCATAAGCCATTTAGTGTTCAAATACTCCCGATTAGTTCTGAATAATGGCGATATATTCATAGCTATTTTACTTATTTGGTCAGTATTCAGCATGAATAATCTATATTTTGAGTGATAAATCTCAGAACTGAAAATGAAATCTGTTTCATTTTATAGAATTCTTTTGATATTTTTATATTACATAGAGCATACATTAAGGTTGTCACTGATACTTCTTAATCATTATAACAGTAATAATATTATTGAATATAGAATTAACTAATGTTATTGACTTTAACACTTGTCAATGATCATAACAAACAGCAACAATAGCATAAATTAAACAACAGGCACAGAAGTACAAAACACAAGAATACTGAATCCAATAATGACATAGAAGAAATATGAAATAAAACAATTTGAAATATTTTATTCTGTTATCGCTTCTAATTTTTTTAATCAAAAATCAGTTTGATTTCTATTATGTTCATTAGCTATAGAATTTCAAATTAGCATTACTAAAAATGTACTACTTTTTGGTAAGTGGAAGATTAAAAGTCAAGTAGCTTATTCAAAGCTATTATTAATTTATCCATTTATTAATTTTAAGAAGGTAGGTTTTTTTAAGGTGATATGCGGCACTAATTTGCACAGGCACTAGAAGTACTATGCTGTTCAGTATAGCAACATTTTGTGAATTCAAATCAAACAATAGCCCACTTTATTACTGTAAGATACCTAGTGCTTAAAAGTCAAAATAATTACCATAAAAAAGAAGGAGTGAAATCTTCAGTAAAAATATTCTGAACAGCCATATTAACAAATTTTAAGAAAATATTGCTTTTATTTTCTTAAGTTAGTAATAAGCCAAGTTAATCAGATGGTTATGATTTGTAAAGTTAACAAATCTACCAACTGCAGTCTTCTTTTCTATATATTTAAATCATATATTTTTAAGAAACAAAATAACAAGCTTTCAAAATTATCAACATCATCAGAGAATCAAGAATTTTTTTAAATCAACATTATCAGAATGAATAATTAAAAAAAGGTTTTCAGAACTAATTATTTACTTAAAAGGAAAGAAAATTGTGATTACTTTTAAAGGAAATGATTACTTTAATTTGAAAGAATGATTACTTTCAAATGAAACAGATTTAATAATTTCTCAATAAAAGACAACCAGTTAAACATAATGCAATAACACTTTTTTTTTGTTGCTTTTTTTTACAATCAAAATTTTTTTATATAGATGTTTTTTTTATATTTTTTAATTATATTTAACAAATGTAACATGAGATATTCATAAATGCATTGTACTTTTTTTATATCCAAAACAATGAACTACTTAAGGTCCATAAAAGAGGTGTTTTATACGAAAAATACAAACAATCACACCATAAAGAATTCTAAAATATTAATTCACAATAAATATTATTTAAAATAACAGATACATAAGATTTTAATTTTTTACTAATAATACATAATATAATCAATATGCATTTGTTGTTTATAAATGAATAATATAAAATCAAATTTATCTAACAACATATATATATGAAAACTTCTGAAACCTAAAATTATTTTTGGATATAAAAATTATGGATTAATATATTTTAATTAAGTTGAATAATGTGTAAAAAAATCACAGCATAGATATAAAGCAATAATACATGCTTTTTAATTTAGTATCTACATTTGTACATGAAAAAACATATAAATGTTGAGACATCTTTAGATACCAACGAATTTCTTTACATCTTTAATGAACACATGTTAATATTAATCTTTGGTATAAAGATAAAAACATAAAATTTTTAAATAATAAAAATAGAAATAATAAATGCTTCATAAGGGGATTTTTTTTAAAAAATGAACTTATTATATAATAAAATAATTCATTAATATTTTCAGAAAAGAATAATAATATATTTCTAGAAAAGACATATATTACTATTAATTCTCAAAATTCTGACCAACAAAGTATAATTCATCAACAGTATATATATTTAAAATATATTTTATGTACATATATATACATTGTACATTTTATACATGTTTGTTTGTAAAACATTTTTAAAAAAATTTCTAAAATTCATCTCATTTTAATATTAACCAAAAACTAATCACTCTTTTTCTTTTTAAATATTTGTGTCTTTAAATTTTTTTTTTCAAATTAGTTTTAAAATGTCAAAAATAACATTTTATGAACAAATAATCACTTTATTGTTAAAATGTCACTAACTATCAATGTTCAGCATAATAAGTATACAATCCACTTAATTTTTACCACTTAATTAAGGCTGAAAAAAAATTAGAAAAGTAGAGTTATTCTTCTTTTCATAAGATATTCTGGTAATATAACTGAACCTTAGCTCAGCAGGGCATCAATATTTATTCCTGTTCAATATTACTAAACATGCATAGCTCAGTTCTATTTATATAAAATTAGTTAAATATATTATTTTGAGTCTTCAGAGAGGCTATTTTCATATGAATTTAAAACTATGGACACATGATAAAAGTAACATTTAATTGAGAATTTGCATTCCAAAGTTCTAAACAACAACAAACATAACATATTTTCACCCCAATATATTTGAAAAGCACCAGTTCCATGAACATGACATTTTTAGTAAAATAATTGGATGCTGCATTCATAAACCATCATACCTGAAACCAAGGCTCTGCCAACAGGCTAACATCGATCTCAAAAATAATTCAGAACATCCTGACTTGAAACATTTCATAAAACTTTTCAAAAAAAGCTACAAGAATTTAATATTTACCATAACCCTTCACCATTTGAAATTACTTTCTAACTTATTTTTATATCATTGGGAGCATTAAAAAAAGTTTTTTTAACATAAACAAAGGGGGAAGCTCTAGAATATTACAACAAATTACTTCATTAACATTTTTCAAAAAAGTACCAAGGGTGATTGAGAAATACAAAGCATAAACTGCAAAGACAGAATAAGATGGATCAAGTGTATTGCATGCATACTTTCTAATAAATAGATTGCAACATCAGGTAACAAAAAGTAAAAGAAAATACATACATACACCATAGAGCTGAGATACTTATAGAGGGAGTGCAACCCTACTTTGGTGTAGGACAAGATAAAATCACGTGACTTGTGGACAGAATTTGTGTTCACTGTAACTGCATTCTCCGTTCCCCATTATATTTCAATTGCAGATTTTTTCTCGCTTTTAACTGTTGGATTTTAAAACCTATTTAAGTTATTCTTAACTATTGCTGTGCAATTGGATGCAAAGAAAAAGCTTCTATGGATAGTCCTGTATCATTCCACAGATATGTACAATAAACATGTTCTGTTTATATCCATTTTAAGTTGATTTAAAATTTTGTAACCTCCATCACTGAGTGATTTTGGTGTTAAAACTGAATAATATTTAATAGTTTGGTTTAGTTATTGTATTAAATTTATTTAATTTGTTATTAAGCTTCATTTAAACTGATGTAACTGCATTATATTTTGTTACTTGCTTTATTTTAATCTCGAATGTGTTGCAAGTGCTTGGCTGCAAGCTTGGCGTGATTTTTTCTCGCCAATACAAGTGTTTACATAAAAGCAATATTAGTAATGGTAAAAAAACACTATTGACCGATTAATAATTGTGTATTTATTTTAGTGCAAATAAAGTTCCTTATTATTTCCAATAGGTTTTTTTTGCCATAAATATTCGAATCATATTATACCGTAAAAGATATTAAATCATCATTGTGAATGAAATTGTGAAACTAAAACATTTTATTGAAAATGTTATATAGTAAAATTTCATAAATGTGCTAGCAGTAATTGCATGACTTTATAAATTTTAATTAAGATTTAATAAGAAACTAGTGGATATTCTAAAGATAAAATATTAAATGCTATCTTTACAGATAAAAATTTTGTCTGAATGTTAACTTTATTAATAACTTGTGATATGTACATATCCTAAAATCCCCGTTTTCGTAAAAAATTTGAATTTCCTTATTATTTTGTATTAAATCAACACATTTAAGATTCCAAAAATGATTTAATTTTGTTTCTGCGGTAATTAGAAGCAAAGTTACCGCCAACACTATAAACCAGAAGCGAAATATTTAAAACTGATATTAACAAGAAGGCACGAGGTTTAAAATTGAGTTCAGAATGAGATTTTGTATAATGATAGTATACATTTAGAATGTTTATTAATGAAAATATTAAGACTCAATAGTCAACCTTAAAACTTTCAAATTAGCTTATATACTAGTAATGGGTTACCCGAACTATCGCTCGAGTAGTGTAGTGGTTAGAGCACTGGCGTAGCACTCAGGAAACCTGGGTTCGATTCTGAGCTAGCGTTGTTGTTTTTTTCTCTCTTTCTCAATTATTTCAAAATAATTTAACAGTTTTAATCAATATCTTTTTCATTTTTCATGCAAAAATAAATATTATTTAGAATAATCAAGGAAAAAAAAAGACCTTTTATAATCTGCTTTTATTATAAAAAGTTTTTTTTTATCTGCATGAGATAATGAGAAAATTATTTGAACATGTAATGTAAAATTTAAAGATGTTTTGGGGTAAAGAAAAGAAATAAAATGTTTACTTAAAGAAGAAAAATACTCACTTTTAATTAATGCACAAAAAAAGTAAACATAATTTAAATCAATAAACTCTGCTACTGATGTAAAAAAGAAAACATTATTTTCGAAACTAGTTTGCTTAGTTTTCAAAGAATGAATATATAAATTATTTAGGAAATGATAACCAGAAATGAAAACCGACCGGACCTAATGCCGGGAAACAAAGCGTTGCGCGGCAGTTTTTGAGTATGCCAAGATTTGCAATATGGTGTCAAAAAAGGCCAGATTTCTCACATGTGACTTGGTTCATGTTGCGTACACTTGTTTAGACTAGAAACAAGCGACTAGCTTCCTCCATTTATATCAGCTCTATGCATAACACACATTTTGTCTCTACACATTACCAAAAAAGCAACCACAGGGCTGGAAACATATGTTTCAATTGCATTCAAAAAGACTACAAAATATAATTCCATTTAAAATTCTTAATAAAATATTAAATTGTTGAATCCCCAAATTTCACAGAGAAAGGGATGTGTATAAATTTAATAACATTCTAATTATGACTATTTAAAATGGACGGATGGCATAGTTTATCTTTGTTTTTCTACACAACAAAATGCATTGGCAGCATGCTATATACATATATATATTTCATACCATCTCCTTGATTTTTAAATTTCAATTGTTGCATTTTAATTTTTTGAAAATAAAACAATAAATATGCATTTGATGAAATAAGAAATAAATTATCCTTTATCCTAAAATATATTATAAAAATAGTCATTACTTTAAAAAGACTAGATTGGTTATGTTGATTAAAAATGGATTATTTAATAAACATCTGTTTAGCAATTTTATTTCAACATAATTCAGACTCATGATTTTTTTTTAGCCTGTTAAATGCTGGATTTTATAAAATAAATAAATCTGACAAAAATTTAATTAAAAAAATGCTTTAAAATATAATCATGTAGTTGACTTTATAATCACAAACTAGAGATGAAATGTTAAAGGATAACTGAAGACCAAGATATTCAAAAATAAATTGAGATCTTTATACTTTATGGTCAAACATTAAAAAAATTCATAGATAAATAAAATGCTAAAAAATTATTTTAATGACAAATGTTAAATTAACATTAAAAAATTACTTTTTAAAATTTAATAAAGCTTTAATATTAATCTAAGCATTCAATTCCACTAACATCACTACAGTAACATCAGGTTCCATACATATTTTAGACTGCAAACAGCTAAAAACTCAATTTCTTTATTCAAACAATAGAAACAGATCTTCACTGAGATCAGAATTCCTAATCTTGATTGTAATCACAGCAATTATAATGCCTCTGAAGGAATTTAAATGGTGCTTGTGACCGAAAAAACATTATCAGCATATAATTATTTTTTGAGTAAAAAATATGTATTCAGATAAAAAAAAAAAAAAAGGAGTGCTTAAAAATAACTATTTCATAATCACATAGATCAGTCAAAAAACATCTCGGGGAAAAAAAATAAGCATCTAAATTATTTAGAGACAACATTTCTTTAAACAGAAATTTCTAAATTTGAGCCCATAATATATGAAATTTTTTTTAAAAAAAGAAAGAAAGAAAGAAACGAAAGGTATTGTATAAGGTTAAGTTCTTCAGAATTAATATTTTAATCGGGATTCCTTTAGATAGTGAGAACAGAATGATCTGATATTTTGTCAGAATTATCATTATGAAGACGATTGGCCAATGATTCCAATTCCCTTAAACCATGTTTAGATAGTTCATACTTATGGGCAACTAATTTTCTGTAAAAATGGATAGCAAAAGCCAATAACAGAATAACTACAGGTATCAATACAACAGTAGTACTCCAAGCAGCTGCAAAACTATATTCATAAAATTTCACCCAACAGAGAAGAGCTATTTCAAGCAAAAACAATAAAATGCCAAACACAGTAGAAAATGCCCAAGCAGTTTCAATATAATAATGCAATTTCTCATGAGGTGATTCTGTGATTGAACAAGGTGTGCTAGTGACAACTTCAACATGAGGAAGGATGCATGTAGATATCAAAAGAGCCAACATATGTACAGCAACCAATAAAGTGGTACACACACAGAAAGCTATTAGGAGTTCTTCAGGCACATCATGGCTAAGCTGGATTTCAACCATTGCAACCTGTCATTTAAAAATAACAAAACATATTTAATTAACATATTAATAACATATTAAGATTAAAATTTAGTTGCATGAATGCAAATGCATGCAAAAGTATAATAATCATAATAAATAATAAATTTTTACAATAAATATTATAATGATTTGATCATTATAACACACAACAGTATACTGGCCACAGATAAAATAAATGAAAGTGGCACATTTTCACTAAAAAATACTTTTGCATTTTATTCAGTTTATAAATATTATTTTAAATAATATATTTTTGATAACAAATATGAACGTATATAATTAAACATGACTTCACATATAAAGAAAAGTGAATTAGGACTAATACCAATACAATTGGGCTTTTTTTTTTTTTTTTTTTTCAGTATTCACTTAAGACTATTTGTTTGTTTGTTTTTTTTTAAATAACTGACAATCAACCTGTCAACAACTATAAAATTCAGCATGATAAAAAGAATCTTAAAGTACTGAAAAGGTAATTCTTTATAGAATTTTAATTTAAAAAAATACATAGATAAATAAAAGAAAAATTTCTCATTAAAATAATACTTCAGTATTATTAGTTAAAATAGAATTTTCCAATAATAATAACTGAAACAATAATACTTTTAACAATTCATTTGCATGCATATTATAAAAACAAGGTTTTCAAGTTAAAATCTCTGTAAATTTCAAACCTTTAATCAAAATCATCAAAGAACGAAGGTGGTTCAGACTTGATAACATCACCCATAAAATTCTGCTTTTTAATGAATGTCCAAAGAAATATATATATTCATCAAATCTTTCACTTCTTTGCCTTTGTCAATGTTAGAGTTGTGATATATATATATATACATACTGCAAACATTATTTTATGTGAAGCAGAATGCAAGTGCGACAAGCAGTGAAGACACTTTGAATTTTTAAATTTGCTTTATTCTATCCCAGGAAGGTATAATTTATTTGCAAGAGGCATGGACAAAGCACATCCTCTCACAGCAACAGATTAGGCAAGAGAAACAGCCAAAAATTAATTATCCCTCATTTTATATAACATGAGATATTGATACAGAAAATATTTTTTCACACTGCTAATATACTATTAAGATTCTGATAGGGATTTCTGACACATGTCAATCATAAGTAAGGGAAACACATGGATCTTTTAAAAAAGAATTTGTTTATATCAGCAATTTTTATCCTTTCATTCGCAGAGTGGGAACCGCTGATTAAAGCATTTTTACAAATTACTCTTGAATTAATTAGATAGAAAAAGTGAAATGGGATCAGGAAATAAGAAAATATTTTAGAACGACTTTGACATTAGCTAAATTATAATTAAACTTTTGGAATTAATTTAAAATTGAAATTAGAATTTTAAATATTATATATATATATATATATATATATATATATATATATATATATATAATTTTAACATAAGCAAAGGAGTGAAAGAATTGCTGAAATATCAAATTAGTTTTGTATTTTATTACAATAATAAAAAGCACTGTTACAAATATATTTAAAATCAATTCTGAAAAATCTGTTAAATTTTTTAAAAATTACAGGAAAAAATATAATTTAATAAGTAGTATAAAAAATATTAGTAATATAAAAATAAGTTTTGTACAATAATATGAAGAAAAAATTTAAAATTTAATTTTTGAATAATTAAAAGTCTAATTAAAATGCAAAAGAGTTTTCTTCCCAAGTATATGGTATTCTAGAAGTAATTTTATGCTGATTTTCATATCTACATCCTATCCTACATAGCACTGCATCCTTTCTATTTATATAATTTTTACACTGATACAGTTTGCAAAAAATAAATTACATCATACAAACAAAAATTATTATTATGTTAAAAATAGGTTTAAAAAATAAATTATACTTATTTCCTCTCTCTCATACCAAACAGCATAACTACTTTTAAGCATAGTTAGCCACCCTTCCACTTAAAAATTATTTAATTCATAAACTCCCATCAAATCATGAATTAAATATTAGCAATTATATTAATTCGAAACTCATTTCACTTTAATGAAAAACAAAAATAATTTTCTATTCAAAATAAAATATTACACTGTATCAATGCTTCATCATATTCTCAAGTCTCAAAAAATTCTATTGTTCTCACTTTCCTTAATGAAAGTAATTCTCTTTCCTTTTAAGCAGTTTTTCAAGGTTGGGAGGATAGTTTTTATGAGTGTATGTATATATACAATTTTATACATGCCTCATAAAATTCAATTACAGTAAATATCTCTGTCGGGGCTTGATCCCAGATAAGAATAGGATCAACATCCCCAAAAAGTATGGAGTATTACTTATTTCGTTTCAAAAATATAAAAAAAAACAAGTAATTTCTTAGTGTCTTATTTTTTATGCCATACATTTACAGCAATACATGCTGCTTTGTATGGATTGCTATAAATGTCTATGCTTGTCATAGAATTGAATTACTTAAAAATTATCTGAAATATTAATCTAACCATTTGTCTCCATCATAAACTAAAAATGATTTGAAAACTCCAACCAAAGAATTCTAATATATCATCATAAGAACCTTCTATTTTAAAGACGTTAATACAATTCAATTACAGATAAAATTTAAATTGTGATCAACATAATGGCAGTGATCAACATAATTAATCTATAATCTGTGGAATATAGTAGACCTTTAAAAAAAAACATATTTTTACTGTGATTCAACAACAGAAAAATTTCACTTCTAATGCATCAGGTGTTGCAATTGTATGCCCCGAAACCTGAAATTTTTTACAAACTTGGCATGATAATATTGTTTTAATAGTTCCAGATGACTACTATATTAAAAAAAGTCACCATCATAAAATACTTGTATAATATTTTACTAAGACTGCAAAATAAATAAATGTGTACATAATTTCATTGAAGCAATAGTATAAAAAAGTATATTAAATTTGATATTTATCAAATTAACATATATCAAAACCGATTTTTAGTTAGTTAGGCCTTAGCGTGAGAAAATATTTCATAACATATCTTCTATAAGAATTTGATTCCCTCTTTTGAAATTTTGCTATGATTGTTGATTTTATTACCACGGCATTACGATTTGATAAAAATAAAGTAACTACACTAAACGCACAAAAAGTCAAGTTTTACGATGTAGTAGATTCATCATAAAAGCACATTACTCTAGAGTGACAAGTTTTGTAAATTTTTATTAAGTATAATTTACGGTGAGTATCGTGCAGGTATACCCTATTATTAAGCGCAAATAATAGGTTGATTTCAAAGCAGATATGAATTTGTATCATTTAATGTTCAACTAATTTATGATTTATTGCATTTGAACATATGGAATTTAAATGGTTTCTTTCGTTTTAAATAATTAGAGACAGTATTACCATTGCAAAACCAGCTAAAAGCGCCGAAGTTCTGCTTGAAGCTTTGAGTTTCGCTCGACTTAAATGTAGTCGTCGCCATGACAATTTCGTATCATTTTCAGTTTCTAGCAGCATATTTAAAGTTCTGTTTATGGGAAATATAAATTTTCTAGCAGTAGGATGGTAGATAATAAGAAGATACTAAATCATCTTTATGGAACAATGTTACAGCTACATTGTTCTGCTAATTTTGCGACATACTCTTGTTTACGTTTTTTCACACGATATAAAGCCTATGTTGCCAATTTCCTTAATCGAAGAAAACAGAACTTAGTGCTAAATTAAATTAAAGCCTTTTTCTTTCTTTCCTTTTTGCTGAGGTTTGATAAAATCTTTGGAAAAAATGTAATCGACCTCAAATTTACGATGGTCTACGGTGGCTATTTCATGAGAACAAATATTTATAGAAATATCAGAATATCATAAATACCAACAATGAATACTATACTGAAAGAGAGGCTTGTTTTGAAGAGCCACGTTTTCCATTACAACTCTAGAGCCAAGAATTCAAATCTACAAAATAGTCCAATTCTATCTATCTAGTTAATCTTATCAAGTTAATCTTAAAAACAAGAAGCCATAAATGTTTACAAAAATATATTTTTTTCAACAAAGAGTCCTTGCAATTTACTTTTGTTGGGGAATAAAATGCTACCAGGACTCCCCATGAAATGCATCCCCTTTCAGTATTATCCAATGATATATAATGCAAAGCTTTCTTTGGACCGATAAATAAATAGCCGTAGCAGATAGTTTGACAAGAATAATCGGCTTCATGGTTATAATCTGTTGACGCTAGTGAAAAAGGAAATGCTGAGCTCAGCATGCAGCTCAAAGATAGAAACTTTCTAAAAAAAGAAAAGGGAAAATAAGGTGAAAAGTAAAGGGAATAGTCATTTGTTTTCTTATTCAAATTATGTATTTGCCATAATCATTCAAAACTGTATCGAACTTATTAAGTGTTATTAATCAGAAATTATTCATAACCAATGAGGCGCAACTTGGAGCTCCCTATTAGCAAAAGATATTTTGATATTTCCACGATGTTTTCCGCTATTCTGAATGAAGGAACGATTATATCGTAATAAAATTGGCAGGGATTTTATCATCTTATGATTTATATCAACATTTCGATTTATTTTACATTTGTAGTTTCTGATGCTGCGAACCTCTACAGACAATTTTCAGTCATTATATTAGGCTTTAGAAAATGACATTACTTCATTAATATTTCATTTCTTTTACCTCTCTGTACAACACAACTTCTAAATGAATAATGCACTGGAGATTTGTAAGCTATTCACAAGTGGATCATTTTTCTCTTTATCCACTAGAATAGCATAGCGCCCCATTTCGATATATTTTAGGTGGATCCCGAATAATTTTAGGGAAATATAATAAGATGAAGAGGATGCTCTTTTTTAACTACCGCCTCTCAATAACCTGAGGGTGTATAACCGAAATCAAATTTTCAAAAGCGGACTGCTCTTCAGAGAAAGATCTCACAAACGCCATTTCAAATTCAAAATTTTGTGTTTTGTTCGTTGTCAGATATTTCTATAACATGCATTTTCTTTCATAAAACTGACTTTTTGGGACCTACAGTTAAGGTAGTTTCATCGAGTACTTTCAGGTCATTACACAACATTAACACTTTATCCAAAAAGTGAAAATTCTCATCATTGAATGACAAGCATTTAATTGCCCAAAACCACTCAATTCGTCATTATTTTGTTAAGCAGCAAATAGCTCTAGACAATTTTTTCTCTCTAAAATTGTATATCACTAAAACTGTATCTTACTCACTTTTTTTAAACAAATTTTCATAGTTTTAATAAACGAGTAAGAAAAAAAAAAAAAAAAAAAACCACTTGTTGAAGAGAATATTCTGAGTTTGGACTGGATTAAAAAGGAATTTTATGGCAGATTTTTTTTATCAGTCCTAGGATTGAATCATTCCTCTTAAAATAATCATTTTATAAAATAGAATAAATACAGTAGTGATATCTAGTTTATTGATTTAATTACTTGTTATGAAGCCATCCCCTTACCCTTAATAAGAGAGCAATTTAAAATCTAGGAGAACCAAGTTATAATGCAACAGAACGTGATTCTTATATCTCTGCTCAAACCTACTACGATAAGATTCGGATTTTTTTTTCTATCGAAAATGAATCCAGTAGCTCAATTAATAGAAAATTTGTTAGTGCTCTTCAAACATCGAGACTGCAATGTAGGTCAGTTGGATCATGGATAGTGCTAAGTTGTGGGAGAGAACTAAATTAAGTTAATAATTTCAATATGATATATCACACAAATTCTCCCATTGGGATATTCATGATATTTCTTCGTACATCACAGACTATATTGCAGAACATGGAATTTTTAAGGCTTTTTATTCCGTCTATGCCGATTCTGTGAAGCCTCTTTTCCTGTCTGTAGCTGAACACTGAATTGTAAGAATGAGCTCATTAGCCTTGGTAGATATTAGCTGCCATAAAACCAAATTTGCTATCAAATAAAAGAAAACAGAAGGGTGGAATGTCCTGAAAGTCGAGATCAAACATAACAGCCACAGACCATTAAAAGGAGACTCTCCAAAAGCCAAGGAAGAAATAAATCCTTCATAAAGGGATATCAGATTGAAAATTCGTATTGTCCCCGAGCCCTAATTGAAGGGGGGGGGGAGAGAAAAGATTTTTCAAGCAGAAATGAATGGATAAAGTCATATGCCTTATAGTAGAAAGACTTCTAGGATTTGAATTTTCTCCAAATTCTAATACGTAGCAGAGTGGATTGAAGGCACAAGCATTCCATTCCTGTACAATGTTAACATAGTACAGGAATGAAAACATTAGGTAAAGACACTAAGTAAGATGCTTTTAGAACGCCCTTATCGGAATTTAAATTATTTCATAAAATAAGAATGCTTGATCACATGCTACAACAATCTCTTTGATTTGAAGAATATCAATTTTTAATCGCTTGGAACAAATAGATAGACATTTGTTTAAAAAACACACATTCTTCTTCTTTTTTAATCAATTAAGTTTTGACATTTCCTGATAATCTTTTTTTCAAATGGCCCTATTTGCACTTTTAAAAAATAGTTCTAAATGCGGATTCTAATTATCAATACTTTAAAACTCGAATATTAAGCTCCATATAACTTGCTTTAACACTCCTAGCATAAAGCTTGAATCATTATATATATTTTAAATTCCTAGTTTGATCATATCTTGCCATGATCTGTTTAAAATTGAATTTTTACTCTCATTCAATATACTGTCCAAATGGCTGAAATATATTTAAAATATATATACTCATATCCCTTTTTATAATATCAAGCTGTTATGATCATTTTTGTTAATTTGATTATCATCATAATGAACCTACCTTTTCATTCCGGCACTTTATATGTTCCTTGGTGAGAAATAGAAAGGAGCAAATATAGTTTTCATGAAATTAAGTTCATTCAGTCAAGATGGTATAGCACAATTTTTCTAGTTTGAATAAAATCGGTTAAAACGTTTCCCCCCCCCTTTTAGGAAAATTTAAAATAACATAATTAATACAGATATCAAAATAAATATTTTATTCTTGAATTTACACTTGATGCAAAACAGAAAATACAAAACAAAGCTTGAATTGTTCAAAATTTAACTAGATAATATTTTTCTATGAATAAAATATTATACAGTTTCAGAGTTCAAAATACAGGAATACTTTGTATCTGCAACATATTACAAATTTATACAACAAATAAGTGCAACATATGGTATCTTTCACAGAGCTTCATGACTGCCTCAGTTTTGCCAATCTCTGTGACAGTTCATCCTAAAATAGAAGAGATTTCAATCAAGCATATTCTCATATAGTGTACCAATTAAAGAAAACAGCGAATTAATCATTATAAAAGCAAAAAAAAAAAAAAAAGCAATTATAACAATTAATAGTTTTCATATGAAAGGAAAAGGAGGTATAATTTTAATTTGAAGTTTATGTGCAAAGACCTCTTATCTTGACCATGATGCATCAGTTCAATTTTTATTCATAATAAAAATTTATAACAAATAAATGAAGCGCAAATGATCACTTCTTCAAACAATATGTCACAGTCCAAAGTGAAGCTATCAAGATAAATATTGGCACATAGGAAACTTTCCTAAATTTCATTTTTTTTATATTTGTAATCAAAAATTAAAAATAATTATTCTTAAATTTACTTTTAGTTTCAGTTAATTGTCAATTTATTTAATTTCTGGATTATGAAAGCCTTAAAGTTGAAAAAGGATTACAACAGGAGATACTAAGATTGTTTACATGCTTGGAAACTCACAAAGGATAAACAAAATCATCATATCAAAAATACTAAGGGGG
The DNA here is from genome assembly GCA_026543865.1 of Argiope aurantia. Taxonomy (NCBI): domain Eukaryota; kingdom Metazoa; phylum Arthropoda; class Arachnida; order Araneae; family Araneidae; genus Argiope; species Argiope aurantia. The sequence continues at coordinate 227,030 of JAPMOR010060364.1, forward strand.
AAAAAAAGGAGTAAAATATTTAGGTAGTGAAATGACAAAATGCAATTCTTATACAATCACATTGAAAAGTACTTTTCTAAAGACTTTTTTTATTGTGTGTGTGTGTATGTGTGCATGTTTATGCATACAAATAATTTACAACAGCATGAGTTTAATTGTAAAACTTATAAAAAAAATCAACTCACAAAAAAAATGGTTAAGATAGAAATAATTTAGCAGAATAGAAATCATGATATATAATTCTAGTATGAAACATTTTGAAAACTGCTTTTTTTTATGTAACTAATGATTTTCTGACAATTAATGCTTTGATCCATGAAAAATATATAACAGAAAGATCCATCAATATACATTAGCACAAAGAGGTAGTTAAAATTTCAAATATGAGTACCCGTTTTTGATTCTAGAAAATATTTTTATACAAAAATAATAATAATTGAAATATATCTCATTTAGATTTAAAAAAAACAGTCTTAGGAAAGAAGATGACTTTAAGGCACAAAATTTTAAAAGAATGGAGCAATGTATTTTGTACAAATAGAGTCATTTTTAACTTTCTCGCACACAAAGTATAAAGTATTGTAATCATCAAAAAATTTGAATTCAAGATTTTGACTGAATTTCTACATTTCAGACCTCCCTAAGATAGAGAAACACATTTTTGGGAAAAGTCTTCTGACTATCCATCCATCCATTCGTCTGGCTATGACAAAGATGACACAAAAATGCTTTGAATTAAACGGAAGAAATTTGGTATATAGTCATTACACTAAATTTGTAAGTTTCTATCAAATTTTAAGCAATATACAGAATTAATATCTATAGTGTAGATATTTATCAGATTTTGAGCCAAATTCAATGAGGTGTTGACCATTTGTCAGTCTACTTTCAGAAACATTAACACATGATTACTAAAAATCACAGTGCCTTATGTCATTGTGTTATAAGTGTATTCTGCATCAAATTTTTCTTTCAATCGGTTGGAGAAACTGCATATCAAACTACAAATTCAATTTTTGGATACTTTTAACCCCATGCCAGGAATTAACAGAAAAAAAAATTGTCACACAATAGATTAAATAAAATTGCTAAATTCCTATTAAAGGTTTATTTCATAATTGTTGTATATCAATTCTAAACAAGCAGTTCTCTGGAATAACACTTTTATTCGAGTATATGCAAGAAAGTTTTGGGGAGTCCAATTCTACTGTTTTAAAATAAAATTAAAAATCCTAATGAAGTAAATGAATGTGGGTTTTAATTATCATTCAAAACATCAAAAATCTTCTCACACTCCTTTAACAATCCATATAAGTCTATAATATTTAATAAATTATGTATTATTTAACAAAATAATATTACTAAAATAATTTCATTTGCAAAATGAATGCCTATATCCACTTCCTTTTCAAACTGCAGTTTCTCTGTTTGTACAAAACAGAATCGATTATTTAATATGGAACAAAATGTGGCCTAAAACAAATGGTTTATTAAAATTTTATTCCATAATGCCATATTAAAATCATATTTTAATAACTGCAATTGCAAAAACATATCAATTACATTGAACTGGTTAACATTGGTATTAGAAAATCTACTGATAGCCTTCAGACTTGAAATTGATTAAGTTTTAAGGTATACCGTTTTGAGACTTGCAATTATGTCATTTTTTATGCAAATAAATAATGTTAAAAATGAAACTACAAGCAAGCATTTTTACAGTTTTCTTACATATTTAGGAAATGCATCTGAATTTTTTAATATAATAATAACTTTGTAGAGAGGATTCTCATTATATTATATGAAATACTTACAAATATAAATATACTTAATGAACAGGATACTATAGTGCTAATTTTTAATGAATGTGAAAATAAATCTATATCAAAAACTGAAGCTTTTTTAGAAGAGAATTGATTATTAATGCTCTTTCTTATTTTGTTTTTATAAAACATTCAGCGATATATTTATATAAATAATAAATTTTCTCCTCTAAATGAAAATTAATATTTATCTTTTACTTTAATATAAAAGTTTATTCATAGTTATAAACTTTTATATTAAAGTAAAGGAACTGAAATGCTTCAGAATTAAATATTTACCTGCTCTTGAGAGGCAGCAGTAGATGCCAATGTTCCCGTACCTCCTTCAGGTAATTCTAAGTTCAATTCAAGGCTGAAAGATAAACCAAATATATAATGAACAATGATGGCACACAGAAATTATTTTTAAAATGTATGAGCAATTTTTAACAAATCAAAATCAAATTTTACCTTAAAAATATTCAAAAATTTGTAATTCAGCAAGCATTAAAATTTTTTTTAACAGTTTAACCAGCATCAGATGTCACGAGTTTAAAGCTATTTTTAGAGTAGTTAGGAATTAATAATATTTTATAAGTAAATAAATATCAAGACTTTCATACTTTTCCTGACTTAAAAAGGGACATTTCCACAAAGAGCATATATTGCACATTTATTTGCTTAATTTAGTAATACTTCTAATAACAGGGTTGCCACTCATATTTGAAAAAAAAATTCCCAATATTTTCACAGTGCAATATAAAAAGAAAGCACGAACAGCCCTTATGTGCTAGTAATAAGGGAATAACAAGACATCACAGTTTTAGTTAGAAAAAGGGAGGTTCTTCAATAAATATGGATTTAAATAAAGATGCAGTTTTTAAAACACTAAAATTTTTGGACATGCATTCAAATATTTCCCAATATATCCTTTACTTTAATCCCAACTTTTACTAATTACTTTTCCCGATAATTCTTCCCAAATATAAAATACTGTTAAAAAAGCATCCTTTTTTTCCCCCAGTTTCAACAGCTTCACTAATAATCAAGTCACTTGTCGTCATACTTTCAATATCGGTATTTTTTCTCACTCTTCGATTTTTTGGAACATCAAGGTCAAACATAAGCTGCGTAACATTTTTGCTTCTTCCATCATGCTTCTTTTAACAGTATTTTTCACTACTGCTTAGCAAGAATGCTGAAAAAATCCATAACAAATAATGTACGGCATTTTTGTACGACTTAAAGTACATTTTTTTGGCCATTTCACTATCAGTGAATATATGTGAAAATATTTCCAATATATCATTAAAAGATGAAGGGGATGCAACAAGTTTTAATGCCCATATAAGTTCAGTTTTCAATTATTGTTCTTGAACTAAACAGTTTGAAAGTGGCTTATTTTCAAATTTGACACTTTCCAACTTGACAAGTCATCATCTCCTATATTCCTTTTAGTCCAATATCAACGATTTTGAACTGGCATATCATTTTGCATGTTTTCTTCTTTTGTTATGATTAGTAAGTGCCTGTTTTCCCACATTACTAAAGCTTATTATCTTCTTGCAAAATGAAAAGTATACAACAATCAGATTTTAGGGAGTTTCTTTAACAATTCAGCAAAGAAAAAAATGAATACCCCCCCCTTAAAAATTACATTGCATAACAACTGAATTAGAAATACTACAAAGTACTGATGATTAGGTCCTGACTTTTAGCTTAAAAGCTTTTGCACACTGAAGAACACTAGGAATTCAAAAATCAAGTAAGTTGCTATAACAGTAGTAGGCAACCATACCCATGCATACTATGTGAAACACTAATAATCACATGAAAGAATTTGAATAAGAATGCAAGTAAAATTATGAAATTATAAAAATACCTAATTACATATCTACTATAATTTTATAAAAATTATAATACACAGTATTGTGTTTAATAAGATATAATACACAATATTATGTTTAAATGCATACTTTATACCCTTTATCTACTGCATTATGAACAACTGAAAATTTCTTCAAGAATATTTTTTTAGCTGCCATATTGATAATTAAAGAATATACAAGAAAAAAATCTCCCCGGTGCAAAATTTAATTTGTTAGAACTAAACAATTAAAGTGGTACTTAAAAGTACCGTCAGTACACTATGTATAAATTTCCTCATAAAATTATGGATGATATTTCTAATGAAATTTAACCTCTTAAAAATGCTAAATAACCAAAAAAACACTCATAAGAAAACAAAGAAATTAAATTGACAAAATTTTATTTTATATATAATAAAGGTAGAAATTCACATTTGATGATAATAATAATAAAAAAAATTTTTTTTTTCATTTACACACAAAAATTTATTACAAGTTGAGCATTTTGAATGTGGTTTTGATTGAATATTTTTGAATGCACAGAATTCACAATGTCCTTGATTCGACACGAATGTTGGCCAATGGTATCCTCTATTTTCTAAACAAACATCATTAGAAACAGACAAATTTCCTTTTCTTCTCTTTTTTGCACAAAAAGTTTGTTCATTTCCATTAGATTTAGATCTCCCTTTTCGGTTTGGTTGTGGTTTTGATTTTGGTAGTAATCCTTTGGTAATGCAGTGCTTATATTCGAGGGACAAAATTTTCTCATGATGCACTTTCACATATGCAATATATGAATTTACATATGCTATTTCTAGCATAGCAAAAAAAAAAAGCTTATGCCACCATTTTTTCGATTTCCTGTCCCTATCATAAATAGCATGTAATATGTCGGTTTTATCAATTCACCCCATGTGTCCATTAGTTTTTTACAACAATGGGTGTGATAGGTACAATCTTTGAGTCTCCTTTGGACTTTGCAAGTAAAATCTAGCTTATTTTTTTATTCGGAATGCAAAAGCAAATTCACATTCAATGAAACATTTTCAAATGCTCTTGACAGTGTTAGTAAAAAAGAGATAAATAAATAATTTAAAATATCTATAAAAAATACTAAAACATATTGCTACACTACATTTTCACAATTACATTATAATAAACAGAAATACTATAGATAATTGAACAGACAAAATGAAAAGTTTTCCTCCAACACTTTCTAAAATGTACCATCAGAATATAAGTAATTTTTGCCGTGCTATAAAGTTTTAAAGTGACTGGTCAGTAGATAAAGGGTTAAAGTGAATAAACAATTTTGAAATTCAATTAACTATCCAAAATCTTAAGAACATTTCAGTATTGGAATTTTAAGAAAATATATATAATAAAAAATACAAATAGATCACGAATTATCTTTTCTTGGACAAAACATTAAAAATGGAAAAAGATGATTAAGCTGCTTAGTAGGCTAAGAAAACGACATAAATCTAATACCACCTATTATTATTATCTTTCTTACTAAAAATGCTAATATGATAATTGGAAGATTATAAATATCTATATAGAACAATTATTATTAATAATATAGATTTCTGAAAAAAAAATGCAATTGATTTTATATTTGTTCCTGATTTTACTAGACATTTTAGAGATGTTTGAATTGATTATCCTCATAAGATATTATATTACAAGAAAATGTTACTTTATGCATGATTCAAGAATTATTTTAATATTGCATGAATCCTATGAAAGTAAGTTCTGTTTTATTTACAAAATCTAGCATAAATCTATGTGATTTTAAATAAATGCTTACTTTCAAAGATTTTAATGTTAACAAAAATACTAATTAAAACGGTAGTGTAAACATACCCGGCTTCATCAGCAACTTGCCGCATTAAATGGTCAACATCATTTTGAGGTACTGTGACTGTAGTTGTTGAACTCATAGTATTTTCCATATAAGATGACTGTACATCTAAATCTTCAAACTGTTTTTCAAATTTATCCATCAGAGATGAAATCTGAAAGATTATCATAGTTAATTATATTGATACATAAAACCATAATTTTATTGTAATGTATGTTAAATATTCAGAAATATATACAATATATTAAGACAATCCATATTTACATTCTTTTTCTCAATTAAAATCCTAATCTTTCATATACAATGAGTGGCCAAATTATTATAACCACCTGACACTCAAACGCAGATCGGTCCAAACATGACATTGTTCAGTTAAAGGAAGAAATAACTATAAAAAGGATGCTGCAGAACAAGTGAAGCATCAACTTCATTATTTTGGTTGCAAAGAAAATGGCAAATAACTTGATTTAACTCAGTCTGAAAGCATGACGACTGTAACCGTTAGAAGCATCTGAACCAGTACCAAACTTGCTTGCTTAAACAGCTGCCCTTGGAGCATCATAGAGTACATTAACAAACAGAAAAACAGATCTCAAAGCCATAATGGTCATTGTCACAGGCTATTGAATACTTGAACTGAAAGAAAACTTGCCAGATTTGTACATTCCAACAGTAGATCTACAGTACATCAAATTATGGGGAATCTTAATCAATTGCAAGCTTATTAATTGAAATGTTCGCAACAGATTATACCACAAAAGCTAAGGAAACTGACAACCTTTTCGAAAGCCTCTACTGTATGACTTGAACAATAGAACATCTCCATTTCACAAAAAAACATCAAAGATTGGATAGTAGATATCTGGAAATGAATGAATTGCATTTTCAACTACACCAAGCAGATGGCAGGGTGAGAATATGGAGAAAACAACACAAAGGCATGGACCATTTTTACATTGCCACAATACTCAAAGCTGGAGGAAGCAATATTATAGCTAGGGGAAATGTTTTATTGGCATTATATGTGGAACAACTTTTGAATTCCCAAGAATGTTTAAATGTTATTGCAAATCATGTACATCCTGTTATATTAATGGTGTACCTTGTCAGGGATGGATGCTTACAGTAGGACTATGCTCACTGTCATAAAATTGATATTGCCTGCAGATGATTTGAAGAGCATGATAAAGACATTATTTAGTTTAGTTGGTCTGCACCTTCATCAGATCTCAACCCAATTAAGAATATATGGAATGAGATCAAACAAGGCATCAAATAGCTGGATTTGGTATCATCAAATCTGAAGGAACTGGAAAGTGCAGTTCACTGGAAATGGTTACAAATTTTTCATATCACCTACCAACATCTCATAGATTCCATGCCAAGTAGAGTATCTACAGTATTAAAGACTAAAGTTGGTCTAACATTGTAATGAAAGAGTGGTCATAATAATTTGGCTACTCAGTGTATGGTAAAATTGATAAATTTTCCTATTATATATTTTGTATTAAACAATAAGCATTGCAGCATTTTTATCTATAATCATACCCATAATTTTAAATTTTAAAATGTAATATTACCATGAAAAAAATATTGGCATTGATTCTAAATACATTATCATGATTTTCTATGACATAATGAACTGATAATAGGATTTTTTCGAGTAAAACTAAAAGTTATATATTTACTAAATATATTCTCATATCAAATCAAATGTAAGAGGGTCAGTTGAAATGGTTACAAACTGATAATTATGCTATTATTACAAAAGGCATATTATATATATATATATTAGCACACAAAGTTCGTTAGTTGACTTTTAAGCATGCATTTTTAATGGATATCTTCATACAGACGATAAAACAATAATAATAATACTTTGATAATAATAACAAAAAAATAATTCAACACACATATGTGGACAGAATTTTAATTATAATCAAGAAAATAAATAAAAATTTCAGAATTGGACTAAAAAATCCACAAAATTAGAAATAAATATTGAACAATATATTTAAAATATTAGAAAAATCTTTTATCTTTTACTGTACAAAATTATATAATTTCATTACAATGGAAATGCTAGTTTTGGCATTAACTTTTTTTTATCTGACTTTTGAAAGGTTAAAATTTCAGACTATGTAGAAATTGTTTTTTCTATGATAACATATGCAAAAGTAAAATTTATTTACCCAATAGGCAATGACATGTGATCTCTAGCACATATATGCCCATTAAGACCAAAAAGCTTAAGATAATTCATTGAGAAATAAATTTATTAAATATTACCTCAGTATATGTATATTCCATTTACTAAATAGATAATAAAGATTACTATATTATATGTCATATTACTAAAATGAAATAAGGTTTTAATTTTCAGAAAATATCAGCTCACATTTTATTCAAAAAGAATAATGCTCATATAAAAAAAATACAAACTTTTTCTAAATTCATGCTTTTCATTGCTGCATCCATGGATTTCACAACACCAGCCATAGACTGAGTGACTTTCTTTGTAGTTACAGCAGTTTGAACTCTGCTTGCAACTGCATCAACTCGTGATGCCATTCTTAAGTAATTAAGTGCCTGATTTTTTTGACGAATAGCATTTTCAGCATGAATACGAGCTCCTTCCATATTATTTTTCTGTATAGCCTATTTAAAAAAAAATTAATGACATTTAGATCTACTTTTACAAACATTAATTGAATATATGTATATATGCTAAAACAACACAAGAGTAGCAGTTATTTGATTAAAAAATAAGGTTTTGCTTTTGAGGAAAATCTTAATAATTTACCTCTTAACTTTATACATAATAATTAATACAAAAAAGCATTTACATTTTTATTTTATTTGTAGAATTTATTAATAAAAGCTTGGAAAATGAGTAAGGTTAAGAACACTTGCGAAAAGAATGTCTATAAATTGACATAAAATAACTTTATGTTTGTTAACAGTATATGATTGACAATAGAGGATTTCAATTAAAGTGAAAAATGGCATAATGTAATCATTTTAATTTTATATACTGATATCAAAGAAGTTTTCCGTAGGATCAGAAATTTAAATTACTATTCAGGGACTGATATCTTTCACAATACTTTTAGATATGCGAGGCAACCTTTTATTATTAAAAAGCAAAATATTTTTTTCAAGAAAAATATAGCAAGTTCTATCTAGTAAAGAAACATTTTTTTGGTTCAAACAATACTCCTTCCTTTGTTGGTAAATGAGAAGAGATGTAATTTCTTTCCTAAGGTAATTTCAACATTTTAATCAACAAAATGAAACTTCCCTTGGTATATTAAAGAGCTAAATTCAGGCTTTCTGATTGCAGCACTTTGGTTCTCAAACTTTGCAAATGAACAAAATAAATAAAAACTATGAGCCAGATACGTACGCCAGATTGGTACGTTGTCTTTACACCAAATCAGTATATTCTTATAAAGTTTTAAACAAAATGCATTCACCAGAATTATTTCAGTCAGTGTGTCTAACAGTAAGTGAACATAACATCAAATGTAAACAAAAAGATACATATTTTAACATCTACAGAGTAGATTCATAATAAATTCTAAGTAAAATATATGAGTTGACCTATCAATTTACACATTAGCATACGTATGTACGCAATAACTTAAAAATACAACTTAGATAAATGAAATCTGATATTTAATGATATTCCTAAAATGGTAGTTCTGTGTCAAATTTTGATCTCAATAACTCAAAAAAAAAAAATGAATTGTATACTTGGTTTTCCTTATCATACTGTGAAGCACAAAATGATTATGTGTGAACTTTTAAATAACAATGAAAAATAATAATCAATAAATAAAACAAGACAGGGCATTTATGGCATTCACAGCTTTACATATCTGTAATTTTTATGCGAGTGTAAGAGAGGATAAATTTTATTAGGGAATATGCAAGAAACTTTTGGGTGGCTACTTCTATTGGTTCCCAAAGTAAAATCAAATGATAAATTAATTTTCTCTTTATTATCAAAAAATAAAGGATTCACCTATTTTCTCAAGGACTTTCCAGGACAAAAAAAAAGTATTATTTCATACCTTTGAGTACTGTAAAATAAAATTAAACTCCTAAAAAAAAGAAAACCCATTTAATCAATTTTCTCCATGACTTTTCAAGAGTGCAATAAAAAAATCAAGTATTTTCACAAGCTTATGAGTACTGTAAAATAAAATTCAAGAAATTTCCAATGGGAATCCTGTTATTCCATATTAATAATTACTTCTCAAAAATATTATGCAGAACATATAAATATATACCAATTATTGATACTCTATGTTTTAAAATATTTATATTTTAAAAAAACAGATACTTGATAATAATTTCAATGAAGTTTCATAGAACTGTTATTAGAACTTGCCTTTTTTAATTTGACTTTCTCAGCCTTCTCTTCTTTTTCACATCTTTTAGAATTCCTTTCCATTTCTTTTGCAGCAAATTTCAAATTGAATAAATGTTCTTGACAAGTAAAGGAAAACAGAAGATATATACTTTTGTAAAAGTTGATGATTTAAGGACTATTTGTTAGAAGATTACAGGGGAAGATGAGAGAACCAATGCTAAATCTTAGCAATATCTCTTGTCACCCATTCTTAGTAATGAATGCTATTACAACAGGAAAAAAAAAATAAACTCACACTTGGCAACAATTAGGACATTGCTAATGGAAGGCTGCTATTAAAAATCATGAAAAATATTATAAAATGTACATATAGCAGTACAGTTAATTTATCAAGTATTTTCTATTTTACATGTTAAGCTCTGAAATAATTCACATTTATATCTTTATAATTTTCATGGATTAAATACTCTTAAGATTTCAATATTCTTAACATATATATATATATATATATGCTTGAAAAATCTTATTTGTTTACAATAATTGGTACAATGCAAAGTTGATAGAAAGAACATAAGAAAACTTTGTATGATCAAGTGAAACAATATTTTTGTAATGTCTTAGTACTAAAAGATAATGAATTGTGTTGGCATTTTACATTGACATGTTCAGGTCAGCTATTACCATGCTTGCTGCTGCCATACATGGAAACCACGATGCTGTATAGAAAGACCACGATTTGTTATTTTTAAAACTAAAGGTTTAATTTAAAGATATTGAATGTAAACAATATTTGATGTCAAACCAAACAGAAATAAACTTTTTAATTAGGAGAAACTCTTTGTTTAATGCTGAATAACAGAACTAAAAACAAATTATATTTTACCACCAGAAACATAAGTTTTTAAATAATCATGCTAAATAAATTTCCTTTAATTTCAATATTACAAAAACAGAAAAATAAAAAAATAATACAACTTTATCTCTTTCTCTCTCACACAGACAAAATATTTTCAATTCTGATTTTTAACTAAAAATTCTGGAACTTTTGATTTTCAATTCTTCTAAAAATACATATAATTTCCAAAATACAAAATTTAATGTTTTTAATAAGCTAAAGAGGCTTACAAAATAAATATTTTTTTATTTGCTTAAATAATAAATTATATGTATAGTCTTAATAATGTAAAGAATTGCATCAGCTTTAAAAATAAGATATTAAATAGAAATTGTCACGCAGTGAACATTAAATGATTATCATGTTTTGAAAAAAATATAAATAATATCAAAAAAAATTCTGCAACATGAAATGGCAGTTCTTTTTATACTTTAAAAAATAATTTTGGAGGAACAAACTTATCTATAATAATAATAAAGATAAATGTATGTCTGCATGTGTGTGCTGGCACTCTGCAGGCCAAACCATTTTCATAATAACTCCTGAAAATATTATCCCAGAAGATACATTTACACAGTTTCAAAATTTAAAAATTAACTTTTTCATGATAACAATTAATTAGTCATGCAAATTTTGGCAATTTTTTAAAAGTATTTTTTGCTGGATTTCTGAGTAATAGATTACATTGTTAACTTGCAATCAAAGTATTTTCATTATATAATCAATTATCTGATCCCTTGAATATTTTAAGTTAAAGAACATTTTCTGTTTAATATCTGTATAGTTTATGAAATGTATATAAAAAATGAATATCATTTAAATATTAATAAAGTAAAATATTAAGAAAATAAAGAATGTAATATCACAAAATTTAGAAAACTAGATATTTATGTTTTCAATAGTGTCAAGATATCATGAATTTTATCTCTGTTAAAACGGTTCATGCACAATAAACCAAGTATACCTAAAAGACAAAATAACATGACTTTCATATCTAAAAATTTGGCAGAATTATGGACATGAAGTTACATCTGCACGATTTCAGGAAAACTAAATATAACCAATATTCTCAATGGTGAAAGAGCTAGTTGCCAAGGATAAATAATAACAAATAAAAAAAAGGCTTACTCTATTGTTGAGTTGAAAATGTCAAAATAGAAATATCTCAACAATCTTCGGATTTTTATAACTCATTCACAAAATTGAGCGAGTTATGAAAATCTAAAAATTACTATCTTATAAAGATGTGCTATTTTAGATCATTTTTATTGATATTTAGATCAAAGAAAATACACCAAATAGTATTCAGAATTTCCTCCAAATGTGATTGGCCTAAGATTATAAAAATGGTGATTGTTCTGAAACTGCCATATTCAAAACTTCAAAATTCAATCAGATTTTATTGCAGAAGATAGAAAAGCTTTTAAAAAATTTTATTTAAAAGTTGGAATAGTTTGTTGAATGATTCTTTCGGGTCAAGGGGCTAAAGGCTTAATATTTTTTTTAAGTATATTTATTAACTAAAACAAAAATCCGTTAATATTATTTATGTCATTAAAATCCTTATGAAATTAAAATTAAAACCTTAATTTTATGTTGAATTAGAAATTTTTTTATCAAATAATTCTTAAAGATATTGCATAAATATGAAAACTATTCTGTATTGCACATAAGACTTCTATTCTATTTTCTGTACAAATATATATACAAAACTTGGTTTCAGCAAAAAACATTTTTTATTGATTGTAATTTAATCATTTTCACTTTAATTTAAAAATAGAATATTATGGGAATTGACAGAAATTTAGAGAGACATTAATAGATTAGCTTAAGATTTCTATATTATTAAATGATTATAAAAATTCGTAGCTCAATATTTTGTTGGAATAGCTATTAAGAAACCAATTTACATAAAGTATTTAATTGAAAATTTTAACCAGCATTAAACCTAGCAAACAGCTGATTGCCAAAGTGACTAAAACTAATAATAAAGATGAATGTATGTACATGCTGGCCAGACCGTTTGACTTAGAGCTACAATATTTAGCTCAGATATACCTTGGAGGGTTGTAATGTGTACTTCAGGGTGATTTTTAAATTTTTTATTAGAATTTTAATTAATTTAAAATCGAGCTGAATTTAGCTATTTCTCCACTATATTTTCAGAAAATATTGCAACAAAAAATTAATTTTACACCACTTTAAAGTTTTAAAAAATTGTCTTTTGAATGATAATAATAATAATTATGCAATTTTTTTCTGAATTTTGACAATTTTAATTTTTTTTACTTTCTAGCAATAGATTATATGGCTGACCTGAAATTCAAGCCATTTTCAATATTTCATCAACTATTTGATCATGTGATTTTCTTCCCATGTTGAAAGCTAAGGAAAAGGATTCTGTTCAGTTTCAATATAATTTACAGGACAAATAAAAATGTAAAGCTACAATATCTTTAAATTCAGGAATAAACCATATAATAGCATTATGATGTCATGTAACTGGTCTTCATTAGAAAAGTTTAAATGTACAATTATCAAAACATATGCAAGACTATTAAAATAACATATTTAATGTCTGGCAATTTGAAGGAATTGTGAACATGAAGTTATGCCGAACTAATTAAACTGAAATTAAATATAACCAATACCTCTAACCAACCAGCTGGTCATAAAAGGTACCTAGTTATGCATAAAATGCCAAGATATTTTCTCTGATTTATTTGGCGATTTTCAGATTATGCCAAGATAATGGGCTTATTAGGCAGTTTTCAAATTACATCAATTACTCTGATTGGCAACAAACTGCATTTTTTAGCAATTTATTGAGAGGGCCAAGTTATCTTAAAGTCATGATCATTTTATACTTTTTGTTAGTATATACATACCACATGGTGTGAACATGTAAAGATTTCTCAGAATTCCTACCAGAAATCTTAGAAAAAAATATATTTGGCTCAGAAAGAAGTATGAATTTTTTGGTTTAATTACAAGATTAAATTTTAGCCAAAAATGTTAATTTTTTTGAGAAGGCAACCTAATATGTTCACTGGTTTTAGATACTTCATTGATTTAATTCCACACATAAAATATCTTAATAACAATTGTTACTAAAAACTGAATTCAAATAATAATATTTGTTTAAAGGATACATGAATGGGATATTTATATTTTTAGTGCAGTATGATATTATGAACTGTCTCTATTGGAAACATCCTTATACACAATAAATAAAATTCAAGTAAGACCATTAAAATAACATGGCATTTATGTCAGATAATTTATAGGACCCATAGACATGAAGTTCAATTGAAATGATTTATCTGAAATCAAATAAAACCAATATCCCTGGCAAAGCAGTTGGTCATCTGAGGTAACTAGTTATTAATTTAAAAAAAAATTTGGAACTTGTGTAGTAACAACATGCCAATGATTAATTGCCAAAAAATAATAACCAAAGATATTATGTCCTTTGGAATCAGAAATCAATCCTCAAAGATGTCATGCTATTCTATTAACTATGTTCATCAATGGCATGCTTTAAAAGTCAAAAGTTCACCAATGGTATGAAGTTGAGCCAAAAATTAAAAATATAGCATATAATTACAAATACAATAGTATAAAATTGAAAATTTGTTTATTCATTGATGTTATTAAAAACTGTGTGCGTCAGTTTTTGTCAAATGAGAGAATAGTGGATCTTGTTATATACATTAGAATATTCTAAAACATATGCAGTAGTAATTTAAAAGTTTCCATATTGAAAAGAAAAATTATTTATGAGAAAATAATTCTGAATAATGCAATTATATTCCATTTCAAAAGAGCCAATTAATATTTTTCTTACTGATAATAAATTTTAAAAATAATTTACTTAATTTTTCCAGGACAGCAAAATAAGTTTGCAACTGCAAAGCAGGAGGTTTAGAGGACCTCATATTATAATAGATCAGTAGCCCAATCAAAAATCAAGCAAATGTCTAGAGACCAAATTTTTGTTAATATTATATACGTATATTATAAAAGGATAAAAATCCAAGAAGCTTATTATTAATACGAGTTTGGTTTGAATTATAGATGATCAAATTTCAAAAAATTTACTTTAATCCGATTATTAATATTATACTGTGAATATGAGACTCCAAATGTTATGGAAATGTTTTTTTAAATCATTAATAGAAAAATAAGCTTTTTTGTAGATAACTTTTTTCAAAATTGTAAATAATTTTTACTCTATTTTTTTTCTGAGATCAGGCACTGTTTTATTTACTATATATGGATTCTAAAATTCACAACTATAAGCTGAATATACATTTAAGATTTCTTATACTTTGTGTAGTACAATCACTTTGTATGTATTATTACAGTACACCTTCATGCCATATTTCATGAACAAGCTTATTTTTAATGAAGAGGAGAAAAAAATAATCTGAAGGACTAAATCAATTGCATATATAATATTTTAAAGACTAAATAGAAAAGAAGCATATTTTTTATTTACGCAATGCACAAATAATGATTCCCCCTCCCCTTTAATTATAATTTGAAAGTTAAGAAACATCAAACAGAGACACTGATCGCTAAGCAAAAGACTAAATAAAAAGTGAAATTATTTTATTTATAATAGAAATATTTATTACATATATAATAAATATATAAATGTATCTATACATATACACAGATAAACAAATTTTGATTTAAAGGATACTTTCCATTGCAGAAGTCATTTTCCAAGTTCTTTATATAACACAGTACTAAAACAAATGAAAAATATGTTAACACAATTTCAACATAAAAATTAATAAAAAATCATTCAAAATAAATAAAGAAAGCAAATCAAAATCAAGTTTATATTTAAATTTCCAATATTTTATTTTCCAAACAAAAAAAAACAATCCAAAAACAGAAGATAAGTATTCTGAAGTAAACACAGCAAAAAGGTAAATGAGTTGTTCATATAGGATAAAAATGATATAAAATGCTTTTTTACTTCACTAAGATGATTTAAATGTTCGATGCCTCGGCCAAACAAAACTAATCTTTGAATTTTGTTGGGGCAAACACCAATTTATGTAGGGGAATGTGTTAACACAACAGTAGATCTACAACATATGTGTTGAAATTTCCCCTAATTTTATCATAAAACACATGTTTTAAAATCTCAAAATTTATTTTAAATAAATATTAGGCATTGCATATTAATGACATGCCAATGATTAATTAATCAGAGATCATACGCCAATAAGTTATTTTGTAATGAAATTTTGTCCTTGTTTGCCAATGGAGCCAGTTAATACACAAGTACTCTAACAATTATTAAAAATCAACAAAAAAACTTATAAAAAGTAATTAATAAACAGTATCAATTACAAACAATTCCATATTCAACAAATATATCTAAGACTAATAAAATTACAATATAATATTAATATAAAGATTTATCATTAATAGCAAGACATTAAATATGAATCTTATTATAAACTAAGCATTTTATTTGATAACAATGAGCAATATTTTATTATATTTCAGCACAAGATTTCAAAACTGATAATTTATTTATAGTGTTCATGTTTATATTTAAAAAAAAAAGGCAAATTTATAAGTATGGAGTACAATTGAATCAATTTAAAAAATTGATTTCAAAAAATGACAAATTTTAAAAAGATATGTAAAAATATCTTATATATTATGTATGCATATAATATTATATTTTGGAGCAGCTTACATACATATAAAGAGCAAAATAATTTTCTGTTATTACTGGTAATAGTTAATAGTAATATTCTCCATGGGCATTTCTAAATTTCATCATATGTATATTTGAGATAAAGCTTTTTCTAGTGTTACTTGTCGGGTTCTGCGAACATTATGAACCCTTTTAAAATTATTAATTAGAAAATAGCTACCAATATACAACATTCTGCTAAATTAGTAAATTGTGTTTTCTCTTCCAATGGACTCGTTATCACCAGTTTCAATTTTCTTTCTGTACTATTCTTTCTGTTTTAAAGGAGAATACACAAATGTACACAGTCCCTATTTGCGAATTCATATTTAAAAAAGATGCTGAAATAATCTACCCATGAAGTTAAAACTGATTTCATTTCAAAAAAAAAAAAAAAAAAAAAATCTTAAACATAGCAGTTACTTTTGTCAAAAACTTATATTGCATGTAAATACATATACATAAAGAAAACATTTGACTTTTTTTTTTAAATATTCTATATTCAATAATACTCAAGATAAAATAAATTGCAACTAAAAAATTAATAAATTGCTAAAAAAAAGATTTTTAGTGATTTTTGATATTTGACATAAACATGTATCAAAATGAAATGTTTATTTTCAAATTCGCTAAATTACTACAAATTATATATTAAATGTTGATGATGTCGTGTCTACATTACCACGGAAAGGGGGTACAGTAGCTTCTGAGGGTAAAGAGCTCCGAGCAACTGAAGGCAGAAGTTTGACTTCTAGCTCATATAAAGATGAAACTCACACATTCAATTGCACAACCCCTTTTCACAGGGGCGCACATTCACACACCTCACAGATAGAACATAGATGAAGAACAATCATGCCCGAACCGGGATTCGAATCCGGGACGCCCAGATCACGGGGAAGATGCGCTACCCCTATGCCAGGACGCCCGCTATATATTAAATAGCTGTAACTAGTGTAATAAAGAAGGTAAAATGAATAGAAATTTAAAGAAATTCTGCATTATTAGAAGGCTGGAAGCAGAAATAATAAAATTTAAGTTGAATCTATCAATATAAGGCATTTTTTTTATTAAATCTTGATTTCTTTCAATAAAATCTCATGAACTGATAAACAAACTTCTCAGAAAAATTTTAGAGCAATAATGAAAACACAATTTATAAATTTAAAATAAAATATTTTCATATAATATTAAATTTCTTAATATTTACATTAATATGAAATTGCATTTTCAATAAACTTTTACAGATTAAGGAGATTGAAATTTAAAAAGATAAATATAATTCATAAAGAATATTGATCAGATTAATAAATAAATGCATAAATAAAGAAAAAAAAACTATATCAAACAGTAGTTGTTACAAACACAATCTTATTATTTCAAATTAATTAAAAGCTTTTTTGCCCCCCTTCTTTAAAGCAACCCTTTAGTACAAGATATACAACAGCAAATTTTGAAAATATCTGCATCATATTATATGCAAACTTCCTTTTTCTTTTAATTACATATTTTATGACTGAAGACTTTTTTTACTGATGCAAGTATTCATTTCTCTGAAAATAAAATTAATAATTTCTAAGAAAAACAATGTATAGAAATATCAAAAAAGATATAATCTAGAAATTCAATTCTATTTATATTTCAAAATATGTCGTTGTTGAAAAATTCTCTATTTTTCAACCATTAATGCAATATCGAAAACATATATATTCTTTTCAAAAAATAATTCTGACAAATAAAAGTTTATAAAAAAATGAAGCATAGAGTTCGTATATAGAGATATATAACTAAAAAATTATGTTTAATGTTATAAGAAAAAAGTGAAGTATGCTTACTAAAATGAATGAAAAGTCGTATATGACTTATTGGAATAATATGGACACTTTCTGTGTAGTAATTCCTTGTAGACCTGAAAAAAATATAATACAAAACGATTGTTTTCGTTTGGAAGTCTTATTAAATCTTGTTATGACATCACGAGATAACCGATGTAAAGTCAATAATGCATTTACTAATCGAGTTTTATTATTTCAGTTGTACTGGCAACAAAATATTACGATAGACTGACATCATAACACGTGATGTGAAATGATTCTGAGTTGATGAACATACAAGTGATGTTTAAAAATGAGTGAAGGTAGTTTAAAAATAAGTACATTCTTCTGCTAATGTCAGTATTTTACTTAAATTGAATTGTGTTTGTGAAAACGAAATTCTGTTATCGATTTTTCATTCACTTTTTGATATGTTAATTTAACAACTTTACATGTATATTTTCTCGACGACAATGCATTATTTTAATATAGCAAAAGCTTAATTATTACTAAGTCGATTAAATCCAACTACTTTGATTGTGAATCTCGATTAATTCTGAAGTCGATTAAATTCGATTACTTTAATTGTGAATCTGTGGAAAAAATAGTTTCAAGATTTCGTATTTTTTTGTAATAAAAATATTAGTGACTTAAAAAAAAAGTAGAGATTAATTAAAGTAAATTAAATAAGTAGAAATTTTCAGGAATAATAAAGTGTGTCTTTAGAAACTACTTTTATTTAGCATATTCAAAATATCTCTAGACCATGAGATTTATGGACTAAGTTCAGAGAAGGGAAATATTTCTCTCCAAAAAATGGATGAGAGAGAAAGATATGCACCATAACATCAAAGCGTTTGTCTATCTTACCAGTATATGCATGCCTTTTTTGCATCACATTAAAAACCTGTTTATTTTATTATAAAATGTAACCAGACATTATCTAATTTATTGGTCAAATGCACAAAGGATGAACAGCGTGTTCTTTCCTTAGCTTTGAACAAAGAATTAAAATAAGATTATTAAATATTTGATTAAACCTACTCAATATTTGAATTTCATTGCAACGGTGCTGAAAATTATGCAAAAAACATTTTTTTTTTGTTTTTAATTTTCAAAATTCAGAAAAGAACTGCTGGATAGTTAAATTGTTAAAATTAAAAGACTTTTTTAAATTTTAGAGAGATGTAAATATTATTTTTGTACAAGGATGATACATCCTGTTTTTCTATACAATCTAAGGAAAATGACACGCGCGTCATATTCTTCTAGAATTTTACACCCTTACCTAGTTTTACTCCATTTTTACAGTAAATATTCAATTTACTTCTTAAAAATCGGATTCACCCATGAATATCCATTAGGAAACTGCAAAAAGAAGACGAATGACTAAGTCAAACTAGGATGAAGGCTACATAACCTGCTATTAAAATGTATCTTAAGAAGTTATACCTGATTATTTCAAAAAGGATTAGATAAGATTTGGAGCAAAACAATATCATGGTATACCTTTATTGACGCCTATGCTACTGTGACATCAATTTTTGATGTTCTTTATGTGAAAATCCCGCTGAAGGCATATAAAATAATCATCTATGATTGCTGATAACTTTACAGGTTCCTCTTAATTTTCCACAAAATTTTACTTTTTGAATTTATCGCCATTATTGTTGCTTATTTAATAATATTTGTCTTTACTGCGTATGCCTCTTTCGGGTTCGAATTTGACTATTGTTGTAATTCTATTGAATTCAGGTTTGCTGAGTAGGCATCTTGCATTCGTCTTTGTAAGAAGAGGAACATTTATAAGAAATTATCACAGACTCTTACAAACTGATAAAATGATCAGAAGCTTATCGGTTTTCATTTTATTGTCCCTTGTATAATGTAGATTTCTTTATACAATAGATTTCTTTATACTGAATGCACTTGAACTCCGCAGAGAATACAATTTATTAGTTTTCCTTGTATGGCTAAATTTAAACTATCTGTGGTCATTAATACAATATGGCGTTTTTAAAAACTGCCTACCATTAATACTGGACTGAATGATAATAGGTAAGTTTTAAGTTTTTTTCCCCCCGAGTTCGCGTGAATATAATAACGAAATATGTGTAGTTTATTATTTATTGAAGATATGAACATTTCTTTACTGAATTATTCATTTTCAATAAATTTCTTTTTTTTCGAACATGATTATTATTGTTCATATTTTAAATTGGGGTTTCCTTAAAAAATCGAATGTATAGCACAATTTATAAAACTATTGAACTATGACTATATAAAAGGTACCATCTTTTGTTAGAAGAATGATCGGAATAATTTGAAATGTGAAAATTTGTTTTTGATCAGCTTTAAGGAAATTGTTTACTGTAAAGAATAATAATGTGATATAGCTTAAATTTTTGTTTAAGTAATTTCTGAAATTGGGAAATTCAATCAAAAATTCGACAGTATCATACTATAGTGATAAAATCAATCGGACGTTTCAGTTTTTCTAAGGAAGGCTTCATTCGAATGTCACTATAAATGAAGAAGTGTTCGAGACTCATTCTATAAACAAACAAGCGTACAAAAATCGACTATAATAGAAAAATTTAAAACTTTCTTTTTACTAAAAGTAATACACTTGAAAAAGTACAATACTTGGCTGAATTCTTAATTTTCATAAAACTGAAGAAATCCTACAGGAAGTGAATAATATAATTATAAATAATTATTGGAGCTAGTTTTGTGTAGAACTGCTTTAAGTTGTATTTCTCCAATTTTTTCAAATGTCTTTTTTCTATTAAAAATTTTCACGACTTAAAGCACTATCTAGATCTGAAATGTGCGCAATTCATACTGTCATTTGACCAACGTCCTAGTATGTCTATACTTTAATTTTTCAAAGAATAATTCCTGTACTTTAAAAAAACTATAGTGTCGTAAATAGTGATTATTTGACTTCTAAATTTCGTTGCTTTACTTAATCGTCTGAACGCCTGCACCTACGTGTCTTGCTCAATTTAAGTGCAAAACAGTGCATTGTGAAATCCTCCAGAATTCAGCTAAAGCATATTTCAAGTCTTTTGAATTTAGAATAATTTTTTTGTTGAGCAAAATATGAAAAATGGCCTTATGTCTTCTGCTTGATAAAGATTGGTAATAATAGAAAGGTTCTTGAATCAGGAATTCGATATCCACCATATTCGAATTAATTTGTGACAGCCTAGAATCAAAATAATTTAAAATTAGCAAGGCAACATTTCCCTTGGTTGAAAATATTATAGGAGGTAGTTATCTGCATAGTTATCATTACTTATCACTGTATAATCAACAAATGAATATGTGTATTGACACTCTAGAAAATCGACCGTTTAACCTACAACTAATAAATTTGTCATAGTATATACTTTAGAAGATAGGATTGTACAATTTAGAGCGAGTTTTTTAAAATTTAATTTAGAATCTTTATTAAAAATTAAATACAATTTCGGGTTTTTTTCCAAAATATTTTCAAAATATTACACAAATATATACACCGTATTAAAATTTAAAAACTTTCTTTCTAATGTCCTTTTATTGGTTCAGGAGCATTTTTCCAAACTCTTGCTAATTTTTTAAATACTTTTTAGCATTCAACAATAGATTGCTTTATCGATTATTTAATCGAATTAATTTCTTCCTTGTTTAAAGGAGGATTCTGTTTAATATCTAAATAGTTAACAAGAACAAATAAAGATAAGGTTACAGTACAGCGAAAGTTTGGAAATAGATTATCTGAGCAGTTACATGTTAATCTTATTAGAATGAAATATAGGCATAATGAACTAGATTCAAGGTTATTAAAATAACATAATTATATTATATGTGGCAATTTCTGCAAGAAATTGGGAACAAGTTATGCTTAACAAGTTTGTTTGAAAGTAAACACAACTAATGTTTGGAAAACTAGCTAGTTACCAAAGACGGCTATTGTTTTAATAAACCTTACTAAGTATACCCAATAATGTAAATAGTGTTGCATGTTCTATGGCAAAAATTAAGTGTGGTGTATATTGGAAAGGGAAATGCAACAAAAGTTCTGCAATTATTAATATTGTTCCATTATTCAAAAGCTGTAATTATTAAAATTAACATTCGTATGATATATTAATGAAAAATATTTAAATCTTTTTATTGCACATCTTAATTATTATTTTGTTAAGAAATGTCTATCTTTCCTGTAAATGATAAATTAAAAAGTATTAAAATTGTTGAAAGATGTGAAACGGTTACACAGAATATTATCAGAATTTATAAAATGAATTTAAATCTTGCAATTTCGTCTTGAAAGCGTTTGTGTGAGATTTCGATACTTCTAAATTGGGTTTATTGCTTTTCAAATGCTTTCGTCAAACGAAAACAACAAAGATTTTGATTAAATTTTCAGACGCATGCTTTGCAAATAAAATTTCGAAAATGTCAAATGTTCTTTGGCATTAAATTTTGAAACGAAAAAATGGTTCAAATCCAGTTTGCACCTGTGAGATTTTATTAATCTCTGCTGTGGGTATTTTGTTCAACTTTCAGTGATAGCCACTCCTTAAGAAGTTGCTATTAGGCCTATTTGATAGTTTTAGGTCCAAATGTCTGTCCAAAGAATGTTATATTATGCACATAATGAGCGCCATTACACCTTACAATTTACGTAAGGCTTGCTAGCTAATTTCTTAAAAGAGCGACATAATATAGGATATAAATTTCGACAGTCGTTGATGCCGTGAGGGTTACAATGACAGATGCTCAACTGGCATGCCAATGAACAAATATACAGTGAACAATATATTTGAATAAATATCAATAATGTTACAAACCTGCAATTCGGCTTCCCAGCATAGTTTATTCCATCAATAGAAAGATGGTTTTACAGTCATCTGAATGGGACTAGCGCGTCGGAGGTCCCAGAGCTTGGCGACAAACTTGGCGACCATTTCGCGACTTGGCGACAAATTTGGCGACTTTGGCGCCAAAATAGATAATACCCGAAACTTCGAGAATTTTCCCGATCCGTCCAGTAGGAACCGAGATACGCCTCGAACGTTCCTGATTGGTTGAGAGGCTTCTAGCCCCGCTTCCTGAGACCTATAAAAGGGGCTGCGGCTGCCAGAGAAGTCAAGTCCGAGTCGAGAGACGACGAAGCCAGTAGTCGGGACGACGGAGAAGTCCGAAGACGGAGCGGAGAAGGCGGAAACTACGGTGAGGAGCGACGGAGTCAAGCTCGTACTGAACTGAACTGAGCTGTGCGCTACTGTCTGCAGTAGATTCTGGTTGTATGCTGCTGTGTGTGTTGTTGTATGCTACACATCTCGGGTGAAGATAATCGTCTTCTGTGCTATATATAGTTGTCGCTTTGTGCTGTCCTGTGTGTCTTCGTGTAAATAAACGTCGTATTTCTTTTTCCATTGCCGTCTGATTATTGAGCGTTCTCCACACCATATCACTACCACTATCCAAACGAACCCCGGCAAAAGAAAATTTCGTAACAATATTTATAAATGTTTTAATACCATCTTTATTACAAAGGATTGAAATAAAATTAATGCTATATGAAACAAAAGCAGTTTTGTTCATACTTGAAATATCGCCCTACAATTTTTTGCCTTTCCACTTTCTAGTTGCTTTGACTTTTTTGATATCACATATTGCAAAACCGTTGCACAGTTCTAGTTTCGTGTCATGAATTTTTTTTAGTACGCTCAAACATGAAGAAAAGGCAAATCTCAATTTCATTATCATAAACACATTGAAAGTCGCGGTTATCGCCACAAAATCATTATACCGTGTGTTCTTAAAATCACGGGCCAAACTTTAAAGGTCGTTAAAATACGTATAAAGAAGCTTTTTTTTTTGTACAGAAATGTGGGGTTGGAAATGAAAAGCTTTGGCAGAAAAAAATGCCGAGAAAATGAGAAATCTTACTTTCTTGTCTGATATTACAGGAAGTGCAGAAATGTGCCCCGACCAGCATTGATACAGGTCTGGTAGCATCTGGCAAATGATTGGCGCACTCTTTCGAAGATGCCTAGTGTTTCATGAACAGTTGCAGCGACAACTGGGGTTTAGTAGACACTTCATTTTTCCACCTTGATTGTATTTACTTGTTCCGCCTACATTTTTCATTTCCGACTCCATATTGCTATAAAAATAATGCTTCTTTATATGTCTTGTCTACCCTTAAAGTTTAGCCCATGAACTCAAAGATACCCTGCACATTTTATCAGTAAATAATATTTCAATTTATATTTATCGCTTAAAAAACTCATAGTGGCAACACAGGAAAATTTTTTAAAACCAGCACGCCTTCCAACACGTTAAAAAGAAACTCCAAAACATATTTGTACTAAAATTTTTCTCTTGTAATATCAGTGAAAGCTGATTAAGCTGATATTTTCATCTTACACAAGGTGTTAATTAAAACATAGGGATGACACATCTTGATATGTCATAGTAAGATTGTGTTCTGCCATTCAGTGAGATGTTCGTATATTTTAATATTCTATACTTTTATCCTAAATGCTACATCATCATGAATAATTCTAACTCTTGTGCCATAAAATTTTTTCATTCGTTTACTTTTCCAATGGGATTGTAGAGCTAAACGAGGCGATTCAAGGATAGAATATTTATTATTGTAAACTCCGTTAATAGTGGTTTGATTGCTTAGATTAATGAGGTACAATCGAATTTCACTTTAACGAGCATAATTCGCTCCCGAATTGTTTTCGTAATAAGAAATACCGGCAAAGTCAAATATTTTCCATATAAATGATGGGAATTTTTCAATTTGAGAAAAATATATATATTCTTAATGCATTTTATTTATAATTTGTTCAAATATTAAGCACAATTTCTTTTTCAGCTGATCATTTCACAAAAAATATTTTAGACTCCGAAGAAGAATGAACAGCTATCTTTATACCCAACTCTCCTTATGTGAGTCTTTGCATACCGTTGCTGCAAATATCTTTCTTCCGATTTCTCTCAATAAAATTCAAGATCCAAGCTGGTTTCAGAAAAGATCCCCATCTGAATCGCATCACGCCATGCCATGCCATTTTGGGATAAAACATTTTCTTTTAGATTTCCTACTTTATCGCATTAGACTAACCAGGTATGTCTATATAATTGTGGTACCCTAGCTGCTTTGAAATTACTTGCATGGAATATTCGGATATTGTAACGATTTTCCCCTATTCTTTCAAAAATACTAGAGGTTTAGATTTTGATGTCATCCAAAAATTTACAAAGCGAACATATTTAATTTCAATTGAAATAATTTTAACAGAACTTGAGTTCACTCTCGGAAATGAATGAATCGTTCAAGCACGAGTAACCTGACAATAATTTTAATTCCCTGCAGTTAAAAACGTAAGTTGAATAATTTTCTGATATAATATCCATTATTAAAATCGTTAATGTGAGTTTTCAAAAAGAACTAAAATACTATTCAGTTTTATTCTTCTAATTTTCGTTATTTTTTATTTAGAGATCAACTATCCTTTAAATATTGATTATTCATAAAGGGCTTTCATTTAAACCCCGGTATGATCTCATTTCGGTACATTTCTAATTAATACCGAAAATTTCATCGAACTTCTTTACAATTCCTGGTGTTTCTGTCCAATATCGTTTAATTATTTCAGGCGACATATTTAAACGTGATCTAGTTTTTCTGATTATATGCTGTTATTCAAAGTTTTGCTTATGAATTGTGATATGGAAAATCGCGGATAGCGTAGTACAAATTAATTTTTTTTTTTTAACTGAAGAAATTTCGTTTCAAAGTTTGAATACTTAATAGAAAGTTTAATTTGGGTGTTGTTGCGTCTGAAAAAAATTAATTTTATAGTTGATACTTGATGTTAGGGTCAAGGCAGAATTTATTTCAAATGTAAGATTAACCATTTTGTAAGAAAAATAAGATATTAGTTCAGATTTAAAAAATCGAAGCATAGATGTCACTAATTTCTTGCGCCATAAAAACTGAAGAATTTCAAATTATCTATATTTTGGGAAATGATTTTGCGTTAAATGCTTAAGAACATTTCGGAGAGTTCGAGGCTAAAATATGTGATGTAAACGTGACTTTTCTTCTGGATGGTAAAAATGTGAAAGCAAGTTGGAAAAGATTTTTCTATCTTTGAAAATAGTTTTGTCGATTCTTCTGTAATGATTAATACCTAATGGTGATAAGTCAATTTTCCAATTCTATCGTAAATAGGGGCAGGAGAATTTAAGAAAATTATTGAAATTCTAACTAATTTCACTAACATTTCGTTGGATATTAAATGGCATTATCTTGTAGCAGTTGTCATTGAGTAAGAATGAAGTGCTTTTCGTTAATTTCTATTTCGAATCCATAGTGCATCTTGAAATTGCCGATCGTTACCTAAAAACATTCTCTTTGCTGTTTGAACTAATTCATTGTTTCTCTTTAAATTTTCTTTAATGGCACAATCCTCGTTCCCATAAAAATGAAATAATTCTTTAAATTCCTTTTTATTAGTAGTAAAGGTTTCCCCATTTGTTTTGACATAATTCGTGTAGGCTTGTATTAATGGAAATCAATTGTATTAACATATCTGGTATTTTTAAATTTTTATATACTATATGTAGAGCTATTTAGTATTCTCCACTTTCAATTATTGTTTTTCTTGATTCACTCCAATCATGAATTCTCGGACATGCTATTATATGAAATAAGTTGTTATAGCATTTCAGTGGATTTGCATTTTAATCGTTTTCCGCCTGAAACTTAAATTAATGTTAAAATGCAAATTGTAATCAGCTGAAATTTAGAAATGTAAATCTAGTCTTTTATGCATCTAAGTGTCACAAATATTTGAAATATTTTTAGGTCGTATATTAGAAAGAGTAATTTAAAGAAATGCCAAGGAAAATGTTAATAGTGCTCCATGTCTTGCGTCAGATTCGTGCATCCAAATATGTATTTTTAAATTTACGATTCAAATCGTTCTTGCATTATTCAATACAAATAACACATTAATTAAATTTTTATTTATTCATAACGTGTTCTGAATACAATTAATCGGATTGGACGGAGTTGTTTTGTATACAATTAATCGGAATTGCGATTTCGAGGGTGTTTTGATGGAAGCGATGTGGGTACTGCGCGTGTGAATGGCGATTTCGGGGATGTTTTGATGGAGGCGGTGTGGGTAATGCGTGTGTGAATGGCGATTTCGAGGGTGTTTTGTTGGAGGCGGTGTGGGTAATGCGTGTGTGAATTGCGATTTCGAGGGTGTTTTGTTGGAGGCGGTGTGGGTAATGCGTGTGTGAATTGCGATTTCGAGGGTGCTTTGACGGAGGCGGTGTGGGTAATGCGTGTGTGGATTGTGATTTCGGAGTGGTGGTGTCGGTGTGGGTAATGCGTGTGTGGATTGTGATTTCGGAGTGGTGGTGTCGGCGTGGGTAATGCGTGTGTGAATTATTGTGGTTTCAGAAATGGTGGCGGAGTGTATGCAATGTATTAGTGTGTGTATGTGACAGGATTTTGGAAATGTTAAATTTAAAAAAATGTTGCCGTAATTGTGTGCTGCACATGAATACGCTACTTCATATATTTCATCGTAACTTAATATCGCATATCAAACAATATTTCGATAGAAAGTAGGACAGTTGAAAATGGAAAATTAATGCGAAATAAGGCTTAACAGAATGCTTAGTATTTCAGAAATGAACTGGGCTTAATTTTTAAGGGCTTTTTTTTCAAATTGAAAATGTCTTTTTAATTATCATTCTACCAATCTGGAAATCATGTTTTTTATGGATACATGACTGATTAATTATGAGGAGTTCCCACCTTGCCTTGGAATATTCTCAAATCTGAAGGAAAATTGAACAATAAATTAATAGATAAATCGATTGAACTAATTTGTTTCGTGACATTATTTCAGAAATCTCGCGTAATGAACTCTCAGCTCAAGTCCTAAAACGGGACGTTAATATAACTAAATTAAGTTTGAGATTTGACTAGCAGGAGTCCTTAAAAATCAAGGTTTATTTTTCTGTGACGGAATCCCATAAAATTTCTAATGCTAGTAAAATTATTTATTTCATGGATGCTTTCAGAATATCTAATTTCTTCAAATAATATTTGCTTTTTCTCCTTTAGGAGAGCATTGAAACTAGTGACCGCTTAACTGGAATTAAGCCTAGATTAATTTGAAAATTTCTACAACTCTGATTAAAAGTTGCCTTTTAATTCTTTTAAATTTCGGCTCGTAGTTCTTGCCATCTAGAACAGTGATACCTCCGTTTTCGTAATGTTTA
The DNA here is from genome assembly GCA_026543865.1 of Argiope aurantia. Taxonomy (NCBI): domain Eukaryota; kingdom Metazoa; phylum Arthropoda; class Arachnida; order Araneae; family Araneidae; genus Argiope; species Argiope aurantia. The sequence goes on from JAPMOR010060364.1 coordinate 255,696, forward strand.
ATTATGAAACCTTTCGTTTTGTTTACCTCCTTTCTCGGTCCGGGAATTAAAATCCGTATCTTATAACAACGAAATTGTTTGTTTCGGTCTTAATATTCTATATATTATTCTAATTGACGTAACAATTTGGCAACCCATTAAAAATAAGCTCTAAAGTTGATTCGGTCTTGCATATCGATCAAGTCTAAAGTGATAAAACATTTTTGAGGCGGAAGGCATGTAATTTCATTTGAATGAAGTAGTTGAGCCTATTTCAACTTCTTTACCTCCAGTATTTAGAAATAATTTAGTTTGTTCAATATCGCATATAAAAAAAGTTTGAATAACCTCATATATCAAATGCAGGATTAATTATCTTTGAATTCAATGAAAGAAAGTAATTCGCTAGAACAGGGACAGGAAAAAACTTGGGTAAATGTTTAATTTATTAGGGATTCGATTTTAAAAAAAGGGGATGGGGAACATCTTAAAATAAAGCTGTTCTGAATTTATTTAGGCAAATCTCATTGTACTCATAATACTCAATTGTACTCAAATATAATAAAGTGAATTGTTCTTTTCATAAACTTTAAAAAATGAAATACTGCTCTAATCCTTTCTAGCCGTGGAAAGTATGCTTCCCACTAAATTTATCAATCTTTGTATGAATTTATGTAGGTTGGCATCAGTTCTGACAAATATTTTAGAAAGACCGAAACTTAGATGCTTTATTTTGCACAAAATGATGCGTCTTAATTTGATACTTAATTATTAATTAAACAAATTAATCAAATTAAATTTGTCTAATAAGCTAAATGAATCTTTCTTATTCTAATTTCAAGCCTAAAAATATTTTAACATAACATGACTAGAAAAAGACGGTCCTTTAAAGGTTTAAGACAAAAATGTTCGTTCTGTACAAGAGCAACTTGGCTTATTGTAAGCAGAAAATGCACGAATATGATCACGTTTCACTAGTTCTTCACCTTCGGAAATTTAGAAACGGCAATTCACTTTCTTAATAGAATTGCAATTATTTGAACCTCCAGTCTAGGTGCAGTTTATCCTATAAAAGGATCTTGCGCCAGAACAATGCCCACATCTATTTAAAAACGCTAATCACTGACAGGTAGTTGTCCTTTAAAATATTTAAAAACTACTTGAAAGTTTCTCAGGTGAAACAAAATCTAAACATTTGATGTCTAGCTTGAATGCGGAAGAAACATTACTAATATCTGGATATTCCATGCATGTGGCTTCTAAATAACGTGAGTGTCACAATTATATTGATTTTACCCGGTACTATCAAATATGGCAGAGGAAGGAACCATGGCGATTGTTTTCCTGTGCCGTTTCCTACAAATGTGCAGAATGAATTAATGTGAATTTGGAACGTTCTTTATGTAAAAATAAAGGAACGTTACAGATCTCGAATTTAAAATGTTTCACTAATACAAGATAGGTTTTATTGGATTTTTTTTTAGCTTTTTTACTTTTAAGTGAAATGCAAAGTTACAGCAATCTTTAAAGAAGCAAATTAGCCTGTGCGGACATTTGTGTTTAATGGAAATATTGCTCAACCTCGTTCCCCATAAGTAGAGTAACTGCCATTACAGCTGTTGGCAAATAGATCCGGACAGATAGCAGCTGTCCGTATGACCAGAAAACGTTTTATTGCTTGAACGCAGAAGTAATATCGGTAAGTTATGCTATTTATGATAATTGTTAAATCGAAATGATTAAAATCATTTGATTTATCAAATAATAATTTAAAAATAAAAATGTACTCATTTTTTTTTACTTTATTTATAGGCTGGCTAACTTTTGGATCAAAACGGCATCAATGCAGTGTCATAAAGGCAGGCTGTCAAGCACAAGTATTACATGTCATATCTCGGTCCCATATACATGCCATTCATCTACATCAATTATGCCCGTTGCGAGGAAAATGACGCAGTAAGTTCTCGAATTGTATTAATAAAACTGATAAAACAGCATGGCATGTAGAAATGATTAATTGATTCTTCTAGAAAGCAAATTTCTGGTGGCAACAAAAAGATGCGAAACATAATTATTTGGAAGCATTTATCAAAATATTTTTTTCAGATACTTCCCAACGTAATTACAGGAATTGAAAGACGTGTCATACCGTGAAATTAATTTCTATACATATGTTGTGAAGTAATTGCTCGCATGAGAATGGACGTGATGACCATCTAGTGCATGTCATCATCGTTAGAGAAATACAGTTCAGCCAAGAATAATTTTAGATAATCGGTTCCAGTATCTAGGGTAGGTCAAGAAATTATTTTCTCTATATGACATGCAGCACACTTACTTTCTGGGATTAACAAAGGTATTATTATTTGAAAAATCTTTTTTGTCGATCCTTCATAAGTCGTACCAGTTAATATGCCTTTTGGTAAGATCATCATTCATTTTTTTTTCCAAGCTTCTAAATAAAATATTCTATAAAATTTGAGTTGCAAACTTATAAAAGTAAAATTGATTGGTTCTGAAATGAAATTTATTATTTTATCTCTATGCATGTTGCGGGTCCATTTTGAAGAGTATTCTAATTGTTGGTGAAATAAATCTTATTGTTTATCGGATGCTCCATCTATTTTCTGAATTAAATACGTCTATCGTTCGGCAAAAAATGTGGACCTCCTTTTTTAAAAAGATAAAACGAAATGATCGAGTTGTTTTACAGGCGTGTTTCAAATACTGCGTATAATTTCCTTTTTTAAAAAAAATGAAATGATGCGAAAGTTTAATGATTTTTTAATTTAAATATGGTTAATAACGCTCAATGAAATCGCAAGCAAATTCTTTGCAAGTTTTGAAATTACAGTTGTAGGTTGAAAGAAAAAAAATATATATACTTACTCCTGTATTTCGCGGTATTTTTTGACGGATGGTTTCATATCTATTGATTTTAATTTATTTAATCTTTTCAGATATTGACTGTCTCGAATGAAGTCACCACGGAGCAACAGAAAATATTGGAATCTTCAACAAGCGAATATTGAAATTTGGATCCTTTTTAGAATTAAAATATGGACGGAGATCCAAGCTCAAAATGTACCATCTTTAGTTCTTATAAATTATCGAAATTTACACCCAATCTGCGCAGTGGATTGAAAGCTTTTGAAATGTTTATTATTTCGCCATGTTCCAGACAAATGGTTTCTAAGCGATGAAGTCAGAATTATGTGGATTTAAATGTGTAGTCTGTGATCGAGTAGAAGAACCACGGCGATTTCTTCTTGCACTGTTTTCAATAATGTAACCAGTGTGAATTTGGACGATTTTTTGGAGTAATGCCAGCAAGAACTTTTGGAGTAATGCCAGCAAGAA
>JAPMOR010060364.1:259044-274595 GCA_026543865.1 Argiope aurantia
AGTAATGCCAGCAAGAACTTTTGGAGTAATGCCAGCAAGAACTTTTGAGTTAACATCCATTTGTACCACTTTACTTATATCTAAATACTACTAGAGTGAAACAGAACGTCATATAAATCAAGGCAGCCAACTCATTTGCATTTGATACCACTTTGCGAAGAATACATCAGACGTCAAATATTTGAACAGCACAACGGTACTCCCCATTTGTGGAATGAATGGCTTTTTCGGTTCCAGCTACAAATTCTATATACAAAGGATGTCTGGATGTCCAAGAAAAAACGGTACTGAAGTGATTTCGGTAAGTTGTGCAAATTACGATAATTATCGTATCAAAATGAAGATTGGAAACAATAATTTGATTTGACTGTAAAATAACTAAAAATGTACTTTTTATTTTGTTGGTTATATTAATAGGTTAAACAACTTATCGATTCCATTTTTCTGGAAAACACCATCTGTACATAGTATCATCTGGCTTTTTCGATTCCATATTTACGTCATCAATATACATGAAATGTGCTTAATTCAGGGAAGATGTCTCTTAAGATGACATCATGGAAGTTCCTGAATTTTTATAATAAAAATCCAAATGATTTGACATTCGAGAACCATTTTATTTTGAGGTCTTCAAAAAAAAGTCTTGAAGCCGTAAAGATACCTAAACAATAACTTTCTAGAAATTGAGACTCCCGCATGTTATATTAACAAGAGATGTTGCATGGCCAGAAACCTTTTCCAACCTGCGCGTGTTGAGAGATAAGTAAAAGACGATTCCGTGTAATTTTGTTTGGCGTCTTCCTTCCTCCGGTTAACTTATTTTTTAGAACGAATCAAGCATACTGCAGTTAATATTTAAAATATGTAATGTTCAATCTTTCATTTATCGTCGTAATCGGTACATACTGATATCAATAAGGTTATTTTCAAGTATTTAAATGACGACCTAGAAAATTTCATCTACAAACCTACGATAGAAATGTTGTTCAAGCGAAACTTTGGAGCATGTTTTTTGTCCTATGCGCGAATGCGTCTGTTTGAGAGCCTAAGCCTGTTTTGCAAACGTTCTGAGAACTTGGCAAAACATGACTTGTTCAGAAGTGTAACAAATGACTGCGATTGTTGGACGGTTGTTTGAACATTCATTATTTGTGCCACCTCTCATCTTCAGAGAATAAACATTCTCGGAAGATTCTGAAACGAATTTTTTATTTAGCTAATGATTTAAATGTCATTTTAAAATAATTGTTAATTTCACTTTTAAAAAGTGAAAAGGTAAGTAAGGCGAGGTGTTTGTAAATCTGCATTTTAAAATGATGCTTATTTTCACTTCTATTATAACGAAATTGTAAACAAATTCTTTTTATCGAACTATTGAATTATTGATTTAAAGAGCAAAATTAAGTCGCTTCTACTCCAGCATTCAATAGTATTCTTGATATTTTCAGATCTACATTAATTCAAATATTTGATATTTTCAGATATTGACAAGTTTTGACCGAAATGATCGCGGTGCAACGGATGACACCAGGAATGTTCAGCAAGCGCATATTGGAGCCTTAGTAATGAAATATTGGATGAAGATACAACAGATGCAATTTGTAAAATTCTGATATGAGGCCAAACCCAGAAAGCCTATTTTGTGCCAAATTATTATCAAGAATCTGCATAGTTGAAATGTGAATACATATGGAGTTAGCATTACTTGAGGATATCAATACAACTCTAAAATGTTTTATTCTTCTATTTTTAAGGCTTTGAATATTCATCTATTTTTGGAGAAATCTTTCAACCAATGCAGTAATTGTTTTTGAACTTGAAAAAGGTTGAAGTGCATTCAATATACATAGTTCAAAACATGTGTATGCCGTATGAACAAGATTTCAGCTTAATGTTTTGAAAACTATTATTCATATACCAATTTAATACCTTTTGGTACATTATATTTCCTTCAAAATTGATGTTTGCTACTTTTTTCAGGAACAAGCACTTTTTAAAAGATTCTAAAACTATGAAACATTTCTTATGGATAAATTAAAATTTGTGTGTTCGGTTTTAGATAACCAAGAAAAATTAATTTCCAACCAGACCGAAAGAAGAATTTTTCTCTCGAAATGTATAAAATTGACTTTAAAATTTCGTTTGCTACCATACTCTTATTAAAAGTTAACAAGTAGAACTTTTGTTACTGACTGAGCAATACAGCCAGTGATCTCGACCACTGTCACAGAATTGTAATTACTTGAAATAAATATATAACGACTTAATTTGTATTTGACACTTCTCCACTGTCAACGGAGAATGCATTTTCATGATACTGGATGATTTGTTAAGATTATTTTTCATTATAGATTGCCTTATTAAAATTCTAAAAAATGAATCTTGTTATTGTTAATTGATTAGCTGTTATTCCTTCTCATCAGCATAATTTTTTGCAGATAGTTGCCAATTTATTAACAGATTTTATAAAATAGTCCTCCTTTTATTTTCATTTGTTACTGAATGGTGAAAGCAATTTCATTAATTTTTCCTGAAAAGAAATTTAAAACCATGATATCAGAGATCATTATTTGAGATTTAATTTCAGCACTTTGAGAAATTTTATCACAATCTTTGTTGCTGTATTAAGGAAATATCTGTACATTGCATCCATTTGCAATTTTTTAAAATTCAAGATTCTATTCTTATTAACAATTAGTGATAACTAATGATGAATAGAACTTCACTTTGCGACTATGAAATAAGTTACCATAAATTCGGTATATTTAGTGAAATGGCTATGTGCGTATAATTCTGATTTAGCAAAAAATTTTGTTTTTCTATAAGGGTCTTAACATTAGCCTTTGAAATATTGCTTTATATTTTACTATCAAGATCTCTAAATTTTTTTAATTAAAATTTATGAAAATGAAATTTGCTTTAATATGTATTTGTATGTTTGTCTAATTTAAAATATATCAATCACTACTTTCAATGGCTGGGAAAACGTGTCTGTACCCTGTATGAAAGAAATGGCAAAAAATGTGATGTCCCCATGTCTATTTTGTTTTCTTAAAAATTAATTGAAATTTAAATATTTTTCCAATAAATAAATATTGCTCAAACATAAGTTGTGTTTGCCGACGTGAAACAGTGTTGAGCATTGCAAAGATGTTTTATGCTTATATATTGGATTTGATATTAATTATTGGAACTGTAATTGTTCTTGAATTATGTGATACGTTAGTGCTTTATTCTCTTTTCATTAACTTTCACATTTGAATAATCATAAAATGCACAGCATTAATTTTTCCTGATCAGAAATTTAAAAACATGGTATCAATGATCATTAATTTGTAATCTAATTTCAATGCCTTCAGAAACATTTTAACATAGTATATGTAGTTATATTAAATAAGCATCTGTTCATTGCATCCATTTGCTGTTACGGTTTTAAAAGATTTTTTTGTTAAATTTATTTAGAGTAAAATAATGATAAATTAATTTATCAAAAATAAAAAGTTAGTAATACTTAGTATTTCAAGTTCACCATTCATCTTATAATAAGTAATTATTTCTAAATTTCACCATTTTGATTTTCGGTTTTACTTAAATGTGTACATCCGCGGATAGAGGATACTTTGATTGACTCTGCCGGCCAGCCAATCAAAATATCCTCAGATTCTTCGAAGGCATTTGATCATTGTGCCTGATCACCACAATGATCAGTATGCCTTCGCAGAAAATGATACTCGCGCATGATTGGCATGAATCAGTTTCTAAAAATCTATTCGAGTATAATAGAATATTAGTTGAGGGAAAAAAAGTGAATGGATGCGATGAATGTTAAATAATGTAGGTTAGATTGCTTTCTTTTATTAATGATACGAGCAAATTAAGTTTAATCAGCTTTTCAGAAGCTTTTAATTTCACTTTTTATTCGAAATTATTTAATAAAATATTAAATTCTCACTTATTCAAAATTGAATTAGGTATTGGAAAAGTCTTAGAATGAATGTTCAAATTATATACTACCCTTAAATAATAATTTATATAAATGCGTCTCTTTAATTAGATTTTAATAATCAAAGCTTGTATTAAATTTTTCAAGTATATAAATTTTATGTTAACTGAGTACTTTTATTTTCAAAATAGTTTGAATTCAGGTTAAGCTTATTGTATAAAACAGCAGTTTGATACCTGTTTAATTTAATTTGATATCTGTACTGAATTCTTAATTCAATGCATTTATGTTCTGCTTTTTATGTTGTAGTAATTTTGTAAACGATCAATTTTTGTATATTAAACTTGCAAATAAAGTTTGTGTATTTAGAATTCATTTTGTATTTAATTACCAAATAGTCTTGTCTCCTTTCGAATAATTGGACAAAAGTTTTAAATTTCTTGAAAGCCACTCCTATAACAAATTCGTACACTGAATATAAGACGTACATACATCCAAGTCCTTTGAAGAATATTGAGTTAATTTAAATTAAAAGTAGAAAAGCACAAGATGAATTTGTTTCTATCTTTTACCTTAAATGATTTTATTAGTTTCAAACGTAAATTAGTTGCATGTAAATCATTGGAATTTCATTCGCTAGTTTAATGATAGAGTATAGATAAAAAGTTAAAAATATTCCATGCTCTAGAAATGCATTTGTAGAATTTGACGAATTGGAACTTTTGTCTGCTTTTTAACAAAGTGTTCATAGAAATTTCCTTATGTTCAAGTCGTATTCATCTGCTTTCGAATTTAAAACTAAAAACTATTGGTATGCTCGTTCCTGATAGACAATGGGTACATTATAGATCTTTAACTTGGTGCAGAATGCATTTTTATAAACTTTGAATGATTTAGATGTGAATCGTAAAGTTTACTTTAAAGTTTCGTTGTGTTATTTAATAACAGATTTTAATATGATAAATATTACATATATACTATCGCATTTAAATATTTTTATTTTGAAACCCTGATTTCTAGTCTTTACCTATTTGAAAATTGTGAATAGATAAAATTTTCAATACAATAAAAATTCACTTTCTTCTGTCGGTTGTAGAATTGTAATATTTAATTATTATGAATGTCTTCTGATTTTCGTTTCTAGATTAAATGACTAACTATTAAAAGAAGATCGTAAAACTGCGAAATTTCACATAAATGAAAATTGCATTATTATAAACTTAAATATTTTATCAAAGTATGAACAGAAAAATAATTTTATTAAATCTGGAAGTCAAAACAAAAATCGTAAATGTGTGAAGGTATAGGGAGAAAATCTTTCAATGAATTGAAATCGTATTTCCATTTATGATTCATCTAAATTTTATTAAAAAATATTTCCAATTTTCGAGGGAAAAATGCCACTAAAGCTCTCATAGGGAACAGAACAGCTTTCTCCGAAAATATTATTCTAAACAGCCATAAAATGTCATAGGATAAATAAAATTTAGATTTATACGAATGGAAGGGAGATTTATGAAGGATTATTTCAAAGCATTTATTCTGTACGGAAAAATACACACACGGAGACATTATAGAAATTTAATTAAAAAGAAAACTGAAGAAGATTAGGAACAGTCTCTGAATGATTCTCAATAAAGGAGCATACAACGCAAAAGTCTAGTATCTGACGCATATGCGACTTCGACAGCTTACATAATGGCAGGTTTTATTTTAGGAGACAGGGAAAATAAGAGTTCATTTCTAATACTATGAAAATTCTACTTTGTATGCTGTACACATATTTAATATTCTACTACAATAGCAAATATTTTAATTCGCGGAAATAATAATGATTCTATTCTAAAAATAAATGTTTTAATACTACTTTAATATATTTTCATGTTTAGTTTTAAAAATATGGATATCAAAGTAATACCATAAAAATGTGAGACACCGAATGGGATATTTTAGATAAATTGGAATTTTAATTGCATTCATAATATATTTGACACTGCGTTTTGCAAGTTTTCAGTCCGAATCCCGAAATCGAGGAATGCTTTTATATATTTTTCTTTTCTTCTTTTTTTAAAATTTATTTTAGCTATTTTTCTCCATTATTCCCACACTTACTATGAATTATTCCAAATCATATACTTCAGAAATAATATTTAATTTCAAAATATTTCTATATTTAATCGAAATTTTAAGAGTCAATTTCACGCAAATACGCAGAAATCACTCCTATACAAACCATTGTGCTTTTAGACTAGATTGACACTGTCTTAAAATTTTATTGGATATTCATAATCAGAATCTTAGACTGTTCAGACGATCTCGGAATACGAGGCTTGGTGACTAGATCAGCAAGGCGCGCCACTTAATTTTGCAGGTCTTCAGTTAGAGTCTCGAAACCAAGAAAAGTTTATACATATTATTTTCTATTTTTATTATTTATTTATTTTAGCTATTTTTCTCCGATATAATCAGAGCTACTATGAATTATTCCAAATCATATACTTCAAAAGGAAAATTTAATTTCAAAATATGTTGTTGTTGTTGTTTCTTATGGCACTTGCCAGGGACAAGCCCGCAGTTACGAAGACAGTGATTTAAGCCGGTGGGGGAGCGTCTCTTGTTTTTATAGTAGCCCCAACTTAGGTCAAGAGTACGAATTTACTACTCACGCGTCACTCATTCGCTTGCACAACCCCTTTTTACAGGAGGGATCATTCACACATCTCACAGATATAACAACGGAAGAACAACCATGCCCAAGCTAGGACTCCAACCCAGGACGCCCAGATCATGTGGAAGACGCGCTACCCCTATGCGAGGACGCCGGCATTTCAAAATATTTCTATATTTAATCGAAATTTTAAGAGTCAAATTCACGCACATGCGCAGAAGAATAGTACAGTATTCCTGTAAACTCTATTCAACACTTGTATGAATCGATCCCTAGCTGAATCCAAGTTGTATTACATGCTATAGACGGTCCTACACCATACTAATAAATGATTCTTTATAAATCTAAGGGGTTTTCATTATTTTGATAACCACCTGCACATATATTTATATGCTAATAAACCGCTTTGAAATTATTTCATATGGATTCTGAATTGAAATTTCATATTGGAAAGGAAATTTTGTGTAGCATCTACGATTCTGAGTTGACAAGGCCATTCTGAAGCCGTGAAAAGGCAATGACGTTTACAGTAGAAAGCAAGAAAGGAATTTGAGTGCATCCAACATATCTATTCAGCATTTATTAGAACTCGAAAGTATATGATAGGATATCTTACAAAAAATATATGTTAAACAATTTAAAGTAGTTGAGAGTAACTATACTGTTATAAATGAACAGGTGGATCTTGTGATCAGAAAACACTCATTTTCCTCTCATTGATCAACATTTTACCCAAACTTTTCTTCCGTTATATTCTTGATGACAACAGGATATTGCAATATTATCATAAATTATTTATAATTTAGTCGATTAATTTGGCTATATTTTTTATTCGTTACAACTGGAGCCAACTGGTACGGAATTTGAGGAAAAATTCCATATTTTCATAATTATCTATTAAATGGTTAGTCTCATTAAATTATGATTGTATAATCCATAACTAGGATATAAACTACCAGTGAATCATGGAATTTGAGAAAATTCCATGACGTGTACATTATCTATGTAGTAACGAACAAAACTAATGAACTAAATTCTAAACTGAAAAATAGAACCGCCTCAATTCTAAGCATGATTTCATTAAGTTTTGTACAACATAAAAATATTTAAATTATTTTGAAATTAATTACTTTAATATTAATTTAACAAAATGAATATTATTAAATTTTTTTGAAAATAATTGTTAAGGAATTATTATTTTTAAATAAATTGAGTGAATAATTTATATGACAATAGCATCAGCCTGGAACTAAAATATGTCCTTGATATCGTGACATCAGGGACACAACTAAAACATTTATTATATTATGTTTTCACCCAATAAAATGCGTGATGTTTTATAATGGATGTTATTTCAGAAAGAAATCATTATTCAAAATATTCTCAATATTTCTTTAAAAAATAGTTAAGAGTAAATTGATGTGTGGTTGTGCAAAGTCAGTTAAATTCACACTTATGCAAGTATCTTTCTGCGTTTATTTAATTCCATTACGTCACTATAATCAAAAAAGAAATTTGAAAATAATTACTTTGTAAAACATTATTTTGAAAGAGTAAACATAAATATTTTAAATCTTAATTATGCGCATAAGTATTCATGAGCGTAATAAGAATGAAAAGAAAATAAACCTAATAATAGAGACAATTTTGGTGTTGAGACTATTTTATTTTGAGGGTTGATGGTTTGAAAGAAGATTAAAATTAAATGCTATTAAATTCGCCTATTGATTGGGGAGGGAATATTGTGTATGCTTAGTATTAATTAAATATCTTTTGCATGATTAAATCTTGCATGTTACAAAATGTAGTACTGATTTTTTAGGGGTTTAGAACCCTATTGTCTAGTTTTACGTCATTTTTATAATGAATATTCAAATTATAATCATTTGATCTTTAAAATCGGATTCATACCTGTGTATCCTTCTTCTTGTTGAGTACAGCCGAGCATCCCACCACCACTGAACGTAGCAGTATCGACAGGATTTGTTGCGGCCGATTGCTATCTTTAGCATTGTCCATCCTTGAAATGACCGATTTGTCAAACTGACATTCTCTTCCAGGTAATTGGCCACAAAGTGGTCAATTAATGTCCTTCTTCCTTCTCTACAGACTCTCAAATAGTTGGTAAAAAACTGAGAGTTTTTGACATCATGTCCTTCAGAGTTTTAAGATGACCTTTTACCATCAGTACTGTACCATCAGTCATTATTTATAATTTTCAGATTTTTTCTTAACTCCGAGATATCAGTACAATCCTTTACCTGTGTATCCATTCGGAAAACGGAAAAAAGAAGACGAATAAGAGAATCGAACTTGGACGAAGACTACACAACCAGCTCTTTGAAGTATTTAAAGAAGTTTTTCCGGAACATGTCAGAAAATATTGGTTAGGATTCGGAGCCAAACAATATCATGGTGTATCTTCATTGACGCCTATGCTGCTGGCTCATCACTTTTTGATGTCCCTTATGTGAAAATCCGCTTATAGCACGTAAAATGATCACCTATGATTGCTAACCATTTTACAGGCCACCTTTGCTTCACTTTGCCTTAATTTTTTACAAAATCCGAAAGATTTCTTTTCAAATATACCGAGATTATTGTTGCTTATTTAATAATATTTATGTTTACTGCGTTTTCCTCTTTCGGGTTCAAATTTGGATAACTATTTTCGTATCCCTTTTTTAATATCGGCTTATTGAGTAGCCACCTTGTATTTATCTTTGGAAGAAGAGAAGAATTTATGAGACATTTCAAGATTCTCAGAAACTTATAAACATCCAGACAATTTACTAGTTTTCATTTTGTTGATCCTTGTATAAAGTTGAAGACTAATTTTGTAAATTATAGAAAATGTCCGAATATACTTGAACTCTAAAGATAATACAAATTATTAATATCCCTTGTATTGCTGAATATTTAAAATATCCATAAGTCTTCAGTACCAGCAGGTATCATTTTTAAAATATGTTCACTATTGATGCTGGACTGATAATGGGTAAGTTGTGTTTTTTTTTCTCAATTCACATGAATATAATAAAGAAATACGAGTATTTTATTTATTCATATAATATCCATTCCCAGTAAATTTCTTTTTTCTAAACAGGTTTATTGCTGTTAATACTTAGAACCGGTATTTCAAATGTGTAGCACAATTTATTTAATTATTGAGTAAACTATTACTAGTGCCATTTACTAGATGAATGAATGAATCAATTTGAAATGTGAAAATTGTTCATTAGCTTTATGGAATTTAATTGCTATAAAGTATAATAATATTAAATAGTTAAAATTTTTGTTGAATTAGTTTCTAGAATCGGGAAATTCAACTGAAAATTCGATGATACTATTCTACTATGGGAAAATGGGGCGTTCCAGTTTTTCTAAGGAATATTTAATTCAAAATGCTATCAAAAACAAAGTGTTCGAGATTCATCTTATAGATAAGTATACAAAAAATTCATATAATAGAAAATTTTAAAACTTTCTTTTTATAAAAAAAAATAATAGATTTGAAAAAGCGCAAAACTTGACAGAATTCTTAGTTTTCACGAAATGGAAGAAATCAGAATGGAAAGTAGATAAAAAATCATTCAAACTAGTTTTGTGTAGAACTGTTATTGAAGTTCACGAACCCTAACCAAATGCCTATTTTCTATTTAAGAAATAAATTATTTTCATGGCTTAGAATATGATTTAGATTAAAAAAAAAGAGCATAATTCAGTTCATTTCGCCATTATCCTAGTAGTTTTTCTTGTTTATTTAACTTTTTAGTGAATAATTTGTATTCGTTTCAAAGTTAAAAAAAAAAAAAATCTATAGTGTCGCAGATAACTTAACTTATATTCAAAATTACTTTGCTTTGGCACATTATTGCCACTCGTTCAATATAAGTTTAAAAACGTGTACTGGAAAATCCTCCTGAATTTATATAAACCACATTTCAAGTCTTTTGAATTTCGAATACATCTCTATTTTTAGCAAAATAAAAACGGTTGTATGTCTTTCGCATGATAAAATTAGCAATATTGATAAGTTCTTGTATTAGGGATTCGATATCCACCAGCATCCAAATGAATTTGCTTCTGGCAGGCAGCCTAGTATCAAATTGATATAAAATTAGCAAGTCAACGTTTCCCTTAATTGAAAATGACTTAGGTGACAATTATCTATATTTCTACTATTAAGAGTGAAAATTATTAGTAAGCAGAATTAGTATTGCAGAATATAAGCGTTGTTATTATTTTTTAAAACTAAATTTGAAAAAATGAAACACACTGAAAAAATTTAGTATCACAGAAAAGACTTTTGATTTCGTATAAAAATAGGTTTATTGTCGTATGTTCCAGAATGGCTGAAGAAACATTTTTTTTAATTATACAAATAAAATTTGAGAATAAATTCCAATTTTAGTTAAAAATCTAAAATTTTGGTGGGAAATGAAGCTCTTTGTGAATGCCACTCCTCAGTAAGTGACTATTAGCCAAATTTAAATAGTTTCATTTTCAAATATCTGCACGAAGACCATTACATTCCGTGCATGAAGAGCGTCATCACACCTCGCAATTTATGGATAGCTTGCTGGCCTCGTTGGAAAATTTCTTAAAAGAGCAGCACATTGTAGGATGTAAATTTTAACAGTCCATGCTTCTAATAGCACTAAACTATTAATACGTGGCATGCCATAGGGTTACAGGTGACAGATACTCGACTTGACTGCGATGCTATGACTGGCGCGCAGAGGTTTCTTGAAAAACATGATTTAAAAGAACATTAATATTTGTAAATTTTTACCATTTACAGTCGTTAATACAAAGGTGTTAAAAAAAGTAATGCTGTGTAATACCTATAGAAAAGTTTTGTTTGTTTAAAATGTAAACCCATGATTTTTTGCATTTGCATTATATAGTTACTTTTTTTTTTGATAGCACATTATGCAAAATCGTCGCGAAGCTTTAATTTCGTGTCGTAGTGTTCTTAAAAAGTTTAGAATGGAAGAAATATAAATAAATCTCAATTTCATTACCATAACATTTTGTAAACACGTTCAAAGCCGCGGGCATCACCGATAAATCTTGTGAAATAAAATTATGATTATATACCACAGCTTACTTGTTGTAAATAATATTTCAAAGTAAAATTTATCGCATAAAAAAGCTCCCTGTGGTGCCACAGGAAAACCCTGTAAAACTAGTAACGCTTTCAAAGGTTCTATGAAGAAACTTTTTAAATATATATGTGCGAAAATATTTGTAGTAATGGCATTTATGTTATATTTCCTTCATCTTACGTAAAATGTTATTAAACGCATAGGACTGCAACATCTTTGTTAGGGCAAGATCATGTTTTCTGCCATGCAGTGAGATGTTCATATATTTTGATATAATTATATTGCGTTTTTAACATAGATTTTGCATTCACATTTGGTCAGTGCAATGAAAAATTATTCATTCATTCTGTTACATTTCCTATGCTATTGTAAAGCTAAATAAAGCAACTCAAGGATGAAGTTTTACTACTGTAAACGGTGGTTTGGTGACCTAGATAAGAGACACAGTGAAATTCCTCTTTGTCGAGTATAATTCGTTCCACATTTTATTCGTAATGCGAAATAATCGTGAAGCGAAAAAAATTTTCGATATGAATCCATATAAAATATATGTCCCAATTCCAAAAGATTTCTTTTTGCAGTTTGTTTATAATTTGCGTAAATATTACCAATCGCATTTTCTCTTGCAGCTCATCATTCCGCAAAAAAAGTAACTAAAAGTGTGAAGTAGAAGCGACGCCTTCATCTTTATAGCAAACTCTCCTTATGTGATGGATTGCATACATCGAAGTTATCGTCGGTGCCAAGTGTCGTCCTTTCGATTTCTTTTCGAAAATAGAATACTGGATCCAAGCTGGTTTCGGAAAAGATCCCATCTGAATCGCATCACACTGAACCAAGCTATTTTTAGATGGAAGAGGAAGGTACTATTTTCTTTTGGATTTCCCACTATCGCATCAGACTAACCAGGTATGTCTATATAATTGTGGCCTCTTACCCGCTTAGAGATTACATGCATCGAATATTCAGGAATTGTAAATGTTTCTTGCCTATTCTTTCAGAATACTAGAGGGTTAGATTTTGTTGTCTATCAAGAATTTACAATTCGAGCAAGTTTAATTCCAATCAAGATAATGGTAGAAGAACACGAAAGGCAATTTGAAAACGGAGTAATCGAATTTTTTCAGAAATGAATGAACCGCAAAGCAAGTGTAACCTGGCAATAATTACAATCCCCTGAAGTTAGAAACGAAAATTAAATATTTTTCTAATACAATAATTATTATTAAAATCATTAAAATGAATTTTCCAAAATCACAAAAATATTCAGTTTTATTCTAGTATTTTTCGCTATTTTTTTCTTATTTAGCGATCAACTACCCTCTAAATAATGATTCTTCATAAAGTACTTTCATTTAAATCCCGATATAGTTTCATTTCGGTATATTTCTAATACTGAAAATTTCCTCGAGCTTTTTCCAATTCCTGTAGTTCTACCTAATATTCAAACATGATCTAGTTTTCCTGATTATATGCCGTTATTCCAAGTTTTGCTTATGAATTGTGTTATTTAAAATCGCGGATTGAGTAGTAAAAATTACATTTTTCATCTGGATAAATGTACTGTCAAAGTAAGTTTAAATACTTAATCGGAAGGTGAATTTTGGTGGAATTGCGCCTGAAATTTAATTTTATAGTTGATACTTGATGTTAGGGCCAAACCAGAATTTTATCGAATCCAAGATGAATTGTTTTGTAAGAAAAGGAATAAAATGTTGGTTCATATTTTAAAACTCCAAGCTTCAAGACTATTAATTTCCTGCACTATAGAATGAAGAATTTGAAATTTTCTATGTTTAGAGAAATGATTTAGTATTAAATGCTTAAGAACATTTCGAGAACATTTCGAGGTTAAAAGATGTGTGATGAAAACGAAACTTTTCTTCTGGATGGTAAAAATGTAAAAGCAAGTTGGAAAAGATTTTTTTTAATTTTGAAAATACTTTTACCGATTTTTTAAAAATTTCTGTGAGTGATAAGGTAGTTTTCCAATTCTGTTCTACTGAAATTCAAACTGATTTCACTAATATTTCATAGGATATTAAATGGCATTACTTTGTAGTAGGTGTTATCGAGTATGAATGATTTTCGTTCATTTGTATTTCGAATCCGTAGTGCCTATTGAAATTTCCAATCGTTACCTTCAACATTCTCTTGCTGTTCGAACTAATTCTTTCTCTTTAAATTTTCTTTAAAGGCACACTGTTGTTTCACATTAAAATTAAATAATTCCTTAAATTCCTTTTTATTAGTAGCGGAGATTTCCCCTATTTATTTTGATATCATTCGTGTAGGCTTATATGAATAGAAAATCTAAATTGCGAATAATTAACATATTTTATATTTTTGATTTTTTACATACTATATTTAGTGCTATTTGGTTACCATTATCCGCTTTCATTTCGTTGAATTTGACTTTTTTTCACTCAAATCGTGAATTATCGGACGTGCTATTACTTGAAATTAGATGTTTCAACATTTCAGTGCGGGTATATTTTTATCGTTTTCAGCCTGAAAATTATTTCGTTAAATTAACGTTAAAATTCAAAATGTTATTTACTGAAATTTAAAAAAAAATATTTTCAGTCTTGTATCCATCTAAGTGCCATTAATATTTGAAAACTTTTCAGTTCGTATATTTTAAAGTGTAATTTAAAGAAATGCCACATAAAATGTTAATAATAGTTCTGCATGCTTTAAGTCAGATTCGTGCATCCAAATACGCATTTTTAAATTTTCGAATCGAACCATTCGTGCATTATCCAAAACAAACGGCACTTTAATTAATTTGATTTATTTATAATGTAATTTGATTGCAATAAATCGAATTTTTCTGAGTTCAGCGACATAATCGGGAATTGGTAGAGATCAGATTTGGACAATTTATGAATTTATGACCATTTATGAATTATGTTCTTTGAGAGAAATCGAATATTAAAATTCATAAATTGTCAGGGAAAAACGTACGGAATATAGGAAGCATTTTTATGGAATTTCGAAAGTCAATACTTTCTCATTCACAAATGACGAATCCTGTTTTATTTACTATTTCCCTGCTTTAATAAATATGTCGCTCATCAAACTCGTCATAAAGAAACCCTGGGTTCGGTATTTTTTAAATTTTATTTTCGTGTTAATTTCAATCCTTAACGCAATGGGTGGATGTATGTTTCGTTCTCAATTTGAAATGCATTATGAGAAAATTGCCTATTGATGTAAATTTTTCACTTCTCATGTTACGCATATATTGTGAGGAAGAGAATTAATGCACTTTATTTGGGTATTGTGTGTGAAGCCTAATCTCTGCATTGGCTCATTCTGCAGTGAATGAAGTATACAATGAATACAACATAGTCGAATGTGGAAAGGGTCAATGGGTAATATGAAAGCGTGGTAAGTAAATTCTTCATCGGCTGTGGAATAGAAATGATTAACTAGTACAATTTGCGGATGATGTATGTAAAGTTGTGAATCGGAAATTTATGGAGTTATTGGCGTGAGCAATTAGTGTGTAAGGGAATGGGAATTATGGCCTGAGGATGGTGTTAGCAGTGCGTGTTGCTATGAGAGAATCATGGAGAGGAGAAGTAGCTGGTGGCGTAGGTAGTGTATGGATTCTGGTTTCGGAGTACGGGTGTTGATTGCTTAGGTTTGTGTGTGGGGATTGCAATCAATTTCGAGAGTGGTGCTAGAAGCGGGTTGGGTAATGTGTGTGGATTGTAATGTCGAGGGTGGTGTTGGAAGCGGCATGGGTAATGAGTGTGAGGGTGTGGATTGTAATTTCGAGGGGGATGTTGGAAGCGGCGTGGGAAATGTGTGTGAAAGTGTG
>JAPMOR010060364.1:274605-295026 GCA_026543865.1 Argiope aurantia
TGTTGGAAGCGGCGTGGGAAATGTGTGTGAAAGTGTGGATTGTGATTTTGAATTTTTGGCGTAGTGTATAAATTGTGTGTGTGTGTCAGAATTGTGAAAATGGAAAATGTTAAATGGAAAATGGGGCCGCAATTGTGTACTTCATAAGAATAAGCTACTTCATTTATTTCAGCATAGCTTAGCTTGACATTACGAACAATATTTCGATAAAAAGTAGGACAAATCGAAGTAGAAAAATAATGGGAAATAAAGCTTAACAGAATTCTTAGCTGATTCTTAAATGTTAAATCCAGTTCATTTCTGAAAGCTTATGTTGTTAATTAAAACAAAAACACTTTGAATTTTAATTCCCCCAATCCAGCAGTTATGGATTTTTTTGGGATGGATGCATGACTGGTAAATTATGCCGAGTTCCCAGTTTGTCTTAGAATATTCTCCAGTCAGAAGAAAGATTGAACAATAAATTAAGTGAAATCGACTGAACTAATGAAATTTGCTTCATGACATTATTTCAGAAAATCTCTCGTAACGAGAACTCTCGGCTCAAGACAGTAAATGCAGTTCATAATGATTGTAACTAATAGTCAATTTTTGGTGATGGAGTAGAATCGGCACATAGCATTTTAATGCTTTTTCTCTGAGGAGCAGAAATTATTCAAATTCATATTTCGTTGAATTTAAATTTTCACAAACAGGAGTCCTTAAAAATCAGTTTTTTTTTCAATAAAATTTCAAATGCTGGTAAAAATATTTATTTTATGGACGCTTTTAGAAAATCTGTAAATTTCTTCGAATAATATTCACTTATTCTCATTTAGGAGAATGGACTGGAATCAAGCCTAAGTCAATTTCAAAATTTCTATAATTTCGAGTAAAAGTTGATTTTAATTGTCTTTTAAATTTCAACTCGTAGTTCTTGCCATATAAGACAATAATAGCTCCTTTTCCATAAAGTTCAATTAGAAAAGTGTGTGGATTACATGTCATTCTTTTAACAATCCTTCTTTTTCCGTCTTGTAATTACAATCCCTATCTATATGAAAAGCAATATTGTGGACCTCGGCTATATGGTATTCTCTCTCTAATCTATATCTATATCTATACTTATAATAAAGCTCAATGTGTGTGTGTGTGTGCGTGTGTGTGTGTGTGTGTGTTGGCGCTCTACAGACCACACTATTCAACCTACAACTACCAAATTTGGCACGTGTATACCTTGGAGGCCGGGAATGTGCACCTGGGGGTTATTTTTTCGAATTTTTAACTAGAATTTTATTTATTTAAAAACTAAGCGAAATTTTGACGTGTTTCTGCTATAACTGCCGAAAATATTACCGCACAAAAAAGATTTTTACATGAAGTTAAAGATAAAAAATTTATCTTTTAAATGATACTACTGTTTTAATCTTAAAATTAAATTTCTATTTTTAATGAATTTTTAAATAAATATTTTAACTATGTTTTTGAATAATTTTTTTCGTCAAAAATAAAAATGAGGATTAAGCACGTTTCGCATTCAGGAGAAAAAAATAGCTTTTTTCAAAGTGTTGCCATCACATTGATTATAGCTCCAATTAAAAATAAATTAAATCTTTTTGGAAATGAAATTTGCAAAAATATAATTTTCGGCACGTATTTGTAGGAAATGAAACAAATATGAAATATTATTTTTTCTAAAGAATAAATTCAAGAAAAATTATTTTATGATCTTTTACACTCTCTATACAGGGTGTTTATTTAGTTCCGGATCCATTTTGATATTTAATGACTCATAAAATAATGAAGATGTAAACAAACTTATGGCATTTATTGATGGAATAACATATATTTTCCTTTTCAGGTTTGAATATTTTTACTTTTGTAAATATCGTCTGCGCGTGTTTTTAATTTCAGATAATTTCCTTTTCCAGTCTAAATATCTGTACTTTTCTAAATATCGTCTGCTTATTAATTGCATTTTTCTCTCTTTTGTTTTTGAGAACTATTGAAATGTTATGTTTACTTTTGATGCGATAGTTCTATGTAGTACTTTTGTATGTGATGTTTTATTCGATCGGATATTAAGGAGAATGCATACACCACAAGAGAAAGCACAGATTTTATGGTGGTCATAGAGTTAATTTCCAATCAACTAAATCACTGACTTTTAAGAGTTAATTTCCAATTACTTAAACTGACTGATTTATGAAGATTTGAATATCACTATTCAATAAAAAAAGGATAATTTTAGATTTTTCATCGAACGTTTCAAAGAAAATACGCCAATAAGCGCGCAGGTTTCTCAAGATTAATTGGCCTGAGATTATGAAAATGGTGAGTTTTTCTAAATTTTTAACATTTAAAACTTCATAAATAAGTCTTAGTTAATCGTGGAAAATAGAAACATTCATTCATTTATTTAAAATTTGGTGTGTCCAGAATATTTATCAGAATATACCTTACTGCATTAAATTTAGACTTCATAATTTTTGAAATATATTTATAAGCAGGAACAAAATATTATTATTGATTTCATTTCAATCCTTTTGAAAGCAAAACTAAAAACTGAATTTTATACTGAATCTCAGAAATTTTTGTTGAATTATTGTTTGAGATATTACATAAACTATGAAAAATATTTTGTAGTTAACATAAGACTTAAATACCGAGCAATTCTGTTTGCAATACTCATATTCAATAATAATAATAATTAATAAAGAACAATAAAGATGATAAATAAAATAAAACGCTTGGTTTTATTAAAAAAATTCTTAATATTAATTGCAATTTCGTCATTTACATTTTTAATTAAAGTTGAAGTTTTACCGGAAATGGCAACAAATTAGCAAAATATATATAGTAAATTGAACGAAACGATCTAAACAATATAAGTTTGGTATGACTATCAAAATTTGAAGATTAAAAATGTTTTGTTTGAGAATCCTTTAAGAGACCAGTGGCTTAAAATATTTAATTGAAAATTGTAGCGAGCGGTAATACTGGCGAACCGGCTGGTCGCCAAAGGCGGCTAGTATAATATAAATTCTTCTAATTGATGTAACAATTTCGCATCCCATGAAAAATTAGTTTTGATTGAGGCTTGCATTATCGATCAACCCTGAACTGATAAGATATTTCTGAAGTTGAAGGCATGTCATTTCTTCTGAATAAAGTAGCTCAGCTTATTTGAACTTCTCCCCTCTCAGAATTTAGAAACAATTTAGTTCGCTCCATATCACAACAAAGAGAAAGTTTGAATAACCTCATATATCGAATGTTGGGGGGGGGAAATTCAATAACTTTCAATCAAAATAAGTAATTGGCTAGAGCATCGATAGGAAAACTTGGGTAACTGCGCTTTAGAGATAAAAATAAAAATTTTAAATGTAGCTATTCTAAACTTATTTACACAACTCTCGTATTGCACTTGTTTCTACTTGGATATGTAAAAAAAAATTCTTTTCATAGAACTTTTAAAAAATATTAAATAATGTTTCAAGATAAAGACGTTTTGTTGAGATAAACTTTGCCTATTGTAAACATAAAAGCATGATTTGATCCTTTTCCTGCAATTCACCTTCGAAAATTTAAAAACGATACTCTTTACTTTCTGAATTGAATTACAATCATGTTCTGAACTTTGAGTTTCAGCGCAGATGATCCCAAAAAGTATTTTATACCAGAATATTATCCATATTTATATAAAAACGGTAATCGCTAACAGTTAGTTGCCGCTAAACTATTTTGAAACTATTTGAAATTTTCTAAGATAAATTAAAATATACACGCTTGATGGATGCTTAGAAAGAATGAGGAAGAAACATTAATAATCTCTGGATATTCAATACACGTGTCTTCTAAACGATGCGAGTGCCACAATTATGTGGATTTTACATGGTACAGGCTAATATGACAGAGGCAAGAACCATGGTGATTGTTTTCTTGTGCCATTTTCTACAAATGTGCGGAATGAATTAGTGTTAAATTGGCATGTTCAATGTGTAAAAATGATTGGAACATTAGGTCTTATATTTAAACTGTTTCAATAAAACCACATAGTTTCTGTTGGATTCATTATATTTTTTTAATCTTTTGAGTGAAATGGAAAGTTGCAGAAATCATTAAAGAAGCAAATTAGCCTGTGCAGACATTTGTGGTTTAATGGAACAATTTCACAATGCCATTACCCATAAGAAGAGGGACTGCCATTACAGCTGTTGACATAGTACAGATACCTGCTGTTCAGATGGCCAGAAAACACTTTGTTTCACACAGAAGTAATATCGGTAAATTATGATAATTCTTATATCGAAATAAATGATATCGAAATAATATCATTTGATTTATCAAATGGTGAATGGAACTATAAAACTGTATTCATTTTATTTCATTATTTATTCATAGGCTGGATAACTTTTGACACTTAATAGATACCAGTTTGCGTGATAAAGGTATGCCGCCAACCACCTTATTTTCTCAGTTCCATACACATGCCATCTATCTACATTAATTGCGATGAAGTATTCGCTTAATAATTCGTCTATGTATCCAGAAGCACAGTAAGTACTCGAATTGTATTAATGAAACTGACAAAACGATATGGCATTTGGAAGCTATTTTAATTTGTTCATCTAGAAAGCAAGTTCCTGGAGGCTGCAATAAAAATGTGAAAGATAATTATTTGGAAGCATTTATCAAAATATTTCATTCAGATTCCTCCCAGTATAAGAACTTCAAGAATTGAAATGTTGAATACGTGTCATACCATGAGACAAATTTGTATACATGGGCTTCCAAGTAATTACTCGCCTGAGAGAGAAGTCTGCTTATAATGGTCATCTGTATGTCATCGTCGCCAGAAAAATACTGCTTGGCCAGGAACCATTTCAGATAATCGGTTCCAGCACCTATGAAAGGGTAAAAAAATATTTGTAAGTAATTTTGTATTGTTACTGTATGGGCCAAAGAGAAACTTTCTTTCTAGAATGACCAAACGTGTAACTATTAAGTAAAAAAATTGTATTAATTTTCTTTTCGATTCTTATATTGTCGTAACACTAAGTGTTTTTTTGTTTCTGTTTTTAATATCATCAAATTCTTGTTTAAGCCTCTAATATTAAGACATTTTATAAACTTAAAATTGCAGCCTTACAAAATTAAAATTGATTTGTTCTTAAATGAAATTTCATTTTTTCTCAATGCTTATTGTGGTTCGTTTTTCTTTTTTTTAAAAATTCGTTTTCGTATAAACCATAAGATATCAAGTATAATCAATAATAGCGCTTTAAGAATAATTAATAAACTGGATGCTCCATTTATTTTCTCTAAATAAATAGGCTATCGCTCGAAAAAACAATTAGAATTGTCTTTTTTAAAAAGTATGAATGAAATGGTTAGATGAAATGTTTTACTGATGTATTTCAAATACGAAACGATTTAGTTTTAAAGAAAAAAAATGACCTAATGAAAATGCTAAAAAATTTCTTAGTTATGAAACAGTTAATTTTTTTCTATAAATAAAATCGAAAGCAATTTCTTTTCAGGATTTTGAATTACCGGTGTAGATTGAAAGTGCAAAATTGCAATTGCATATACTGCTGCATTTCACGGTATTCTTGATGGATGGTTTCATATCTGTTGATTAAAACTATTTAATTTTTTCAGATATTGATATGTTTTGACCGAAATGACCATGGCTCAACAGGAAATATCTGGAACCTTCAAGCGGATTTTGGAATTTGGATTCTTTTAGAATTAAATTATGGTGTTGGGAGATCCAACAGATTTAATTAATAGTTTTAAAGGCTAGAAATATTAAAGTTCAAAATGCATCGTCTTTAGAACTCGCAAATTATCAACTTAAATTCAATCTGCACAGAAGATTAAAAGTGAGAGGTTTATAATCTCTCCATATACCAGACAAGTGGTTTCAAAGAAACGAAGTCGGAATCGTGGATTTAACATGTGTAATCTGAGATAGGAGAAAATAACCATGGAGATTTCTTGTACTGTTGTCAACTATGGAACCAATGTTAATTTGGACTATTTTTTGTTGTAATGCCAGCAAGAACATGCGAGATAACATCTGTTTGCACCCCTTTACTTATACCTAAATACTACTTGGTTGAAACAGAACTTTATATAAATCAAAAACAAGGTCAACTAATCTGCATTTGATTCTATAGCAGCACACTGTGCAAAGAATACAGCTAATGTTATTTATTTGAAAAACGACATCTCTATAGAATGAATGGCCTTTTTAGTTCCAGCTACAAATTCTATATACAGAGGATGTCTGGATGCCCAGGAAAGAACAGTACTGAATTGATTTCGGTAAGTTGCTTAAATTAAGATAATTGTCTTATCGAAATGAAGATTGTATCCAAACATTTGACTTGACTGTCAAATAACTAAAAATGTACTTTTTTTCATTTTGCTGTTTATATATATGTTATACAATTTACCGATTCCACTTTTCTGGAAAAAACCCAGCAGCACTTGGTATCATACGACTTTTTCGATTCCATTCTCCAGCCCTCAATACACATTAATTGTGCTTCATTCATGGAAAGTATTCTCTTAAGATGACATTCAAGGACATGCAAAATACCTGAATTATAATAGAAATCTCAGATTTGACATTTGATAATCATTTTATTTGAGGCTCTCAAGAGATATGTTGCATGGCCAGAAATCTTTTCAAACATACGCTGTAAGAAATAAGTAAAAACTTCCATGTAATTTTCTTTCGTGTCTTCTTTCATCAACTCCTTTTTTAGAATGAAAAACATATTGCAGTTAATATTTAAAATGCTATCTTCGTTAATCATAGTAATCAGTATATACTGATATCAGTAAGGTCATTTTCAAGTATTTAAACCAGAAAATTTCATCTACAAATCCATGAAAGAAATACTTTACAAGTGAAACTTTGGACCATGTTTTTTTGTCCTATGCACGAATGCGTCTGCTTTGAGAGCCTAAGAGGGTTTTGAGGACTTCGCAAAATAACCTGCTGTATTCAGAAGTGTAACCCATGGCTGCGGTTATTGGACGGTTGCTCGAACATTCATTATTCGAGCCGCTTCTGATCCTCACAGAATGAACGTTTTCGGAAGATTCAGGAAAGAAATATTTTTATTTAGCTAATGATTTAATTTAAATTTAAAAATAAATTTAAATTTCAAAAGGCGAAAAGGTAAGTAAGGCGAGGTGTTAGTAAATCTACATTTTAAAATTTTTATTTTCACTTCCATGAATAATGAAATTGTAATCAAATTCTCTTATCGAACAACTGAATACTTGATTTAAAGAGCAATATGAAGTCGCTTCTACTCCAGAATTTAAAGATATTCTTGATATTTTCAGATCTATATTCAAATATTCAATCTTTTCAGATATTGACAAGCTTTCGCCGAAATGATCGCGGTGCAATGGATGACATCTGGAATCTTCATCAAGCGCATATTGGAACTCGGAAATTTTTCAATGAAATATTATACGTAGATCTAACATATGTAGCTTATAAAATGATAATATTAGGGCAAACCCAAGATGCGTATTTTGTGCTAAATTATTATCAATGATCTGCCTAGTGGAAATGAGAATTCATATGGAGTTGAGGATATCAATACATCTCTGAAATGTTTTATTCTTCTGTTTTTAAGATGTTGAATATTTGTACATTTTTTGGAGAATTCTTTCAACCCATTCAGTAATTGTATTTGAACTTGGAAAAGGTTGAAGTGCATGAAATGTGTATCATTCAAAACATGTATTTGGCATATGAATTAATATTTCTGAACTTTTTTTGAAAATTATTATTCATATATCAATTTAACAGATTTTGGTACAATATACTTCCTTTGTTCCTTGGTATAAACCTCAACCTTCCTATCAAAGTTGAGGTTTACATTCTACTCCTTTATAAACAAGTATTTTTTTAATATTCTAGACATATGAAACATTTTTATGGATAAATGAAAATTTGATAGTGTTTGATTTTTGCTTGTTATCTAAAATCAAATTCAAACAAGACCTGAAAAATGTTTTCTCTAAAGATGTATAAAATTGACCTTTAAATTTCATTTATAACCATACTCTTATTAAAAGTTAACAAGTATAACTTTTGTTATTGATCCAGCAATACAGCCAGTGATCTCGACCCCCGTCACAGAATTGTAATAACTTGAAATAAAAAATATATAACTTAATTTGCATTTGACATTTCTCCTTTGTCAGTGGAGAATGCATCTTCGTGATATTAGATGATTTGTTAAGATTATTTTTCATCATCGATTGCCTTATTAAAATTCTAAAAATTTAATTCTTTGTTATTGTCAACCGATTAGCTGTTATTCCTTCTCATCAGAATAATTGTTTGTAGACAGTTTTCAATTTATTGACAGATTTTACAAAATAGTCTTCCTTTGTTCTCATTTATTACTGAATGTCAAAGATCGCAAAAAGAAATTTCATTCATTTTTCCTGAATAGAAATTTAAAACCATGGTATCAAAGATCATTATTTGAAATTTAATTTCAGCACTTTGAGCAATTTTATCACGATTTTTGTAGCTATATTAATCAAATATCTGTACATAGCATCCATTTGCAATTATTTTTTTTAAATCAAGATTTTATTCTAATTAAATTAGTGATAATTGATGATTAATAGAACTTCACTTTGTGACTATGAAATAAATAATTACAAACTCAGTATATTTAGTGAAATGGCTATGTGCGTATAATTCTGATTTAGCAACAAATATATTTTTTTCTATAAAGGATTTAACATTAGCCTTTGAAATATTGTTTTATGCTTTGTTATCAAGATCTCGAAATTTTTTTAATTGAAATTTTGATTTAAAAGCAGAATTTATAAAAATGAAATTTGCTTTAATATGTATGTTTGTCTAATTTAAAATCTATCAAAAATCACTGCTGTCAATGGCGGACTAAACGCATATGTACCCTGTATGAAAGAAATGGCAAAAAAAAAAAAAAAATGCGTTGTCCACATGTCTACTTTGTTTTCTTAAAGATTATTTTAAATTTAAATATTTTCAATGAATATTGCACAAACTTAAGTTATGTGTTTGCCCACGTGAAACAGTGTTGAGCATTGCAAAGATATTTTATGCTTATGTATTGAATTTGATAATATTAATTACTGGCATTCTTTCATTATGTGATACGATAGTGCTTTGTTCTCTTTTCATTCACTTTCGCATTTGAATAATCGTAAAAGGCACAGCATTGATTTTTCCTGAACATGAACATTTAAAAACATGGTATCAATGGTCAATAATTTGTAATCTAATTTCATATACATTCAGAAAGATTTTAACATAGAATTTGTAGTTATATTAAATAAGCATCTGTTCATTGCATCCATTTGCAATTAGGCTTTTAAAAGATTTTTCTTGTTAAGTTTATTTAGCGTAAATTAATGATTAATTTATTTATCAAAAATAAAAAGTTTTTCAAGTTCACCATTCATCTTATAATAAGTAATGATTTCTAAATCTTACCATTTCGGTCTTCAGTTTCAGTTAAATGTGTACATCCGCGGATAGAGGATACTTTGATTGACTCGGCCGGCCAGCCAATCAAAATGTCCTCAGATTCTTCGAAAGCCTTTGATCATTGTGCCTGATCACCACAATGATCAGTATGCCTTCGCAGAAAATGATACTCCCGCATGATTGGCATGAATCAATTTCTAAAAATCTATTCGAGTGTAATAGAATATTAGTCGAGGAAAAAAAAGTGAATGGATGCGATGAATGTTAAAAAGTGTAGGTTAGATTGCTTTCTTTTATTAATGATACGAGCAAATTAAGTTTTTTCAGCTTTTCAGAAGCTTGAAATTTCAATTTTTATTAAGTTATTTAATAAAATATTATATTCTCACTTATTCTAAATTAAATTATGTATAGGAAAAATCTTAAAATGAATATTCAAATTATATTCTACCCTTAAATAATAATTTATATAAATGTGTTTTCTTTAATTACATTTTAATAATCAATGCTTGTATTCAATTTTCCGTTTCAAGTATATCAATTCAATGTTAATTGAATACTTCTATTTTCAAAATTGCTTGAATTTCTGTTAAGCTTATTGTATAAGACAGCAGTTTGATGCCTGCTCAATTTAATTTTATCTGTACTGAATTCTTAATTCAATGCGTTTATTTTCTATTCTTTATGTTGTACAAATTTTGTAAACGATCAATTTTTGTATATTAAACTTGCAAATAAAGTTTGTGTATTTAGAATTCATTTTGTATTTAATTACCAAATAGTCTTGTCTCCTTTCGAATAATTGTTTGGACAAAAGTTTTAAATTTCTTGAAAGCCACTCCTATAACAAATTCGTACACTGAATAACAAAGACATACATACATTCAAGTCCTTTGAAGAATATTGAGTTAATTTAAATTAAAAGTAGAAAAGCACAAGATGAATTTGTTTCTATCTTTTACCTTAAATGATTTTATTAGTTTCAAACGTAAATTAGTTACATGTAAATCATTGGAATTCATTCGCCAGTTTAATGATAGAGTATATATAGAAAGTTAGAAATATTTCATGCTCTAGAAATACATTAGTAGAATTTGACGAATTGGAACTTTTGCCTGCTTTTTAACAATGTGTTCATAGAAATTTCCTTATGTTCAAGTCGTATTCATCTGCTTTCGAATTTAAAACTAAAAACTGGTATGTTCGTTCCTGATAGTCAATGGGTAAATTTAAGATCTTTATCTTGGTGGAGAATATATTTTTAGAAACTTTGAACTGGTTAGATGTGAATTGTAAAGTTTACTCTGAAGTGTCGTTATTTTTCATATTAAAATTCATCTGAAAATGAATTAAAATTTTCTTTTTTTTACATTTTAAAATCGGATATTAAATATTGCATATATATTATCGCATTTAAATATTTATAATTAGATATCCTGTTTTCTACTCATTTCCGATTTGTAAATTATGAACAGATAGAATTTTCACTACAATAAAAAATTCGCTTTCTTTCTGTCAGTTGCAGAATTGTAATATTTTATATTACAAATGTCTTCTGGTCTTCGTTTCTAAATTAAATGACTAACTATTAAAAGAAGATCGTAAGACTGCGAAATTTCACTTAATTGAAAATTGCATTATTATAAACTTAAATATTTTATCAAAGTATCAACAGAAAAATAATTTTATTAAATCTAGAAGTCAAAACAAAAATCGTAAATGTATGAGATATAGGTAGAAAATCTTTCAATGAATTGAAATTATATTTCTATTTATAATTCATCTAAATTTTATTTAAAAAATATTTGCGATTTTCGAGGAAAAAATACCACTAAAGCTCTCTCCGGGAATAGAACAGCTTTCTCCGAGTGTACTATTCTAAACAGCCATAAAATGTCATAAGGAAAAAATTATTCGACTTTAGATTTATACGAATGGAAGGGAGATTTATGAAGGATTATTTCAAAGCCTCTAAAGCATTTTTTCTGTACAGAAAAACATACACACTGAGACATTATTGGAGAAAAATAGCTAAAATAATTTTTTTTACAAAAGAAAAAAATATATATATATATAAACCTTTTTTATTTTCAGACACGAACGGAAGACCTGCAAAACTAAGCGGCGCACCTTGCTGATCTAGCCACCAGGCCTCAGACCGTCAGACGCTCTCGGGATACAAGATTCGAATAGTGATTAGCCAATAAAAGTTTCAAGACTGTGTCAATCTGGTCTAAAAGCACAATGCTTTGTATAGGAGTGAATTCTGCGCATGTGCGTGAATTTGACTCTTGAAATTTCTCCACACAGGGAGTCATTATTTTCTCCATTAATTAAAAAGAACACTGAAGAAGGTTAGGAACAGTGTCGGAATGATTCTCAATAAAGAAGCACACATGACTCAAAGGTCTAGTATCTCACGCATGTGCGACTTCGACAGCTTACATAATGGCAGATTTTATTTTAGGAGACAGGGAAAATAAGAGTTCATTTCTAATACTATGAAAATTCGATTTTGTGTGCAGTACATATGTTTAATATTCTACTACAAGAGCAAATATTTTATTTCTCGAAAATAATAATGATTCTATTCTAAAAATAAATGTTTTAATACTATTTTCTTAAGAAATGTTTTGTTTTGAAAATATGAATATCAAAATAATATCATAAAAATGTGAGATACCGAAGGGGATATTTTAGATAATTTGGAATTTTTATTACATTCATAATATATTTGACACTGCGTTTTGCTAGTCTTCAATTCGAATCTCGAAATCAAGGAATGTTTATATATATATATTTTTTTCTTCTTTTTTAATTTATTTTAGATATTTCTCTCCATTATTCCCACACTTGCTATGAATTATCCCAAATCATATATTTTAAAAATAAAATTTAGTTTCAAAATATTTCTAAATTTAATCGAAATTTTAAGAGTCAATTTCACGCAAATACGCAGAAATCACTCCTATACAAACCACTGTGCTTTTAGACCAGATTGACACCGTCTTAAATCTTTTTAGCCCATTACAATTAG
Organism: Argiope aurantia; assembly: GCA_026543865.1. Lineage (NCBI taxonomy): Eukaryota > Metazoa > Arthropoda > Arachnida > Araneae > Araneidae > Argiope > Argiope aurantia. Next base: position 287,148 of record JAPMOR010060364.1, read on the forward strand.
AATAGACCGTTAAGACGCTCTCTTGATAGGAGTTGGTGGCTAGATCAGCAAAGCGCGCCAGTTTGCTTTACAGGTCTTCTGTTCGAGTCTTGAATCAAAGAAATGTTTTTTATATTTATTTATTTTCCTTTTTATTAATTTATTTTTGCTATTTTTCTATATTATACCCACAGTTACTGTGAATTATTCCAAATTATATACTTCAAAAATAAAATTTAATTTCAAAGCCAATAAACATTTATTGGTCAATCACAATTAGTCCGTTCAGACGCTGTGGGGATACGAGGCTGGGTGGCGAGATCAGAAAGTTTTGCAGGCCTTCAGTTCGAGTTTCGAAACCAAGAAAAATTATTATATATATACTTGAAGACCCGGCAAACATTGTTTTGCCTTATAAATTATTTCTATTGAATATTTTGGTTGTTAATTAAAAAATAACTAATGGATTGTAAGTGTGTGGGGATGGGATCTATGACAGAAAGAGGAATGGAGCGCTGTAGACGATGATCGCCGATAAAAACAAAAAAACACCAACCATTCATTTTCTCAATACAATGTATTTCATTGAAGTAACGAACATATGCATTGTTTGATCTCTTAAAAGTATTTTTGTCCTTAAGTATAAAAGAAACTTAAAGAAAATCAATATTCATTTCGAAGAGCAATTGAGTGTACGATATTTTTTCTCAGACCGTCTTTAGCCAACACAAATAAGTTCGATAGTTTGCCCACGCGAGAACATGCCACGTGTGAAAAACATGGTGTGCCCAAATCTGAGCAGCAAACAGACATCGTTTGGCCTTGTGACTTATTGATTGTCACTGCGAATGCGAATCTAATAAGAAATTGAACGCGTTTGAATTCGATTGGCTCGTCTGTGAGAATCCTTGGAATTCGTGACAGAAAATCCTTTTCGGCGCGGAATTTACCATTCAAAATGATGGCTTCGATAACGTTTTTCATCAATTTTTTAAGGAACAATCGCGTGTCATTGCACAGACATGGTGGGTTCAAGTTCCCAAGTAAAATAACCAGAGATCCAACTTTCAGTCGTAGAAGGTGTGGTGACATGCCTTGCAAATCCAATGAGTTCAAAAACTCTGTTGGATAATTTACAGCTTCGTTAACATCGCAAACTCATTCGATCAATTTATATGATACCAAGTTGCCTGGCACCGACTGCTGTTTCTTGAAGTTTAAATCGTCGACGTCCACATTTTTTGCTGCCAAAATGGCTCTCTCTGCCAGTCACGCATGATTTATGTATTATGTGCGTACATGGGGAAATATGCCGTCAACGAGAGCATTTTGCAAATCAACGACAGTGCAGAAATTAGTGGGCAGTTTTATGCATCCAGTATTTTAAAAGGCAGCAACTTTTCCATCGCCGATATCTAACAATTAGTCCGAGAATGTGTCAGCAGATGGAACTTGTAGCATTTGGAAACGCATGTTTATTTTTAGCTGCACTTTACGCCACAGTGGCGATGATTTCAAGCATCTGCGTACGATAGACGTGGACAGGGACACACTAATTACATAGCGTAATGAAATATACTTTACGACCTAATTTCATACCTACCAAATACACATAAAAAATATCATAAAAATCGGTCGAGCCGTTTAGGAGGAGTACGAACACAAACACCGTGACATGAGATTTTTATATATTAGATATTATTTAAAATTTATTTTAGTTACTTTTCTCCATTATACCTCCAGTTACTATGAATTATTACAAATTATATACTTCAAAAATATAATTTCATTTCAAGATATTTCTATATTTAATCGAAATTTTTTTAAGAGTCACGTTCACGCACATGCGCAGATTTCATTCCTATATAAAGCCTTGCGCTTTTAGACCAAATTAACAGCGTTTTAAAACGTTCCTTGGCTAATCACAATTAGAATCTTAGACCATTCAGACGCTCTCGGGTTACGAGGCTTGGTGGCTAAATCAGCAAGACGCGTCACTTAGTTTCTGTTTTTAAATATTTTTAGCTATTTTTCTCTATTATACCCATAACTACTATGAACAATTCCAAATTATATAAAAAAAAAATTTAAAAATAAAATTTAATTTCAAAAATAAAATTTAATTTCAAAATATTTTTATGTTTTATCGAAATTGATGTGCGTATATCCCGCATATACGCACATTTCATTCCTATACAAAGCATTGTGCTTTTAGACAAGATTGACACCGTATTAAAACTTTCATTGGCTAATCACAATTAGAACATTCAGACGCTCTCCGGATGCGGGGCCTCGTAGCTAGATCAGCAAGGCGCGCCATTAAGTTTTGCAGGTCTTCAGTTCGAGTCTCCAAACAAACAAAGTTTATATATATATATTTTCTTTTTTAAAAAAAATTATTTTAGCTATTTTTCTCCATTATACCCACAGCAACTATGAAGTATTCCAGATTATATACTTCTATATCTATCTATCTATCTATATCTATATCTATACTTATAATAAAGCTCAATGTGTGTGTATGTATGTGTGTGTGTGTGTGTGTGTGTGTTGGCGCTCTACAGGCCAGACCATTTGACATACAGCTACCAAATTTGCCACGTGTATACCTTGGAGGTCGGGAATGTGCACCTGGGGGTTATTTTTTCAAATTTTTAATTAGAATTTTATTTATTTAAAAATTAAGCGAAATTTTGATGTGTTTCTGCTATAACTTCCGAAAATATTACAGCACAAAAAAGATTTTTACATCAAGTTAAAGATCAAAAATATATCTTTTAAATGATACTAATGTTTTAATCTTAAAATTAAATTTCTATTTTTAATGAATTTTTAAATAAATATTTTAACAAAGTTTTTCAATATTTTTTTTCGTAAAAGATAAAAATTAAAATTAAGCACGTTTCGCATTCATGTGAAAAAATTAGCTTTTTTCTAAGTGTTGCCATCACATTGATTAAAGCTCCAATTAAAAATAAATTAAATCTTTTTGGAAATGAAATCTGCAAAAATATAATTTTATGCACGTGTTTGTAGGAAATGAAACAAATATGAAATATTATTTTTTCTAAAAAATAAATTCAAGAAAAACTATTTTATGATCTTTTACACTCTTTATACAGGGTGTTTATTTAGTCCCGGACCCATTTTGATGTTTAATGACTCATAAAATAATGAAGATATAAACAAACTTATGGCATTTATTGATGGAATAACTCATATATTTTCCTTTTCAGGTTTGAATATTTTTACTTTTGTAAATATCGTCTGCGCGTGTGGTTAATTTCAGATCATTTCATTTTCCATTCTAAATATCTGTACTTTTCTAAATATCGTCTGCTTATTAATTGCATTTTTCTCTCTTTTGTTTTTGGTAACTATTTAAATGTTATGTTTATTTTTGATGTGTTTGTTCTATGTAGTACTTTTGTATGTGATGTTTTATTCGAGCGGATATTAAGGAGAATGCATACACCACAAGAGAAAGCACAGATTTTATGGTGGTTCATAGAAACGAAATCGATAGTGCAAGCACAGAGAAATTTCCGAAGAATTTACCAAAAAGATCCTCCATCCAAAAACAGCATCTTGCGGTGGAAAATGAATTTTCTAGAAATTGGAAGTATCGCAGATAAGAAACGTTGTTAATTTCCAATCAACTAAATCAATCACTTAAACTGACTGATTTATGAAAATTTGAATATCACTATTCAATAAAAAAAAGGACAATTTTAGATTTTCCATCGATCGTTTCAAAGAAAATACGCCAATAAGCGCTCAGGTTTCTCAAGATTAATTGGCCTAAGATTATAAAAATGTTGAGTTTTTCTAAATTTTTAACATTCAAAACTTCATAAATAAGTCTTAGTTGATCGTGGAAAACTGAAACATTCATTTATTTATTTAAAATTTGGTGTGTCCAGAATATTTCTCAGAATATGACACCTTACTGCATTAAATTTAGACTTCATAATTTTTGAAATATATTTATAAGCCGGAACAAAATATTATTATTGATTTCATTTCAATCCTTTTGAAAGCAAAACTAAAATCTGAATTTTATACTGAATCTGAGAAGTTTTTGTTGAATTATTCTTTGAGATATTACATAAGTTATGAAAAATATTTTGTAGTTCACATAAGACTTAAATACCGAGCGATTCTGTTTGCAATACTCATATTCAATAATAATAATAATAAATAAATAACAATAAAGATGATAAATAAAATCTTTATTAAAAAATATCTTTATATTAATTGCAATTTCATCATTTCCACTTTAAATTAAAGTTGAAGCTTTACCGGAAATGACAACAAATTAGCAAAATATATATAGTAAATTGAATGGAACGATCTAAACAACAGTATAAGTTTGGTATGACTATCAAAATTTGAAGATTAAAAATGTTTTGTTTGAGAATCTATTAAGAGACCAGTTACTTAAAATATTTAATTGAAAATTGTAGTGAGCGGTAATACTGGCGAACCGGCTGGTCGCCAAAGGCGGCTAGTACTTATATAAAGCTCAATGTGTCTGTGTGTGTGTTTTCGCTCTACAGGCCAGACCGTTCGACCTACAGCTAACAAATTTGGCACATGCATACCTTGGAGGTCGGGAATGTGCACCTGGTGACCAATTTTTGAATTTTGAATTAGAATTTTAATTATTAATTAAAAACTAACTTTCCTGCCAAAAAAAATCTTTTCATTTCCCCACCTCCAAATGATTAAGGTTTCAGTTTTTTTTTTTTTTTTTGTATTTTTTTTTATGCTAAAGAGGATAGGCTAAAGAAATTTTTCTGCACGCTAAAGAGGATTCTGTTTATTTTCTTAATGTCTAATGCATTTCAAATAAAGCATTGTTAATTAATCGATCTTTCAGATTCATTCTGAAGTTCTTTTGAATTAAAATAAAGCAGAATAAAGGAAATTAAAAATTTCTAATCTGCATAGCGTTACCCCAACAGGAGTAGAAAATTCACGCATTTGCGTTATCATAATTGGCGTTGAAAATTCAGGCATGTGCATTGTATTTTGATTGTTGACAACTGTTTTCAACGGATAGACTTTGTTTTGAAGATTTAATATATTTTCGACAAATTATTTCAAACGATTCTTTTTATTTTTTTAGTGTTTGATGCATTTAAAACTAAATATTGTTAATTAATCGATCTGTTCATGATGAATCTGAGAAAATTCAGTTGAAAACTTCTTGATATATTATATAAATATTCTTTAGTGCCCATAAGGTTTAAATACTCAGCGACTCTGTTTTCAGTATTCATATTTTTTAAAAAATGCTTCGTTTCAGTAAAAAAATATTTTTATATTTAATGCAATTTAATCATTTCCACTTTAATTTAAAGCATAAATTCTACGGCAGCTAACAGAAAATTTGAGGTAAATATTACGTTATGGCTGAAGGCCTTTATAATATAATGAGTGAATTATATGACTATTAAAATTTAAAGTTTTGAAATATTTTAATGAAGAAGCACTTAAAATGGGAGTTCCAACAATATTTAATTATTAAAATTTTAATGTACATTAAGATGGGCGAACCGGCTGATCGATAAAGGCGGCTAGAAAAAATTAAAACCTAATTTCAAAACATTTCAATATTTAGTCGAAATTTTAAGAGTCAAATTCACGCACATGCGCAGAAATCACTCCTATACAAAACATTGTACTTTTTGACCAGATTGACACCGTCTTGAATCTTTTATTGGCTAATAACAACTAGAATCTTAGACCGTTCAGACGCTTTCGAGATACGCGGCATGGTGGCTAGATAAGCAGGGCGCGTCAGTCCGTTTTGTCAGTCCATATATATATATATATACATAAATTTTTCTTTCTTTTAAAATTTATTTTAGCTATTTTTATCCATTATACGTTCAGATATTATGAATTATTCCAAATTATATAATTCAAAGATAAAATTTAATTTCAAAACATTTCAATATTTAATTAAAATTTAGAGAGTTTAGTTCACGCACATGCGCAGAAATCACTCCTTTACAAAATATTGTACTTTTCGACCAGATTGACACCGTCTTGAAGTTAAATTTAGTTTAGTTATATTAACGTCCCGTTGTAAAGCAACACGAGCGCTATTTTGTAACACACCTCGTAATTTTGAATCGCGGTCAGATGACGAGGACGACACCTGAGCTGTCACCTCCCTCTCCACAACACACCACACCACACCAGCGGGTGACACAACACACCAGCGGCTTGAAACTTTTATTGGCGAATCACAATTAAAATCTTAGACAATTCACTTAGTTTTGCCAGTCCTCGGTTCGATTCTCGAGAATAAAAATATTTATATATATATACATATTTTCTTTTTTTTTTAAGTTTATTTTAGCTATTTTTCTCCATTATACTCACAGGTACCATGAATTATTCCAACTTATATACTTCAAAGATAAAATTTAATTTCAAAACATTTCTAAATTTAATCGAAATTTAGACAGTCTAGTTCACGCTTATGCGCAGAAATCACTCCAATACAAAACATTGGGCTTTTCGACCAGATTGACACCGTCTTGAAACTATTATTGGCTAATCACAATTAGAATCTTAGACTGTTCGGACGCTCTTGGTAGACGAGGCTTGGTGGCTAGATCACTAAGGTGCGTCGCTTTGTTTTGCAAGTCCTCGGTTCGATCCTTGAAAATAAAAAAAAGTTTCTATATATCTTTTTTTTTTCCAATTTATTTTAGCTATTTTTCACTATTATACACACAGCTACTATGAATTATCCCAAATTATATAATTCAAAGATAAAATTTAATTTCAAAACATTTCAATATTTAATCGAAATTAAGAGAGTCTAGTTCACGCACATGCGCAGAAATCACTCCTATACAAAACATTGTGCTTTTCCACCAGATTGACACCTTCTTGAAACTTTTAGTGGCTAATCACAATTAGAATCTTAGACTGTTCGGACTCTGTGGCCTTATGAGGCTAGGTGGCTACATCACTAAGTCGTGTCACTTGGTTATGCAGGTACTCGGTTCGATCCCCGAAAATAAAAAAGTTTCTATATATCTATGTTCATTTTTTTTCAATTTATTTTAGCTAATTTTCACCATTATACGCATAGCTACTATGAATTATTCCAAATTGTATGATTGAAAGATAAAATTTAATTTCAAAACATTTCAATTTATAATCGAAATTTAGAAAATATAGTTCACGCACATGCGCAGAAATCACTCCTATAAAAACATTGTGCTTTTCTACCAGATTGACACCGTCTTGGAAAATTTTATTGGCTAATCACAATTAGGATCTTAGACTGTTCGGACGCTTTGGGGATACGAGGTTTGGTGGCTAGATCACTAAGAGGCGTCGGTTTGTTTTGCAGGTCCTGGGTTCGATCCCCGAAAATAAAAATGTTTCTATATATGTATGTTCTTTTTTTTTCAAGTTATTTTTGCTATTTTTCATCATTATGCTCACATCTACTATGAATTATTAAACTATATGATTGAAAGATAAAATTTAATTTCAAACATTTCATTATTTCATCGAAATTTAGAGAGTCTAGTTCACGCACATGCGCAGAAATCACTCCTATACAAAACATTGTGCTTTTCGACCAGATTGACACCGTCTTGAAAGTTTTATTGGCTAATCACAATTAGAAACTTAGACTGTTCGGACGCTTTGGGGATACGAGGCTTGGCGGCTGCATCACTTAGTCGCATCAGTTTGTTTTGCAGGTTCTCGGTTCGCTCCCCGAAAATAAAAATGTTTCTATATATCTGTATTCTTTTTTTTTTCAATTTATTTTAGCTATTTTTCAATATTATACGCACATCTACTATGAATTATTCCAAATTATATCACTGAAATATAAAATTTAATTTCAAAACATTTCAAT
>JAPMOR010060369.1:0-17551 GCA_026543865.1 Argiope aurantia
AATGTACTCGTAAGAAATGCAAAACTACCAAAGTTTAACATTCTTATAACTACATGTTTTTAATGTACTCGTAAGAAATGCATGCTATTAAGGTCTAACATTCTTATGCTGACATAATTTTAATAAGTTCGTAAGAAATGCATACTACCAAGGTCTTACGTTCTTATGACAACATGCTTTTAATATACTAGTAAGAAATGCATTCTACCAAAGCCTAACATTCTTATGACTATATGCTTTTAATGTGTTCGTAAAAAATGCATACTACCATTTTTAAGAATACATACTTCTAATAAACTCGTAAGAAATACAAATTATCACAGTCTAACATTCTTATGACGACATGCTTTTAATAAACTCGTAAGAAATGCATACTACCAAAGCCTAACATTTTTATGACTATATGCTTTTAATGTGTTCGTAAAAAATGCATACTACCAAGGTTTAACATTTTTAAGAATACATACTTCTAATAAACTCGTAAGAAATATAAGTTATCACAGTCTAACATTCTTATGACGACATGCTTTTAATAAACTCGTAAGAAATGCATACTGCCAAAGCCTAACATTCTTATGATTTACATGCTTTTAATGTATTCGTAAGAAAGACTAACTATCCATGTCTAACATTCTTATGACTACATGCTTTTAAAACAAGGATAATGTTTATGGACTATATACTATGTGTTCATTTCGGCATGCGATATATATGATTCAAATATTTTACAGCACGGAGCAGACTATCGGAACTTCTTAGGCAGAACTTTCAGAATGTTTTAGTTTTATAAGAAAATATTTATCGAGATTTAAATTTAAAAAAAAAATTTAATAGAAATTTTAATATTTTTCTTCAGTAACTTAGGAAAAATTCATCGCACAATCACTGTTTTAACAATACTTCAAAAATCAAAAAATTAACTTTTCATCGATACCAAGATTATTTCATAGAATTCTTTTCTCTAATTTTTAAAAATATCTTTTAAGAATAGTTTTCAATAAAATTTGTACACATACACATCACGACGATATTAAATGCATTATTTGTGTTCCTGTTATCGTTGCCATAGATGAAAATGAATATTTTAAAATAATATAAAGAGAGAGGCCGCGGTGGCCTGGTGGTAAGATCTCGGCTTCGGATCTGTAGGGTTTAAGGTTTCAGACCCGATTCCACCGAAGAACCACTGTGTAAGAGGGTCTGGTGCACGTTAAGCGTCCGGATCAAACATCCTCCCACTGGTGTGGCGTGGTGTGGAGAGGGGGTGCTAGCTCAGACGTCATCCTCGTCATCTAACCGCGGTTCAAAATGACGAGGTCCGTCCCAAAATAACCCTAGTGTTGCTTTAAAAGGGGAGGTTAATATAACTAAACTAATATAAAGAGAGATTAATCAAAACCAATTATAATGCAACGATGTTTCGATAATGTAATCGTTTTTAATTTTTTTTACTTTTGCTTATACGAAGTATAGAAAAAGTGTTGCAATCGTGGAAAAAAAAAATCGAGATTTTGACGAATCTCTAAGTTTTAGTTCTCCTGATTTCGAAAAACACATTTTTGGAAAATGTCCATCTGTCTGTCTGTAACAAAGATAGCTCAAAAACGCTTCGAGCTATTGAGCTGAAATTTCGTATACATAGATTTCTATCAAATGTTGAGTAAAATCCGTTTAGAAGTAGTCTGTCTGTCCGACTGTTCGAATATAAGTTAACGCTATAACTACAAAACGAAGAGAACCAGTAAATAAAATTCAGTATACAGATATAACATCTATATTATAGACAAATATCAAGTTTTGAACCAAATCCAACAAAGAATTGACCATCTGCCGATCTGTAATTTCAGAAAGACGTAAGCATGATAACTCAGAAAGTAATGGTTTAAATATATCAAATATGGTATGTGTTTTTTGTAATGACAAGTACAGTTTTGTGTCCAATTTTTGTTCTAATCGGTCGGGAAAAACATGCCTAAAACGCAAATTCGATTTTTGGATTTTTTTTAACCACATGCCAGAAATTAATCGCATGAAACTTCGTCAAGGATCATGTGATAGATCCAGAAAAATGATAAATTCACGCCAAAGGTTCATATTTGGTAACTATTGTATGCCAATGCCATGCAAGACGTTCTCTGGGATAACATCTTTACTAAACCACGTTTCTAAGACCCATGATTTTTCAGACGGAGCGCGCCTCCCCCCCCCCCCCGATCCTCTCTTGCGGTTTACTGGAGTGCTTTGATTTTTGTCCAGTTTACCCAGTTTACCGACAGTTTATCGGTAAATTGAACAGGCATCAAAGAACCAAAGAAAACAGCAAGAGAGGGTCAAGGGGGGGGGAAGCGTGCCTAATCTATAAGGCGACAGGTTGTTGGAACAAATCTTAAAAGAGCATGCTAGAAAGATTTTTGGAAGACCACTCCCCTTTGTTTTTATTGATATTTGAATTGGGATGTTTGAATTCTAATTAACCGAAACTCTTCCTAGAATAAACTATAGCTCAGTATATGACAAACATCATTAACATACTAAGATTTGACTTGCAAATATACTGCAATCTCAGGGTAATTCTTGCACAAACATACCAAGAAGTTAATCAAGCGAACAAACTAAATCGGAAGAAAATTAATGACTCCAATGTTTGTCTTCACTTTTTTTCGCTCCCTCCACTAACGCCATCATCTGTAACTAATGATACATCGGAGTTGTTAATAAAGACACCAAATTTCGCCCACACCTCCATAAATTTTCGAAGAGTCTTGTTTTTTTTTTTTTTTTTTTTTAATTTTCTGCAATGAGTGACATTTTGTAGTTTGTTTTCCTCACGGGACTCCACACTGACACGGGTTCTCTGCTGTCTTCAGCTGTTCCCTTTTTATTTCCGTTTGTGGGCGAGGGATATTTGTGGAATCTTAGCGTAAGAAGATACTTTAGGGTGTGATCTTTTCAGACATGGAAGTGGCAAGTTAAACAAATGGTTTTGGATTAAATCAAGACAGAAGTTTAGTTTATTCAGTTCCATTTTGACATAAACCTCAAGGATTGAAGATTATCGTCAATGGCAATTCAATTTGATTATAGATAGAAAGCCATGAGTGCTCCCGTTTTCTACGAATCATTGGCAATAAAATTTAGTGTAATTTGCTTAGATTAAAGTCCCATTTTAAATCATTCAAACGCTATTTTGAATCATTTCGAATCAACTTCTACTCTAACGTACTGGTCGTAAAATTGTGAGGGCATTTGAACCCTTTTCTCAAGCTGATGTATTATTTGTTAAAACAGAAAAGTTGGGGACTTGTTGGGAACAATCAATGTATGCATCATACGAACATCCAGTTATCATTTCTCAAACTTATACTATCCATTTTTTATTTTCTCGTATACATAGTATAGAGAAAATATAGTAATCGTGAAAAATTCGAACTCGAGATTTTGTCGAATCTGGATATTTTAGAACTCCCTGATTTTGAAAAACCCATTTCTGAAAAATGTCAATCTGTGTGCGACAAAAGTAACCCAAAAATGCTTTGATATAAACAGATGAAATTTGGTATATGGTCCTCATACCAAATTTATAGATTCCTGTCAAATTTTGAGTAAACACTGTTTAGAAGAGGTCTGTCTTTCTGGATGGTGGGATATAATTCAACACAATAACTATAAAACAAAGAGAGCTAGATAGATAAATTTCGACACACAGAATTAATATCTATAATCTAGATATCTTTGATTTATTTTTCTATCTTCAACATTAAGAAAGTGAAAGCGAAGTGAAAATTTCAATTTCCTACCATTTTCAAACTCTTTGAGATACAGTTTTAACAACATATCCCAAGCCATTTCAAATCCAAAAAAAAATTACTCTATAAAATAACATGTGCAGAGTGTTATACGCATATGATATACATATAAACACACACACATATACACACACACACACACACACACACATATACATACACATACACATAACCCTCCGGGGGGCACCTCGAAATGAGGATGAGATGCTTCCGGCATAGTGGTTGGATCTCGCCACTCTGGAGGGAACACTAATAGGTGGGGGATCTGACTCCTCCCATCGATGACGGGACGTACTTCCTTCGGGAAGGGTTGTACCGTGGCCGGTGACGGCCCTTCGGACTCAACCCCAGTTCCCTCCAATTGCTGTTGTGGCGGTCCGGTCATTCAGTTTTATGGTTTAAATCCGTGTGCCTTCAGGCGGGTCGGAGAGTTAGATGGTTGACTACACATACACAAACACACACACAAAACATACATACACATACACACACACACACATATATAAAGGGTGGTCTTGGGTTATAGGGACCACTAAAGAACAGAAGAAATTTTCCTGAAATCACGTCATGCAAATCATTGCAATAGGTAGTCGTCTTCCTATAGGAATCTTAAAAACTCACAGAAATATAGTTTTGGATAATTTGAGGAACAGCAACTGAGATGAGCATATGTATTAAATATCTAATAAATAAGTTATTCGTCGACGCTGAGAAATAAGCGTCTACGTGCACATCACACACAGCCGCTTGAAGACGAGACGCCGCACAGGGAGGTGTATATATAACTCTGGAGCAGAAAGAAAATGATGGATGAGTTCGTAAGGTGAGATGGAAAAAAAGTAAACGGCAATGTTCTTTGTTCCGTGTGCACTGAGGGGCAACCCATTTTGCACCCTCAAGTGTGGGAGGAGGGGGAAAAAAGAGCCCGATGACTTTCCTCAAATAGATGGGACTTCCTTCCCACCCCCTGAAACCTCCCTTTGTGCGTAAGCAGAAGGGACTAGGAGTCTCATATTGTTAATCCATGGCAAAACCACGGTAACAATAGAACCCCTCGGCTAAGAATCGATTGTTGTGCAAATATCGATACGGTTTTAGACTTCATTAATTTTTTTTATCATCTGTCCCTTTTCTTATCCGGAAACTGAGGACGGTCCTTTTAAATTGGAAATGTAAAGTCGGAGGAGAGGAGGGAAAATCTTGTTATATTATGCATAGGGGAAGGTTTTATCCTGGAATGGATGTAGATGTAACAATTTTAGATATCTTGGATTTACTTCTTAGCGTATATGGATTTCCCTTGGGCTGGAGTAATGCATTTTTATTGAGTGGTTGCAAGGAATTTATGATAGAAATTCACAAGAAAAATTCGTATCGTTTCCCTTACGGTTACCGTTCTGAAGATTACAGTTGGTTTCAAATCCAATTTCACTGCCTATTTTATATACAGTAAAGTAAATCCTCGAAATATATTTTTTATTTATACTTAATTTCATCATATATCCGTTTCATTCGCAGTCATTATAAGTAAAAGCCATCGTTTCTCCATTTCGAGAGTATGTGAACTGTAATGCCAAAAGCAGTTTCAAGAGACATTCTTCCACAGATGCTTCAGAATATAGATGGCTAAGTTCAGTGGCGTAAAGAGGGCAATTAAAGTAAGGGGTGTAATATGATTATCCCCTCCCCCCATCGTTGAAATGAGTATAGTCTTATATTTTCGACGTCTTATTCCATTCAGTTAAAAAAAAAAAAAAAGACATGACGGCACTTATGATCCCTCTTACTATGATCCCTCTCACTATATCCCTCTTACGTCCCCACCCCCTCAAGCGTGTTCCACTGGCCAAGCATATTAGTAACTTCTACCCACAGCATTGACAACCAATTGAAATTGTCTAATTTATATCACCATTTTACTTAGGAATTATTCGCAATTGATGAATTAGTAAAACAGAAGACGTTTAGGACTAATTTAAACAATGATTGAAAAAGTCATTCCAATTACCTTTAAAAATGCTAAGAAAATATTTGAATTTATTTAATTTATCCAAACGCTAGCGCACAAACAAATAATGATCTTATTCTGATTTATAATGTTAAACTTAATATTTGCAGACAATAATAGCATCAAACGTTCATTTAAGACATCATCAATTTAAAGGAATAAAATTTAGCATGAGATCTTGTTATTAAAATTGCAGCTTTGTGCCAAATTTTGGTTTGAACTAGTTGAAAAAAAAAGAAATACAAATTACATTTTCGATTTTTTTTTTTTTTTTTTGCAACGATGCATGGAAAATTTGTGCGCAGGATTCTGAAAATAAAAATCTTATCAAACATGGCATTTACGACTTTTCATAATGTTCAATGTTCATAATTTGCAAAATATTCATGATGGGGGGGGGGGGTAGAGATAAAGGAGGGAAAGATAAAACATATGAGATATTAGAGAGTATGAGAAAGTTTCGGGGAGACCACAACCAGTGGCTTTTTCTTTTATCTAAGTTTATGCGATCGTGTTCATTTGTTTCAGGCCTGAAAAGATGGAATTTTATATATTATATATTATAAGAGAGAGAGAGACATGTGTGTGCGTTTGAAAATATGCACCTCAAATAAAGTTTTAATTAATTCAAAATTAAGAAAAAGTCTGGCATTTCCCCTCAGAATTCCGAAAAATATTGCAGCAGAAAATTTTGTATACCGTCTTATAATTCAACAACAATAAATTTTTTCAAAGACATCATTTTAATTTAAAACTCATTCATCATTTTAATTCATTTAATCATCATTTTAATCTTATCAGCAAATTTTTACTAACTTTTCGGCATTTTTTTCCCCACATTTTTTTTGTGTGCTTATTTTTTAACATTTTTAACCCGACATTCAAATCGGTTTCATTGTTTCGTCAAATATTGAGTCGCGTAGCTTCCCTCCGTCCTTGAAAACTAAAAAAACGACATATATTATATTATATTATTATATATATATTTGTGAAGTTCTTATGGCGAGTAAGAAAAGTGAAATTACAATATCGCGAAAGTCAGAAGATAAATGAATCTGACAATTACATTTTTAATAGTTCTGTGGTGTCATGAGAACTGCTCATATGGAAAATAAAAACAGCACTCATAATAATATTAAAAGAGCACGATTTTAATATCTACGACCATTTGATTTAAAAATAATTTATTGATAAAATTTAGAAAGATGAAGCTATATTAATTAAATAGATTGAATTGAAATCAAATGAAGATAATATGAACAGCAAGCCAGCGGATCACCAGAGGCGGCTAGTAAATTATAAATGTGATTATAATTGACTTACAGATTAGCTGAATAGATTTTAAATGGACTAATTTTTCCATTTGTCTAATCAATATTCGATTCCTTAAATTCATTCCTAAAATTTTAGGTACAAGAACTTTTTTTCCATCAAAAATATTGTTATGAACAATGTTAGTCACCTTTCAGCACAGACGAAAAAGAATTTTCCTGAAGAACTTTGAAAACTATACATAATTTACGGTGTTCATATGCGTAATTTGGGAGATACTCAAAAGTCAGAAAAATTCCCACCCCCTCCACTTTTTAAATAGATAAGATTTATCATGACATTCCATCTCTCCGTATCTCAGTAGCCAGTGAAGAGAATGAGTATAATAATGATGATAATAATAAAATAAAAAAAATAAATCTCGAACCCTTCAACTTCTTATCAATGGCTCCGTTATTAATTATTGTTATCTGAAATGGAAGAAAGTGAGGAAACATTACAACCAATCACCGGTTTTATCAGTGGCGCCCGCTGACAAGAAAGAATGAAAGATGAATTTAATCATTCAGTCCTCTTTCTAAGCGCCGTTAATTGCGCGCCACATTAACACCGGTGACGTTTTTGCGATGTTAATCTCGCTCTCGGTCCTATTTACGTGGAACTCATCTACTTTTGCAATCTACGTTTTTTTTTTCTTTCTACCGTAGAGAGCGGCAGCTCTAAACGTGGAACAAAAACCGTCGGAGCTGAAACACATTGGCTGGGTAGAAAGAGGTAAAAATATACTGCTGTAAAAAAAAAAAAAAAAGGTATTATTTGCTTTTATTTTTTTAAATTCATTTACGCTCTAAAAGCAATTTTTAGACACATTACTGGCTCGTAATTTGGGTTGAAATTCTTTTTTTTAATCGTTCTAAAGCTAAAATAGTTTGATATAAAAAATATCATGCTTTTAAAAGTAGGGCCTGCTTTACAGTTTCGTTAAGTTTTAATTTAAAAGCGAAAAAAGTACGTTTTTGAGTAATTTACAACATAGGAAAACGTGGATTTAACCTTTTTCTTCCTTTAAAAAAAGAAATTAGTTTTAATTACTTTTTGTGGAAAAATTTTATGTTACTGCACGAATTAAAAAAATAGGAACATGGGAAAAAATGGGAAATTAATTGCTACAAAAAGTGCTTTTTAAAAACTTTACTTTGGGTTTTAAGGTATATAAAAAAATTAAAATCCAGAACAAATAGAAGTAATACCTTGATATTTCAATAAACTCTTATCTAAAAAGCATCTACAATGGCCATTTGAAAACATTTATTAGTATGCAATCCATATGCAAACAATCGAATGTTACATAATGAGTCGAGAGTGTTTTCATTCAAAATTCACCTTACTACACCAAGTAAATATATGTTGATTTTCTATACTCCAGTTGTGAACTGTCAGAACAATTATAAATATTGCAGCCCGGATCTCACACTATGTGATAGTTGCTTATTGTTAAAGAATTTTGCGATCGATAGTTTGATGAGAACGAATGATGAGAAATAGGTCGCGACAAATGCTTTGTTTAAAAAGCACAAGCAAAGCACAATTTAGAAAAACGGTGCTTAAAAGGGATATGTCTGCTTTCTAAAAGAATAGGACGATTGATGTTTCTATCGAATATATTTCTTCGATGCTCAAATTTTTAATCTTAAAATTAATCAGAAAATTTAGATTTATGTCGCATTTTATTAGACTTCTATTCAATAAAACTAAAAAGCACACATGTAATGTTTTCAGAAGAATAAACAAGAATTTAGATATTTGGAAAGAAAGTTAATTTTAAAAATCAAGTTTAGAACTTAGTTAAAAAGTTTAGAAAAACAAGCAAACACCAGGATATTTTTTTGTAATTGTTTACATAAATTTTTAAAAAAATTAGATTTACGTAAAAATTCCATAATAGCTTCTTACTTTTAAAAAAAGCGCATCGTTTTTCGTCTTTTAAAAAAACGAAGTGTAGGTGTTTATATGAAGGCCACAAAACGGAATAAAGTTCGTTTTTGTTGACTTTTAGAGGTTAACAACAGGTTTAAAAGTTGTTTTTATAACTCAAAAAAGTAAGCTCGCAGGTGGAGACTTCAAAAACAGAACCAGGAGATAAAATAAACATCATCCGGCGATGTTATCATCAAAAATAAACCGCTCGTAACGAATAAAAAAAGCAAAGAAAATTGTAACATGCTATTTCATAGGATGCGAAATTTAACACGAAAAAATGTTATCAATAACCGGAATGCTGAAACGATATAAAATGAGTAGCAAATGTTTATATTTGTTTTTTAAATAAACCGAAATCGTTTTCTATATTCACTTCATGAAATGATTTATTCTAATTTTATTATTCCATAATCCTAGTTTTTAATATCAAAGTTTAGAGAGAGAAATACACAATGGCAAATTATGTAAGTAGTTCTTCGAAACTTCTATTAATTAATTTTATTTCCTGCTCCAATTCTTTCCATAAAATTATCTGACTTGACTATCAAGTTCTGACTTATTATTAAGAGAACGTAGTTATAATGGCGTCACTATCTCTTTTAGTGCAGATAAATAACTAATAAGGCATCTTTTCAGCTTCTGGTTATCTCTACGATCTCAGTTTTCGCATTGTTTTTGTTTTTATTAAATACAGTTGATTAATTAATGCTATTATCAGAGCTAATATCATTAGAATAATGAATATCAATTAATCATCAGAACGATCATGACAGAAAAATGATACTGAACAAAAATAAAATAGTTACAGAATGTTTTGTAACGGATTATGTTAATAAAAAGAATTTGACTTAATTAAAGACTTTAATAAAAAGAATTCAGTGGAACAAATATATTCTCATTGCATATTAATCCAAATTTGATACCGAAATTTTCTATGGTTGTTCCAAAGTTTTTTAAATTTGTTTTTATTTTCTCGTTAATGAAAGGATATACAGTAGTGGCCAGAAAATTAGACATTAGATTATCTGGACTTCTAATTTTCTGACCTACGTACACACAAAAAAGTAGAAAATCCGTTAACTGAAAAAAATATTAGAGGGACGGAATTTGACATGCAGTCCGTATACGAAAAGCATATATTTCTATCAAAATTTTGGATTAAAAAAACGAAAATTGTAGGTTTATCGATCAGGCTCATTTGTGGATATAAGAACGCGATAAACACTCAATGCGCCAAGTCCGTAAAATTTAGTATACGGTTTTATCATTTATAAAATTTTATCCGTCTAGTTGAAGGCGGATTTTGAATTATTTTGTTCATAAATAATCATGCAAAATTCCAAAATTGAGTTTTTTTTTTTTTTTTTTGAGTCGGAAAGTCTCAAAAGCAAAAGTTATTAGATTCTCGAGTACCAATTTTTTTTTTTTGACGATCGTAACGCTTTCTCTTTATAGACTACATATTCGAAAATATAAAAATGATTCTGATTTTCTTGCAAACAATGATAATGAGAAAGAACACTGTAAGAAAGAAAAAAAAATAATAAGGCTATATCTGTGCATGTAATAATCTCCTTATGCGACTTATCTTGGTCAGCAGGCAACATCGGCGTGGTGGTCCACTTCACGCCAAACACAGTGGTGCATGTTGGCAAACACGAATATGTTTTTGATAGCCAAATGTATGTTTTGTATGTGGTTATCTCAATACTCTGAAGTTACTCTTTATATCCTTATTGCATTGAGATAATTATAAATTCTGTCATAATACCCCCTTTTGCGTGTAACGACGATCCGCATAGAGAATGTTTCTCAAGGTGGTGAAATGGACTGCCTTATGTATATTACTTATGTGAACAAGGTAAGGGAAATTATAAAATATATTATTTTATTGAGATCTTATGGGCAATAAAAAAGAACAAAGGTAAAGAATAATATGAATTTACCACCAAAAGTTATACACAGACATGGTTACATTTCGACGTTATCGTCATGAGAATTCAGTATGTGTCACATCGGTAGACCAGAATTTCGCTTTCCTCTTCAAAGAACATTGCCGCCAGTGATTGAGATGGGCTTTAACGGTCCTCATTAAACTGAAAGTTCTTTGAGCTTTTTCTTAAGGAAAGAATCTGTAGTAAGAATATCTAAAAATTGTCTCTCCAAAGTCGTATTTTTAATATACTGGTCGATCAGCTCATTGTCTGGGATTCTAGCATTCTCATTCTTTTTTTAATCATTTGATCAATTCGTTGAACAAGATGTTATGTTGTTACAGACACCTGTCCCTTCAATGAAAACACGGCCTAGAGCCGAGTGATTTCTATCTCTTCCCTAAATTGAAGAATTGGCTACGAAGTAAAAAATTTCATATTAATGAGAATTCTCCATAACTATATGTTTGGCATGCTGGTTGGTCAACTCGATGCCTGGGATTCCATTGTTTCAAATCATGTGTTCAACTCGTTGAGCAAGATCCTCTGCTACCACCGACTTGCGTACTTGTACTCATACAATTGGAAATCGGCTCAGAGTCGAATGTTCTTTATCTCTTTCCTGAATTGAAAGAGAGGCTCGTCAAAGAGGAAATTAAAAACCTGATCCACAGATATGAAAAGATATCTGAATTTTAACTGCGATATTATTAAAAGCCAACAGTATTTGTGCATAATTTCAGCAATAAATTAATTTTATTCACGATTCTTTTTATCTTTCCTTTATGGTCGTTCCTTGTAATGGAAATCAGTAAAATTTATTCCTTCAAAACTTTCTCGCAAACTCTCTTATACAGGTGTTAATCCCCTTCCCCGGCAAAAAAATTGAAGTGAATTTTGAGTAGTAAAAAAGGCCTTGAAGTACAATAGTTACGAAATATTAAACTCAGCGTGAATTTCGCATTTTTATTGAATCTATTGTGTGATCCTTGGTGAGGTTTTCGGTATTGAATAATATCTGAAAATCGAATTTGAATTTTAGATGTGTTTCTCCCAACAAATTAAAACCAAATTTTGACACAAAACTACAGTTACAGTCATATCAAATCTGACATATTTACGTCATTCTATTTTTTAGTTATAGCGTTTACATGCCTGTGAAAGTACAGATGGTCGAGCCCTTCTCGAATTTTGTTCGAAATTTGATGGATGTCAAAACTATCGATATTAAATATGTGTTCCGAATTTTATCTATCAAGCTGTCTTTATTTTGTGGTTATCATATTAACCTATATTCGAACAACCGGTGAAACAGATTTTCTCTCTTTATGTGGTTATTGATCCCTGGCATGCGGTTAATACCATCTGAAATTCAAATTTGTGTTTTAGGCGTGTTTTTCCCAACCGTATGGAACAAAAATTTGGCCCAAAATTATACTTACAGTTACAAAATCCCATACCAAATTTGATATATTTAAGTCATTGCGTCTTTTAATTATCACGTTACATGAAAGTACGTTACATAAAGTATGTTTATGAAAGTACAGACTGACAGGTGGTCAGTCCGTAGTTGGATATGGATCAAAATTTGAAAGGTACCTGGACTACAGATGCTTATTATGTATGACGAATTTCATCTATGTAGCTCTCTTCCTTTTGCAGTTATTATGTTAAATTATATTCGAACACCCGAACAGACAGTCTTCCTCTGAGCTGATTTTGCTCAAAAATTGATAGAAATCTTGGTGTAAAGACCAAATGTCAAATTTTATCTTTTTAACGGGGGTGGTTTTTGAATTACCTTTGTGACAGACAGATAGACATAATTCCAATAATGTGTTTTTTGAATTCAAGAAAGTCTAAAACGTGGAAATTCATCGAAATCTCGATTTTAAGTTGTTTTTTACCTTCTCTATTACTTCGTATACAAAAAGGTAAAAAAACAGTTATCGTACGTACACAAATAAAATCTGATACTAAATCTCATGTTTGTTTTTGTTTGCAATTATGGCACTTGCCACGGACAAGCCCCGCCGTCAGAGACAGCCGAGTTTAAGCCTGAGGGGGTGCGTCTCTTGTTTCTATAGTAGCGCCAACTAGGGCCAAGAGAACGACTTAGCTACTCACTCACCACTCATTCGCTTGCACAACCCTTTTTTACAGGAGGGCACATTCACACATCTCACAGATAGAACAACCATGCCCAAACCGGGACTCGAACCCGGGACGCCCAGATCACGAGGAAAACGCGCTACCCCTATGCCAGGACGCCGGCACTAAATCTTATGTAGTTGGAGGCAATTGCAATTTGTGCATTCCTTTCGAATAACCCCATCACAGATTTAGTCACAAAAATGATTGAGTCGATCCCCCTCCCCTCCCCCACTTTTATCGCTTTACGAGTCACAAATATAATTAATCCTCAATCGAACAGTCAGGTTTTCTTATCTGATCTCCAAATTCGAACTTGAAAGATTTATTGTCTCGGACATCACTCCCGATATTCCCCGATCACAATTTATTGTCGAACCGTTCAATAAATCAAAGACTGATCAGGTGGAGGAATGTAAATCTGATTTACGTTTGGCGACTTTTTGTCGATGATGTTTGAAATGATTTACGACGCAGACAACCTTTTCAACTCCTTTAGATTAAGTCGTTGCCTCAAATTTACTCCTGTCGTTGCTTTCAATGAGTTCCTTTGTTCTTTGGCGGTGCGCTTTTTGCTATTTGCGTTCATTTTATGCTAGACTAAATAAGGAACTGAAAGCTTTATGCGTTTCGTTTAGCATTGATTACTCTCAGACACGAATATTTCCGTGGTTTATTTTTTACTAATAGTTATGTCCTTCGATGCAATACATATTTTCTAAAATTAAATTTAAAGTGAGTTGAATCTCTTTTTAAGATGATTTTACACGCTTTTAACTTCTTCCTTGTTTATGATGATGAAATTTTGTAATTGATGTTTCAATGACTTATTAATGATATACAACTGTGAAATTTTGCACAGTTGCGGATTAACGTTAACAATACAATATTTTAATAGTCTCCGATAATTATCTATTACTTTTAGCTAGATTTTGATTCCATATTAGAGATGTGACTGATTGTGAATTTTTTGATTTCAAGATAGCAGAATACGTATAATAATGTATAATGATATATAAAAGGTGGTCACAAAAGTGTTCCCTGATTACAAAATAATTTTTAAACCTGTAGGAGTGGTCTTCCCAAAATTTTCTTGCATACATTATAATAAATATGTTACATGGCACTGATGTACAATAGTTACGAAATATTAACTTTTGGCGTGAATTTAACATTTTTATTGAATTCATCATGTGATTCCTGGGGAGTGTTTTGGCAATTAATCCCTCGAATACTTTAATAGTATGTGAAAATCAATTTTTTTTTTTGGGGGGGGGAGGGGTTGCGTTTTTCTCACCCGATTGAAACAAAAATTTGACACAGAAGTAGTCATCAAATTCTTTACTAAATTTGATAAATTTAAGCCATTGCATTTTTGAATTATCGCGATTATATATTTCTGAAAATGTAGGCCGTCACGGTCAACTCGTAATTGGATTGAATTCAAAAATTTAAAAGTGTCTACATTAAAGATGTTAAATCTGTGTTCCTAATTTTCTATCTATCTAGATCTCTTCATTTAATTATCGTGTTAACTTACATTCGAACAATTGGACAGATGGAATTCCTCTGAACAGATTTTACTCAAAATTTGATAAAAATTTGCAAATTTGATGTAAAGACCGCATACGAAATTTCATCCGTCTAGCTCAAAGTGTTTTTGAGTTATCTTTGTCACAGACAGACAAAGAGACTTGAATATTTTCTAAAATTGCATTTTCCGAAATCAGGGAAGTTCAAAAACGTGGAGATTCGTCAAAATCTCGAGTTCTAATTTTTTGACGATTAATATGCTTTCTCTATACTACGTATACGAGGAAGTAAAAATTAATATAGTTTGGCATATGGGTGTTTCGATGTATTGTAAAGGCTTTTATAAAGTTTTTAATAAAACCACTTAGATTCGAAAATTTCAGTGTGAGTGCCCTTGGTAGCTCGAAGAATGGCAAGACAGTATTCCCTTTCTTATTAAGTATTGCCCAATATTTCGGCTGTCACACTAAACACAACATTTGGGATTTCAATTTTGAGTGCATCAATAGTGTTTGTAATTTGAGTCAAATTTGAGTGTATCAATTTTGAGCAACAGCCGTTGCAAAATATCCTGTCTTTTTATGTAACCCCAAAACTGACATTGAGAAATAATGGTCAATTTGAATTCATGGCATCAAAAATGACACTGATTTTTTTTCTTTCATCGAAGCCATTTCGATCGCAACTGAATATAAAATCTCTGATTTGTTTTAAATTTAGTTATATTAACGTCCCGTTTTAAAGTAACATTGCGCTATTTTGGAATGAACCTTCTAATCTTGAGCAGCAGTCATCTGATGATAACAACACCTGAGCTGTAACTCCTTCTCCAAACTTTCATACCAAACCAGCAGGAGAATATTTGGCCTTGATTGTTTTAACAGGCATCAGACCCGCTTACACGACTCTCCATCAGTGGAATCGGGTCTCCAACCTGAAATCCGTAGGTTCCGAAGACGAGATCTTACTCCAGCCCATCAAGGCCTCTTATAAAATCTCTAATTCTGCCTTAGTTGCATTTTTTATTAAAACGATTTATGAGCACAACAGTTAAATAATATAAATTTATTATATTCAAAGGTTGTTTCTTAATACTTTTTGTAACCAGCGAAGGATTTTATGATCACCCTGTATAGTTACTATAAAGGAGAGAAATCTGGTAAATGTTGATATTCTTCGGTGAGTACTAGCATAAATATATATATAGCATTCATCATTTGGGGAATCATAGCATTCATTGGCCGCGGTGGCCTGGTGGTAAGGTCTCGGCTTCGGAACCGGAGGATTTCACCCGATTCCACCGAAGAATCGTCGTGTAAGGGGGTCTGTTGCACGTTAAATCCGTCATGACCAAACGTCCTCCTGCTGGTGTGGTGTGGAGAGGGAGGTGCCAGCTCAGGTGTCGTCCTCGTCATTTCGGTGTTTCACTCTAATATACATATTAAAAAAAAATGCTTTTAAAGCAAGCTTTTATTAATATTCTAAAAGGCATGAAATATTCTTTATTCAAAAAATTAGGGATCAAAATGAAGTTATAAAAGCAAGGGATCCAGAGAAGTATGCTATAAGGATATTAAGCTATAATAGATATAAAAAAGGAAATTCTATTCATTAACAACTAAGAATAAATTATGAATTGTGATTCCAAACTACTGATAACATTTATATCAGTGCATAAAGCTTTTAATATTTTGATTTGACCTCCAAATTTTTGGAGGCCAAATTAAGATTTTTTTAACATGAAAAAATATCCATATTAAAAATAATCAGGTCCCATAATTTCTTAGATATTGTCGCAAATATAAAACACAAATGCATTTATTTCGATTGTTAAATCAATTTAATGAATAAAGACGAAATTAAAGGGAAAAATACATCCGTAGCATCACTGAAAATATAATTACAGAATTCTGTGCAGTCAAAACTAAACAATTTTGTTAAGATCGATTAAAAAATGAATACTTCCTACCTGAGTTCCATTGAGCCCGTTGAGGGGCAAGCACTGCTCCTCCACCCTTTCCACTGCCCCTGCTCTCTTGCCGAGGCGAGTGGCTTCTCTGGCCAGCCACAAGTCCAGCACCGGAATGCCCGTTGACCGGATGTCGCTCTCGGTCAAGGAGTTGATCATTAGCATTACCCATACAGGCCTTTTTTTCTCCCAGTTGCCTATAAAATAAAAATTAAAAGCAGTAATTAAAATTTCTATAAAGAATTGGTAGAACAATGATTTTTCTCAAATATATCAATATTACTGTATTATATTTCGTTATGATATAATAGATATAAAATTGGAAGCCATTCTCTGTAATTATGTAGATGGATTTAATTCCAGTTGTCTAAGCATGTGTCTAAACATGTCCGTTGTTCAAAAATGTCATGAAAGGGAAATATGATATAACCTGTTTGTTGGGACGTTGGTGCAAGCAGACATTTGTCTGTTTTTAGAATTTGGACAGACGCCCAAACACAGAGCAGTCAAGTCCATTCGATGAACAATTATTAGCAAATATAATGCTCTTGGGAGGTTATATCCCATTTTAATTGCAATAATTTTGCGTTTTGAGTTTTATGAATATCAATAAATTTAATCCACTGAAATGAAATTGATATTTTGTCTAAACTTGTGTCATATTTGGAAAAAGTAATTATAAAATGTATACCATATTTTCGGAAGAAGGGAGTATATATTTTCCATTTTCAATAGTTGAAGAGGAAAGATGGAGAAAATCTTGAATTTATGCTTTGTAGGTGACATATATAGTGTTTAATATCTTGAAGACTAAGCTTCGCACGGTAGTATTTTTATTGAGGGGGAGGGGGGCAGAAAATATTTAGATACGATTCACGTATTGATTACTTATGAATAT
>JAPMOR010060371.1:8030-28355 GCA_026543865.1 Argiope aurantia
TTTTGAATAAAACCAAATAAATTCACTGAATATGTTTGCCTGCCCGAATGAAAGTGGACATGATAATTACAAAACATAAGCAACTGGAAAGATGAAATTTGGCACAAGTTTTAATATAAAAAGTGTGGAGCAGTAACAGATTTTGAACCTAACTTGTTTACAATTGATCGTTTTTTTATAATTGAATACATTAAAAATATGATAACTTAAATATGCAACAGTTTAGATAATTGTAATTTGCATGTATAATCACTAAAATTGTAGTTTTGCCTCAGATTTTGGTTTCAGTATTCCACACGGTCGTTGCATTGTCCTGCAAAGTATACTCTGAATATAAAAATTTGAGGATTCGAGTTGCTCACGATCTGTTCAAGATTCACAATTTTTATGTGATGGGATAAAAATAATACCTTTATTAGGGAAGAGGTAAAAAGTGACCCTTTCTCTATTTTTTCATACCATTAAATCCTCAATCTTTTTTAGCTGGAGATTTTAATCCTACAAAATGGATGTTTCTCAAGCGAGATTTCCATTTTTACAACTAGCCAAGATGGCGAATATTTTCGAGCATTTTAATATTTGGCGAATATTTTTGGTGATGAGAGCACACTGTAATCTATACTTATAATAAAGCTCAATGTGTGTGTGTGTGTGTGTGTGCGTGTGTGTGTGTTGGCGCTCTACAGGCCAGACCGTTCAACTTACAGCTACCAAATTTGGCACGTGTATACCTTGGGGGTCGGGAATGTGCGCCTGGGAGTAATTTTTTCGAATTTTTAATTAGTATTTTATTTATTAAAAAATTAAGCGAAATTTTGGCGTGTTTCTGCTATAACTTCCGAAAATATTACCGCACAATAAAGATTTTTACATGAAGTTAAAGATCAAAAATTTATCTTTTAAATGATACCAATGTTTTAACCTTAAAATTAAATTTCTATTTTTAATGAATTTTTAAATAAATATTTTAACTATATTTTTCAACAGTTTTTTTCGTACAAAATAAAAATAAAATTTAAGCTGCACGAGCACGTTTCGCATTCATGGGAAAAAAATAGCTTTTTTCTAAGTGTTGCCATCACATTGATTAAAGCTCCAATTAAAAATAAATTAAATCTTTTTGGAAATAAAATCGTCTGCAGGAAATGAAACAAATAAGAAGTATTATTTTTTCTAAAAAATAAATTCAAGAAAAATTATTTTATGATCTTTTACACTCTCTATATTATTAATCCAATAAATCAGTTTTATTTTAAAGCAAGTTTTGTTTAATATGAACAGGATATCCATTCAAATCAGGGCCACATAGCTAATTTGTAAACCTTTAGTAAGACACAGATCTGCTAAAGTGGTCTAAATGGAAAATGATTATATTTTATGTTACTTGATTCAATAAATACTCTAATAAATAACGAATTTTTGATTTTACATAAAGTTTCTGCTTTGGAAATCACGATTAACAAAATGTTCTTGAAACACTAATATTTTAAATAAAAAGAGTTAATTTCCAATCAATCACTTAAACTGACTGATTTATGAAAATTTGAATATCACTATTCAATAAAAAAAAGGATAATTTTAGATTTTTCATCGATCTCTTCAAAGAAAATAAGCAATCGGCGCTCAGGTTTCTCAAGATTAATTGGCCTAAGATTATGAAAATGTTGAGTTTTTCTAAATTTTGACAGCAAAACTAAAAACTGAATTTTATACTGAATCTGAGAAATTTTTGTTGAAATATTCTTTAAGATATTACATAAATTATGAAAAATATTTTGTAGTTCACATAAGACTTAAATACCGAGCGATTCTGTGTGCAATACTCATATTCAATAATAATAATAATAAATAAATAGCAATAAAGATGATAAATAAAATAAAACGCTTGGTTTTATTAAAAAATATCTTTATATTAATTGCAATTTCATCATTTCCACTTTAAATTAAAGTTGAAGTTATACCGGAAATGACAACTAATTAGCAAAATATATATAGTAAATTGAACAAAACGATCTAAGCAACAGTATAAGTTTGGTATGACTATCAAAATTTGAAGATTAAAAAGATTTTCTTTGAGAATCTATTAAGAGACCAGTTACTTAAAATATTTAATTGAAAATTGTAGTGAGCGGTAATACTGGCGAACCGACTAGTCGCCAAAGGCGGCTAGTCTTAAAATAAATTAAAATTAAGCAGATTACGACTAACGAAATATTAAGGACAAAAAAAAAGCAGAGAATAAATCTTTGCAGAACTGGTTGTTGATTGTTAACAATTCTACGAATAATGCCGGGATTTTGATTCATTCATTGCGTATAAAATAACATAAACTATTTGACAAATGATAATTACTAGTCCAGCAAAAGTTTAAAAATTTATTTAACTTATCCAGAGTCGTGTTTTTAATCAAATAACTTCCAATCTTTGTTTATGCAATATCAACAATGAATGAAGTCAGAACAAAACTATTCTATGCATGTCTATGTAATAAGCAATTTTTATTCACATCTTTCAAAGTTAAACTATCATAATTTTCTCTGCTTTTGTTCAGTCGCGTGTTACGAATGAGGTTCGAGAACCTCTTTAAAATACTGACTCAGCGATTCTTTATCTATTACATTCCAAATTAAAAGTATTTCTCACCAAAATCAGATCCTGTCTTATCTAAAACATTAAATCTTTTTGTTTTCCCCCCTTTAAATATCACATAAAGTTTAAAAGACTTTAAATGATTACCGGAATATCTCCATTTCCAATGTCTTTAGTTATTGTCAACATACTGTTCAAGTGACCTAGTTAAAAGAAAGCAAAACGTGATGTAATGCTTTTTTATTGCTTTAGAACTTTATCTCAATCATAGAAAAAAAACGCGCTTATTAACATACAGTCTATAACAAACGATATACGGATGATATATATTAATTTACATGATTTTCCACATTGTAGAGATGGAATTTTAAAAGAAAAATACATTAACTCACATTTTTTTTTCTTTTGATTCGGTATCAAATATACAAGACCTATATACTGATGATCTATTGAGTTTATTTTTTTTAAGTCCCCATTGTTTTGTTTAATTAGAGTAAAAAACACAGTTTCAGAAAAAAAAATTATAATTATAAATTATTTTTTAAGGCAGTTAGATTGCTTTATTAATCTACTTGATTGCATGTTTGTAAAGTTTATGTTATGGTTGCTTAAAAATAAATATCTTTTGACAGGCAGTCTGGCAAAGGCTTTTTTTAGACAGGCAATTCCTGATTTTGATTAATTATGTAATGTTGCATTTTAAGAACGGTGATCCAAAACACTATCTGATTCATTCTCAAACGATACTTTAATACCTGTGAAAATTTTAAGTGATTTTTTTCGTATTTTCACTGAAACAACTCTTTCTAAAATTTTTGTGTTGAAAAGAAATGCATTCACATTTTTTTTTCTTGTTTAATCATCCGATGCGCATTCTCTTCAAATCAAGATACGAATTATTTTATATTGTTACTGTAATTAGTCCGTGATAATTTTGAGTTATTGCTTGTTATAGCTGTGGTCTGAAGAGACTAAAAGAAGTCTTTAAAACTATACCAGACTGAATGAAATTACTAGAAATATCCCAGAAATACATGTCTCTATGTAAGTTTCTAGGCAAAATCACAAGTCTTTAAGTCTCCATCCAATGCATCAACTTATCTTACTTCCAACAAAATAAGTGGAGACCTGTTATTTGTTGATTTTCATTGGTTAAAGTTTTGACTGATTGGAGAAAAAAATCATTATTTTACACATCATCATCCGTCATAGATGAAAAGCAAAGAGTGAACGTGTTGCAATAAGACGGGGGTGAGAAATTACAAATGCCGGGGGGGGGCAACGGGAGCAAATCAGTTTTTGCTCTTCCGTGTCACAACTGCAACAGGTTTAATAATCATCACCGCAGGCTAATACATAATTATGATTTAGTTTATTTTTATCAATTTTTCGAATGGATTTAGTTCGACATTTTAATACATGTTTGCAAATCTTAAAATATTAGATGGATAGTATTTTCTAATTTAATTTTTCTTAAAGAAAGAAAAAATATTTTTGTGAATGCAAAAAATTCGACTTTTAATTTTTGGAGTATATCTTCGTTGCAGACCTCCCTGTGTCCGAAAACATCATTTTTTAAATTAAACTACCACCCTACCTTTATGACTTAAAAACGCAAGTGAGTGAAATTTGGGATACAGTCTTTATATCAAAATTATACCTTTCTACCAAATTTTAGACAAATACGTCAAAGGGCTCATTGCCTGTTGATCTACAAAAGGTGTTCAAATGAAAAGATACGAAACGTCGTAACAACATAACCGTTAATATATTTGCATATGTCGCTATGGAATAACGTTGTGAGGCATCTAGGGACGCGATTGGAATTTCCGGCATAGATCGGAGCATGCGCGGGCGCCCCGCATGCGCAAGAGAGAGTAGAGGCTTTTATAAAGAGCACCGTCCAATTGACGTAGCAGATCCGCTATTTGTTGAATTCCTCGAGTACAGAAGAACCATCAACTCCGATGTGTACTGTGAGATACCCCGAAGACTATGCAGGTCCATCAAGAACAAACGACCGAAGCTACTCCCGGAGAGTGTGATTCTGCTCCATGATAATACGCGTCCATACGTCTCCAGGGAACTAGCCAAGTTCAAGTGGGAGCAGCTCGACCTTCCGCCTTACAGGCCGGCCGTGTCTCCCTGCGATTTTCATATGTTTGGTCCCTAAAAAAACATTTGAAAGGGAAGCTCTTCAACACGGACGACGAACTCAAGGACGCTGAGAAGGATTACATCTCGTCACGGTCACAGGAATTCTGGGAACAAGGAATCTTTCGGCTCGTTAATCAATAAGATCATTGTACTCAGGCCGATGGTGCATACTTTGAATCAAGTCTTCATTTATACCCACATTGTCGTTTCGTACCTTTTCATTTGAACACCTCTTGTATGTATCTGTATAGGATGACAGACACTCAACGAAATAAGTTAGTTGATTTTAGTATATGTAAACACACCAAAATTACATATCTTTGTCTATTTCTGGATTAAATCTATCAACGGTAAATTGTCTGTCTGTTTGCCTGTACGTGTATGCGTAAACACGATAACTCAAATGTACTAGAAAAACGATAAAATGAATGTTATGTGAACAAAATTGTATTTCTTTTTATCAATTGAAAAAAAACTGATACCAACTGAAATAAATTGAATCTCAATGATAGATCTGAGAAGAGAATACATTCGGTTCTCAAATCCGTGCTATGAATTCGAAATGTCCAAAATTGTGTAGTTTTACATACAATTGATTTTGTATATTGCGGCCACTTTTGTGTGATTTTAGGAGAAAGTCTAGGGCGAAAACTGCCGCTGAATTTCTTATTTCTCAAAATTATTTTACTCTCCATTTAAAAACTTACCTTTGTGGTCAGTAAATCTTTATTGCGAGTTTCACGTATTTTAAGACATGATATAAGACGATATTTAATGAATCGCACTGGTATCAATGGCCCTGGATTGATACATCTAAAGTGTAGTCACGAATTTCACGTGGTCATTTTCGTCACGATTTTCACCTGATTACATCAATAAATGTTTTTTACTAATATATTTTTAATTTTGATTCCATAAAAATGTAATATCCCCAGAAAAGGACATAATTTCTTAACATTCTAAGTTAATAATTTAGTTTTCTCTTCTATCACTCACATTTTCTTTTTCTTAATTGCAATTTTAAAGCAAGCCAGTTGTTCTAAAACATGATTTCTTGCATTTGCAAGCAGGTTACATGTGTTAAGTGAAAGGAGCAGGTATCAAAGCTGCTGAATTAGCATAAATGAATGATCGAATACTAAACATTCAAGACTACTACACATAAAATAATCAGCGATACATAAAAATAGAAGAAAACATTCCATATTTTTTTCAGTTACAAATATTCTACATGTTAATCTATCGTATCACGAGAAACACATACTAATCTGTAATCAAGTTCGTTCAGTGCATTTGGAAATGTTACACTGTCAATGCTGCTTAATGCGGCATTGATGCGTTCTTTTACTTCATTGACTGTTTTAGGCGATGGAGAAGGGAGTTTATAAACAAGAAGTTTGGCGTAATTGCATAAAAAGAAATCACTTTATGTAAGATCCCGGGATCTTGGTGGACATGTGATGGAGAATATATCAGTGTTATCTGCATGTCCAACCCAGCATTGTACAAGCTTTCTTTTTAGGTCGATAACGAACATACGAACATAGTGGTGTGGTTAGAGACCCATCTTGAAAGATATGATTAATACTATTTTCACGAAATTGTAAAAATAGCTACATATTCCCAATGCATCCAGATAACTGCCATCTGTTGAGCGATGTTAAAAGCAAATTTCGGACTTTTTCTTTATTTTCATACATTGCTATTTATATTATATGTAAAAGTTTGAAAATTTTCTTTTTAACTCAGTTATTTATTTGTACTAACTCTATCGCTCGTGAAATCTGGGCATGTCAATCACAATGTTGTAAATTCAACCTGAATGTATTGGTGTTCAACTGTGCAAGAGCTCATTTATGTATGAGTCACATATATTCCACCTGCCCATGATTGATTTTTGTATCGTTATTGTACGTTAGGCCAGTCACAGCTTTTATGTTTCCCACGTTCATTGTTGATGAAATCATGGAAGCGGAAAAGTGGGCTATCGTTGGTGAAGCGCATATTTACTTTAATAGTTGTGTATTTATTTGGAATGTAACAAGAATATATTTTCACCCATTAGACATTTGGAGTAGGTATGAAATAATTCTAAAGTTTCATAAATAATTACTGTAAAGAGGTCTTACTATCTTTAATATGCTTTATACAATAAACTACATTAAATCTGGAACACTTATTGATTACAAGGAATTATTAGCTATAAAGCTTTATTTTATTCTGTCATTTAGATGCTTTTATTAAATTATCATTGTTTAGCTTCAAATGTTTCTTATATACATTTTTTTATTGTTGCTTAAGCTAGACATATATATTAATATTTGTTTATCCATTCTATAAAGCATAAATTTTTAATTTACATCAAAAAATTGATAAGTGTTTATAAAAGAATTCATAATAATCTAGAAAAAATTCGACATTAATTTAGACCCAGTTTTTATGTCCGCAGGAGGTCTTCCAGAAACCTTCTAGCATATTGTACTCTTTAATAAGTGCATTATGCCCCTCCTCTTTGCATGACATTATGAAACTTGGCTAAAGCCGGGAACCCCTAGCATGGCATTTGAAACAATAGTTATGGAATGTAGATCTTTAATTTGAATCTAGCTTGCGATCTTTGGTGATTAATCGCTGGCATGACGTTAATATACAAACATCAAAAACTCGAATATGCACTTTGAGCATCTTTTTCTCTACTAGTTGAAATTAAAATTAGATATAGAACTACAAATGTAGTCACAAGATCATATATAAATTGTAATCACAAAATTTTGATTTATCGCGTTTGTATGCATTAAAAGTACAAATTGACAAACGGTCAATCTTTTGTAGGATTTGTATTTGTATTTTATAAAGTTTGATACGACTCTACATTTTAGATTCTAAACATGTGCACTAAATTTTATTTATCTAGGTCTTTACTTTTTGTTGTTATCGGATCCACTTGTTCTCAGACAGTCGGACAAATAGACTTTATCTGAATGGATTCGTTCAAACTTTTATAGTAATTTACAAATTTTTTGTAAAGCCCATTCAAAGTATTTTTGAATTATTGTGTTCACAGACAGATAGACAGATATAATTTTCTAAATCTGATTTTCGGACTCAGAAAGGTCTGAGACGTAGAAATTTGTCAAAAGCAAAAGAACATCAAAAGCCAAAGGAATTTCTTTATAGTTCGTTTTTTTTTATAGTTGGATAGTTTTGAGCAAGGATATATTCTACATCCTTATACAAATCTGAAAAGGCCATCAGGTGAAATATTATTAAAATGTTATTCATATCTATAGTTTTAATTTTAGAATCCACAAATTTAATTTTGCATTCCATTGCATCTTAACTTGAGGTTTAAATCAGTTTTGAAAGTAATCATACTTCCATATCAGAGATGAAGAAAACGCTTTGTTTTCTACTCAGAACTGCGCCTCACATTCTAAATTCTTGAATATGATACTAGATATCTACCTTTAGTATTGAATGATTGTTACAAAAAAATTAATGTATTTTTTTCATTAAGATTTAGAATTTTCTCCATACAACTACCATAATCTGATTATTTCTGCGAGGTGTTTCAGTTTAGAAATTAGAGAATTTCTGAAAGAGACGAAATTCACTAGAAGAAGATGACGCAAAAATCATATTATGCATATCATCGAAAGTATTGAACAGAAAGCTGTCTCATATCTCCATTGAAATATAACATTAGCATTCTATAATTCTTAACCGTAAACATTCTGGTCACTGAATGATTTGATGGGATGTCATGAAAATTCTATTAAACATCAAAATGTTTACAAAAGA
Source organism: Argiope aurantia (assembly GCA_026543865.1). NCBI lineage: Eukaryota > Metazoa > Arthropoda > Arachnida > Araneae > Araneidae > Argiope > Argiope aurantia. The sequence continues at coordinate 16,578 of JAPMOR010060371.1, forward strand.
TAAAACAGAAATAAGTATGTACAGAATTTACAAACTCATCTAAAGTATAACAATTTTCAATTAACACAAGATTTATAAATTTCAATGCTGTATTCTCTAAATTTTAGAGAGAAAAAATAGGTAGGTTGAGATGGGGGTTAAAAAAAGTTCAATACTGGATTGTATTTTACCACTCATCTAGTGATAAAATAAATTTAATATTTTAATGATCTATATATAATGTGTTCCCCTCATAACTTCGGAATATATTATTTTCCAAAAACCATGTTATACTCATTTAAAATTAAAAAAAATAATAATAGTAATAAGCTTTTCAATAACACCAATTTTGTTTTGATGTTCTGGTTTTTTTTAAATTTTTAAAAACATTTTAAGTTTATTGTACAATACTTTTCACTGGTTTTTGAATTATAAAATTACTCACATCATGCAACGATGATATTAAATATTTTTAACGCTATCGTTACCTTATAATTAAGAACTAATTTCAGTAATAAGGTGTAAAATAGTTGAATCAAATTCAAAATACTACCAGCTATGATGTTTTGGACTGGAAATTCGAATCTCTCTTAATTTTTCTGATATTTTTTTTTGTAATTATGTTGAATTCTTATTTCTGACGTTTGTATCTTCACCATTTCTCTCGTTCTTTCTCCTTTTTACGACTTTACGAGGATATTAATACTTGCTTGTCGTAAAACAGTCGATTGCGATATGAATAACAGTGAAAGAACGATAGGCAAAGTTCATTGTCCCCAGATGGACTAAAATCGCTTTCGAATTTTCCGGTATTATAAACAAAACATATATATATATATAAAATTTCTTTGCAGTGTGAGATAGATTTTTTGTTTTCTTCTTTGAAATCTTAAAATAGTTTGATAATATATTATCTTTTTCCCCTCATAGTTTGGTGAGAAGTGGAAAGAAAATAATGATTCGAACGTGACTTTCATTATTTCAACAACAAAACCAATTCATGAGGGGAAAGAAGAGAAACTGGTCGTTTCCTTGAGCGATCCCAAATCAAAAATCAGACGATGCACCCCGTCACCTCCACCTTGCGAAGACCTGCCCACGAAAAAGACTCCAAAGACAAATCCTAGTAAAAATGGAACTCTGGACAAAAGGTATGTAAAATTTTCAAGTAATCATTTTGAAAGATTTTTGAAAAGAAAGATTTTTGAAATTTATTTCACAGTGTCTGATTTTTAGCTATATTATATTAATCTACATTAGAAGATCTATTACTGTTTTTGAGAAAATTTCACAATGATAAAAATATAAATAAGTAAAAGTCTGAAAGAATATCTTCAACAATTCTTCAACAAAGTCTGAAAGAATATCTTGAATCGATTAATTACCTTTTCAAAAATAATGACCAAATTTATTAAACAAATTTTAAAACCCTATTTTTATTAAAATCTTAAAAGCTAGATTTTTTTTTATTTTGATTATTTTCTACCTTTTAGTTTTTTATTTATAATTCATGATGGTGAATATTATAATCTTAAAATTTTATTTTCCAACTCACTACTAAATGACGGAACCAAAATTTAATTGTTATATAAATAAATTAACTGATAAGTGAGTTTCGAAAATATTAAAATGTGGCATTGTCATCCTAAACATACTAGTGAATAAAATTTCAAAACTCTATCACATCGGAAAGTCAGTGAGATTCAAATACAAAATTCCATCTTTTGAAATATGAAATAAGTCAGAATTGGATATTTTACTTTCAATAATACTTAAGAAGTAATGAATGCAATATACACAATGCCAAGAAAGATGCATTTTCATTACAAACATTTTTGAAAACCGATTGCTACAATACTAAAAATAGTGTTTGGGCACTTTAGATACCTAATGCACATACTAAGTTTTTACATTAAATGCCTAATGTAATACATTAAGATAAAATAATGTGCTATTTCATTGATATCCTTAAATTTTAATTTAAATAATTATTTCTTTCAATCAGAAGTTCTTAAACTGTGGTCCGTGAACTGAGGGGGCCCTTTGGGTCCCCTGCACTTTTCTAGGAAGTCCGCGAAGGTCTCTTATTAAATATTAAGATTTCCCTCTTTTACCGTCTCTGAAAGATATCTTGGAAAAATTGAAAAATGTCCCATCCTCGACTAAATCCCCCCCCCAATTTAAAAACTCTACTAGAACATGTATTTCGATCAAGAATATTAATTCATTTTTTTATATTGCTCGCAACTACATAGCATTATAGTAACGCAATACTTCCAAAAAATAATAAAATTATATGTGCAAAGATTAATAACTGAATTCATAGTGCTCTAATACGATAACGATTTCCAGTCTTTCCAAACTACTTTTTATGTGAAAGAACATTTGCAGCTCTTCCTTATCTTAAAAATAAGTACAGAAACCGTCTTAAAAGCGTAGAACTCGAAGTGAGACGGCAAGTTTCAAATATTACACCCGATGCAACAGCACTTGTAAAAGAAATGCAAACCATCCTTCTCATTGAAAATTTTAATTAATGTAGTTAAATACATTATTTGAAATTAGTATGTTTTAATATTTTAATTAATGTTTACTGTTTTTTTAAAGGAAAAAAGAAGTGTTAAAAAAAGTCTGTATAAGTAGAAAAAGCATTCTCAGAATTACTGAGAAACTTTTAAATCACTCAGCCATGTGCTAGGATTCAGGGAGGGGTGTTAAATATCTTGGGGGTCCGCTGTGACAGGTTGTTACATAAAAGATTGCCGAGGCGATCGAAAGTTTACAAGCCGCTGCTTTAAATCATAGCCTAGAATTAATTGCAGTGAATAACCCTATAATTAAAGATTTGTGATTGTCTTTGTTTAATTGATTAATCCTCAATGATTTCTACTTTCTAAAATTGTTTATTAACAGACAGACATTTATAAACGTATTCATTTATAATGAAATTTCAAAATTGTCTTTGAGATATAGAAAAAAATCTTTTATGTAATGCATCGTCATTGATTTGGCACAGAAAAAAATTATTAAATATGCATAAAATCTGATTAGTGAAGAGAATAGCACAAGAAATATGTGGAAAAATCAATTTCTTCATCTAATCAACTTTCTTATATTGTGATATTGCAAAATAGTCAGAATTCGTCAATAGAAGGGTTCGAATTGTTGTTGAAATGACATTCTTGCGTGACAATATTCAAGCCAACTCCCAAGTAAGAGAGATTTGCTGTTTTATCGATCTTTTTAATGAGTCTTTTCATGAAGACCAGAAACTATACTATTTTTTATTATACTTGTATTTCAGTTTTCCAGACTAACACCTCTTGAAATTTTGGTAGAAGGTAAAGAAGACAGTGGAGGATGATCTTATACTAACCATAGCCTACTTTACAAAATTAAGTAAATTTATAAAGTACATGAAAAAAAATAACAATTTTGAATAAAAAAGTATTCATTTTGCCCTATTTCGTAATTATTAAGTCCAACTGGAAATTAAAATTGTGTGTTGTTACAAAAATATAAGAGCGTTTGCTTGTCCTTAATTTAAATTGTATTAATTAATAAAAGTGATAAAATTAATTTTAAGTTAATATGATGATTATTAAACTAATTTTAGGCAGAAATACTTAAAGAAATTTAGTTATAACCTGACAGATTAAGCATATCGATTGGTGTTATAATTAACTTATTCAGAAAATAAATTATTCAATTTATATGTTTGTTAAGTTTTTTTTTTCTATTCAATGTATCTTATACTGAATTTCTTTCAAATAACAGCAATTATTAATTTTTAAGTTTCTCTTTTTACAATAAATTATAATACTAAATACCTCTAGTAAAAAGTTTTCCCAAGGTATTATTTTGCCATGGTTATTGTTAATGGTATGACTCTCTATCAATGGGAGCTTATCCTGAAGAGTAAGATATAAAATCACGAAACAAAGATCTAGATAATGTGATATAAAACAAAAAACATTTATTCTGTTATTATAAAAAGAAAATGACAACTTTTAAACACAGATAAAAACATGTAATTTATAAAAATGTTATTTAAAAGTTATTTTCAAATTAAAAATATGAAATTTCAAAAATTCATTAAAAGAGGGGCAATTTAAATAAGTTTTTGTAATAAAAAGTTGAGTTTCAAAAAAATTACATGGAATTGCTGTTTTAATGAAACATATTTTTAAAATTCATAAAAAATATCACATTGGTATAAATTTTCTTACCATTTTGATTAATATTTGTTATATTTCTCTAGGTCTGAAAAGAAAAGAACTCCTAACTGGTTGAGAAGATTGAGAAATTCAGGTAGAAACCGACATCTGAAAGTTGAAGCAAGTGAAGAAGAAAGAATTCATATATTAGGCACCAACACAGATGAATCACCAGATTCTGAAGTTTCAGCCGTGCCAGTTCAGGCCAAATTGAACATTTCACCGACATTGACAAAGACATCAGATTATTCTTCATCCTCACATTCTCTTAAAGAACCAGAAGATCGCATTCACACTCCATCCACCCCTGTCTTGGGATCAACTCAAGACTTAACTGTTAGAGGTCTGCAGACCAGCACTCCAAAGGACCAGGCCGAAAAGGCACTTAGAGATGTACCTCGGAAAAGTGGTACACCATACAGACCTCTTGATGCCAAGTTGTCCGTTCGTCGGCGTTTGCCCTACGATAATATAACACCTGAAACAAAATCAAACTCCCTGCACACGTCAATTGTTGTTCGAAGTCCGACAGATGATTTGTTGACAGGTGTAGTAGAAGAAAAACGAGTAAGTCCAAGCCTCGAAATACCTATCAGTCCAATCAAAAGAAATGTCCCATCCCCGCAATCTGGTGAGAACTGTAATTCTGTTGCGGCAAAGGTAGATTGTCTCCAAAGACAAGCCGACTGCTTTCAAAACAAAAAATCTTCGGACAGCAAGGCCGGCAATCAAATTTGTATTTTCCTAGAAGGGAGGGGTAATGGGAAACAGCTGGATAAAAGTCGAGGAAGTTCTGTGATTGATACATCATCACTAATCCAACCTCCTCCAGGTTTTGAAAAACAACCTATCGAAACTTCGAAGGTTGAAAATCGTCTCCATCCTAGTTCTTCGAACACAGATATTCCCTTTGCAGATTCTGATATAGACGTTTCGTTTGATGACAGACGAAGCAGAAGGATTATGAAACAGAAAGAAGCTGTAGTTAAAACTTCAAAATCGACAGCTGATATATCTTTCCAAGAAGAAGAAACGAAAGAGCAAAAGGCAAAAAGTGTTCCATACTTCACATCAGTTACATCAATCATTCTATCACCAAATGCTAAATGTATGTCGTACAGCGAACCATGCATCAGTATCAAAAAGAAACATCTTCATATGAGTCCAATGGAAGATGAGGAAAATACCTCTTTAGAACACCACGAAAAACATTTGATCCCCAATGAAGATTCCACTCTTAAGGGACCTATGAGCCCAATGGAAGAAGAAGAAAATCGGTCTTTAAATCGCTCTTATACAAAATTTATAACAAGTCCTGATGACCCAACTGTTACGTTCTCACCGTACACGTAAGCTTTCTTTTTATCATATCATAAAAGCTGATAAAAACGCACTTTTTAATGTTTAATAATATGCCATAATGAGAATTCTGTGAGCATTTGCTAATAATTATTACTTATGTTTCAAAAACGTATGTTCATATTTTTATCGTAGATCTCTCACTGTGTGTTATATTTTTTTTAGTAATTTTGAAGATTTCTAAAGGAACATAATAGTTTAAAAAATTATTGTAAATTTTGTAGGCTATTTAGGGATTTATTGCAAAATTAAATAATAAAAAAATTGCACTAAAATTTTGGAAGCATTTCTAATATTCCCAACCGTTAGGAAGTTACAGGATATTTCATGAAATAACTAATATTTTTTTTAAAGTTTAATGCTGAATTAAGATACAACAATCAAGACAACATATTTCATTTCAAATTAATTGCAAGTTATTAGTCTCGAATTTTTCACAATTAACAGATTTTCTGTTCATATCGAATATATACTGTTAGTTTCAGTATCCTGGGACGATCCTTTTCGACGATTCTATCCCACCAGGAGGTGAGACGCGAAAGTAAATTAATAGTAAGTAAGACGCGGGAATTTATAGTTAAATGTAAACATGTTTTCCTTAGATCATTCCTCTCGCCCTATTTTGTCGAATTAAACTCATCCTAACGCATGCGCAAAAGCGCGGAGGATTTTAGAATCCGTTAGTAAACAATAAATGGTATGTTTATCAGTATAATATTGATATTTATAAAATAACATTGTAATAGTTTATAGTATTTGAATTTTCCTATTTTTTTATAGATATCCTCTTCGTGTATTAATCCATCTATGTATTCTCAATTATATAAAACATTTCAGTGATTGCATATGTCTTGCAAATCTTTTTTTATATGAATAAATGCTCTCTTCGAATTTTAAATTAATTAGCTGCAATATTTTATTTTTAAAACGCTGCAGCTAAGCTAACCCATGCTGCAATATTTAATTTACAAGCTAACCGATCTGAAAATCCAGAACTTAATTCCAAAGTTATTCCGAACAATGTTCAGCAAAAATTTTCATTTCTATTAGGGAAAAAACGAAAGAAAATAAACGAAGACATCATGCAGTCCAAAACCTAGAAATAATTCTTTATTCTTTGTGTAACGTTATTACATTCAAGAAACAAAATAACAAAAAAAAAAATCTTTTTTTTTTTTGCTGATTATAAGAAATCTTTAAATTATATGTGTAAAGTAAATCTTTATTTCAATATGAAGTTTCTACATCTTTTTCAAAAATTTACTTTATTCTTAGTATTTTAAACAAAATTAAGAACATAATAGAAGAACCTAGTTATTACTCTTTAACTTTTACCGAAAAATGTTCTGTTTAATTACAATTTTATATAACCTTAATTAATAACTACTTAGAATAAGAAAATTTAGTTTGTACATAGCATAACGTAATTACAATAAAAAAAAAATGCAAACGAAAATTTTTTTCATTCTTTTTTGAATGAAAGTATTGATATTCAGGTTCAAATATTTGTTAATAGTGCAAATGCGTTTGAGAAGATACACCATTTGTATAGTTTTCACTAAAATATGCATTCAAAATAGGATTGATATCCTTAAAGTATTATGTTAATATAATCGGCTCTTCACATTATTTCAGTCCTGTGAAACGACCATCTGTGGAAGGTCCGCTGTCATGTTGGCTGAAACAGATTCGTTTCCTAACAGAAAGCGAGTGTTTAAATGCACTGCAGGCCAAAGAACTCCTGAAAGAAGACTGGATTCCTAATGCATTAGCTGTTGGAAATGCGCAAGGTAAAAAAAAGAAAATCTTAAACGATTTGAAAGATCTGTGATAAAATTGTGAAATGCAAAAACACACAATTTATACATTTTGAATAACTTCAATTACAAATTCAGAAATTGTAATAATTATTGGAAAAGTTAGTCTCTGGAGCTGGTTTGATGAAAAAAAGTAACTTGACAACTAACTATTTCTTAGTAATATATACAGTTAGTTCCTAAGGGAGTAAAGGTGGTGAACATGTTTCTCTCACTTCCGTCGTATTAATATGACGAGAAAAAAAATCTAGAAATTATTCAAATTATAATTTAGAATTATTTAAATTCAATATACTGTAAACTGCGCAAAACATTTTTTCACATTTAAAATCGCAAGATTAATTAAAATTATAGAAACAGAATGCCTACTTGTTTATACTTGAACGCACTAAATTTTTGAAAAGATGTTATAGATTAAAACTGTTATCATTGTTTTTCCCCTTATCATTTTGTCTGTCATCTTTTTCTAACCTTCAGGCATCATTTGACATAAAATTTTAAAAGATAATCAAACTAAAACTTAAACCATCACTGATATAACAGAAATAGAGAGTATTTACGATCAATAATATTAGTCTGTCAAAAATCTAACTCGGTCTAGCAATTTATTTTCAGTACCCATAATGCAATGACAGATTCTTGGGCCATAGAATATCAGATAAAAAAGAATTATTCTCAAAGTTCTGATTTCCAAATATTCTAGTAAACTATCATCCTGACGTTATGTAGGATATCATGTTATAGAAACTGAGTATTTAAGCAAATTTTGTTCCGAAAGAGTATTATTCTGAATGTTTCAGACATCTGATAGAAAAAAGAGACGCTTTGAAGGCATTAAATAAAAAAAGAAATATGTATATTGCAGATCAAAATTGCTGTTATTGTCTTTTTTCTGATCATTTTGTCTGTCATCCTTTTTTTTCCATTTTTAAGCACCACTTGTCATAAGAATTTAAAAGATGATCAAACTAATATTTAAACCATCATCTATGCAACGAAAACAGCGATCATTTACAAACAATAATATTAGTACGTTAAACATCTAACACGCCTAGTTGTGTTCTTTAATTTAGCAATTTATTCATCAGTACCCATAAGGCATGATAATATCTTCTGCTATAAAATATTATATGTATAAAGAATAACTGTCAGAGATCTGATTTGCAAATATTCTAGAAATTGATTAACCTGTTTGAATTCTTTAATAGTTTATACTTCTGTGAAAAAACAGTTCTTTCGATAAAATCTGCTCTTACTTTTTTTCAGAGACTTCTGAAAAGATATGGGAAGTAGGCACTGCAATTCAGCAACATGTCGAAGAGATGATGGAATGTCTGAAATCTGAAAAACCAACGTCGGTGTCCCTGTCTCTAAAAGTGGCGCAGTTCTGCTCATCTGTTGTTGAGCTACTCAACATGACGAGTACCATCAAGCAAGTTACACAGGTAAAACCGCATTCATTTTTTTTCTAATACAGGCTCTGCCTAATTGTTTTAATTCTCGGATATTAATCACTAAAGATAATATAACGAAGAACTCTTATATGAATATCATTAAAACGGTTCATTGTTAATCCATAAATACTTCTAGCTCCTTATATGGAACCGAATTAAGTTCTATAGATTCTTAAAAGCAATATAAGTTTAGGGGTTCGCTTTTCAAAACCATATATAATAGTGCTCTGTTCCTCTTTTATAAATATTAATATTTTATTTCATCGAAATCCCGATTCAGTCATAACTATTATAATTATGAAGTACTTCATAGAAACGAAGTTTCATAGAAATTGTGCTTTATAGAACTAAATTGTACAAAGTTAGTACAACTTCGATTTTGGTTTTTCAAGAAGACTCGAATTTGCTGAGAGCTGAGATAATTTTCGAAGCCATGATACCGAAATCCTAACTTTAAAATTAATTCATAATTGTTGAATTACCATAAAAGAAATTATCTGTACTTATTAAGAAGCTAATGAAGATGCACGTGAAAAAGTTATTGTTTCTTTTAAAGGAGTTTAGACTCCACTGAAAATTCAAACTTTGTCAAAACACCAGTGAAAGTATGTTCAATAAACTTAACGCGATGCATAATGCTGTGCTTAGTACTCAATAGACCAGGCGATAATTAAAGATTTTGTTTAATTAAATTCCTTCTTACACACATATAAATCTTATAAAATAAAAACATATAGTTAGTATACAAAATATGAATGAAATTAAGATTTTTTCATTTATATAATAAATTTCCAATTTTTAAATTTTTTCAATACTTTTTAGTAATATTTTTTATTATGTATTTTGAAAAATTTCAAAATTTTGGTTTTAAATAAATTGCAATAGCAACAATAATTTTCTGATGATCAAATTTTTTTAAATTTCGATCATATGCCTTTCCAATAAACCATCGTTTCGCTTCAGTCCCTTGCAGAATGATATTTTGCCCTACTTTTAGTTTACTTTAATTCAATCTCAAAGTATTATGACAAATTAAAATGTGTGTAATAAAACACTCAATTTACTGTGCACTTGTAGGAAAGTTATTAGTCAAAAGAAGTAGAAGACAATACCTCAATTACAAAAAAATTTAATCTGAAAGCAATTTTAAATAAATTATTAAAATAATTGCATAAAACTTCGTAACAATTTAAATAGTATAATTCAAATTTTGTGTGGGTGAATCAGCTGATTGCAAAACGTACTGGAACATATTGATTTCTATAAAATAAATTCTCTCGTTATCACTTATTTGATTTGTTTCTGTAATTCTTCGACTTTAAAAATTTTTAAAAGAGAAATACTAATCCTATCATATAACATTGTTGAATGACTTCTTTTCTATTTTAGGCCGAAGCAAGAATAAGGAAAGCATGCGCAGATCTCTTGGGTGCAGTCAACAAGTAATATTTATTATCATGATCCACATCTGATTATTGAATATTAGGAAAGAGAATATAGTCTTATTTGAAATTTCCTTTTTAGAGGTGACAACGGAAAGGAATGGAAGAATAAAATAAAATTGGAACTCGAATGCTTGCAAAAAGTTGCACAAGTGATGGTACAGCAACTGCTTCTGAGCCAACTGCATGTAAGCTGTCATTTTATTCGCTTTTATATTGTAATGATGTTTAATATGTTGTTATGATTTTAACAACATTTGCTAATATGTTTTTTCAACAGGTGATAGTCGACTGTGTAGAGAGAGCCGAAAATATCAACAACCTGAAAAGAAGTGTATTTGCTGTTATTCTTCTGGGAAGGGTTAACCCTACCTTCTGCGAGCTCATGACAAAGGTAAAAAAAGAAGGACATATTCATATTTATTTACTTATTTTAACAACAAAATTAAGTTTGTTTGATTGAAGGAGGATATTAATTCCGAAAATCAATTTGTGTATTCCTAAAAAATAAGATCTAGCTTTTTATTAATTTTCATTTCATTATTTATAAATATGTGCTTTATTTTCGACAGAAACAATAATTCCTCAAATAAAAACAATGTATATATGCATATAAGTATGAAAAGTCGCTTTTAATTTATATTACTGTTTCGAGGTTTGAAATCAATAGATTTTTTTTTAAATTTAATGATAAATTATTATTACCCATTCTAAAACATTGCTTTTTGAGAATCATTGTGGTGAAATTAAAAGGAAAAAGTCCTGTTAACACTCAAAATGCCCAATAATATTGTTGCATTTTCATAATATTGTACGGTATTTGGAATATCGAACAATGTCGTGAAGATATCGTATAATATCACGTGTTAATGGGAAGACCACCAAATGGAATTCATTCTTTTTTTTAATATAATAGAATCACTTCTTCACTTCAATTGCTTGCCTCTATAGGGAGCATTTACCATACTGAAAAAAATTACCTTTAAAGCGTCATTTTCTGTAGATTATTAACCAGTTGACTGTTTCGACCTCTTCGGGAAATGCATATCTAAATTGCCATAACACACACACACACACACACACACACACACACACACACACACATATATATATATATATATACACACACTGGTGTGCAAAACTTAAGCAACAGGTATTTTTTTGCCATAACTTCACGAGAAATCATCTGAGAGACATGAAATTCAGAGATGAGATACAGCATTTTGTTCTGAAAGAATGACGAAAGCATAGTTGCGCAGAAATGAATACAATGCATACAGTATGGAATCAAACAAAAAAAGGCTTTATTGAACTCATAGTATCGTTACACATGATTGTCTGTCCAAGAGGAAGAAGATGTTACTGGGATAAAACCGTGTCCCGACCTCTCTCCAAATCAACTGGCGTTGGGAATCGCTTGTAACATCACGGAAAGAAACCGTTTCGGTGGTCCTGGAGTTGTCGTCTGGGGAGGCATTATGATGAACGGGCGGACTGAGCTCCACGTTTT
>JAPMOR010060371.1:28755-60269 GCA_026543865.1 Argiope aurantia
TGTTGCTTAAGTTTTGCACACCAGTGTGTGTGTATATATATATATATATATATATATATATATATATATATAATACAAATATAGTAAATAATTATTATACAAATATAATAATTGTCATTAAATAAACTCATTATAACGCAACATGTACTTTTTCCATGACGAGTATACTTGCCAAAATCAGTTAACTGGTTAAATTTACACCATTCATAATAACGTTCATATTCCGAAAAATGCGATCAGTCATATAGTTTCGACTCATATAAAAAACAATGTTTTGTTGTCCTAACTTTCCGATACCAAGTATCCAAAATTATTATATTTTTTTCCCCCTTCGTCGTCTTGTAGCTGGGTGCAGTCAGATGCCTGTTGGCCATCTGCGTCGAAACGAAATGGAGAGAGATGCACCCGTGTGGCTTGAGGGCTTTGACAGTTCTCAGTTGCGTGCCTTCTGCCATAAGAAGTTTTGAAGAAGTGAGTTCTGAATTTTATCTTCTCTGCTGTTAATGGAATTCTATACATAGTAAAAACTAATACAATATAACTTAGAATGACTACATTCTTTCTGTTTGAAATAGCATATATTAGCAGACGAATATAACATAAATTCATCGAAAAAATACGAAAAATTAGAATGAAGTTAGATTTGCTAATAAGTATTACAAATTAATTATTTTTGAATATGAATAAAAAAAAGGCTAAGAACTATACTTGATGTAATATAATGGAAATGAAATCAGGTAAATTAACCCAGTATGAAGGATTTGGATATCTGGCGTGGATTCGAATAATGTGTAACATAATTGCATGGAAAATTCAATTGCATGGTTACTAAATATTTAATTAAAAATTTTAATGACTGTTAATTTTGACGAGATAGCTGGTTGCCAAAGAAAGCTGATTAATCTAAATAAGTGATTTATCAAAATAAACATTGAACAACATTGAAAAATTACTAATCCTCATTTTGAAATAAAAGCACAGGAATGGTACTGGATGAATTCAAAGAATTTAAAATATTCCGAGATTATAAATTCAGAATTAAACTTTTAATTAATTTAGAATAAATTTCATTAATTATTTCCATAAAGTTTGTTCTCTAAGTAATTATAGAAGTTTTTGACTACTGCATTTTGAATTAAAACTTGCGGTAAGGGTTTTTATCCCTCATTTCTCTCTTTCAGATTTCTGCAAATCAGTCACACTAAGTTATCGATATTTGTTACTTTGAGAATAAATATCAATGTTTCCACAATGTAACTTTAGAATTAAAGTTTTTCAAGTTGTATTTTGGTATCCATATTTAAATGTCTAGTTCTTGCTTGAATCAGTTCTAGATAACAACATTTATATGATGACCTATATTACTTCGTAGAGAACCGCATGCTGATCTTTCTATGTTTTTAAAATCCACAAGATTTCATTCCCTCATTTAAATAATCATCGTGTCTTAATTTTAACATTATTATCAATTTTTCAATGATTATTTAATAACATTTTTAACTCTAAACTATTCCTCTAAGTTCGTTTTTGATGAAACTGGTACTATTTGGTCGCAGCGAAATGCAAATATGTATATAATATAGCGAAGATATTGCTATACTATATACAAATTTTACATTTCATTAACGGGATGATACCTTTTTCCAGAGTGGTGGCGTGGACTGCGTCTGCGATATCCTCTGCGACAAGGAATCCCAGGAGGGTGCGAGAAGCGAAGCGGCAGGATTGGTGGCGCAAATAACAGCTCCTTGGACCGAAGGAAGCGGGTATGTGCTGAAAAGTGTCACCAGTAACTCCGACAGGCTGGTCAAATCGCTTGCAGGTAATGAAATCTTCAAAAACTTTTATCTTAGAATTTTAGCAAATCTACACATCCTGATTTTGAAATGCATTTAAAAAATCATGCTTGTCTATTTGTGAATGAATAATTCAAAATTGGAATTTGATAAAGTGTATGTGGTATTAACCCTAAAATTGTAAATTTCTATCAAATTGAAAACGAAGCTGGTCATGGGAAGTCTGTATGTCTTAATGTGGATGATAATACGTTAACCCAAAAACCCAAAGAGTTAAAACAGGTGAAATTGACATGTAATTTTATTACTAGAATTTTGAACATCTATCAAGTTTAAGATAAAATCTGTACATAGGTTTCGATTCATCTATTCACAAGTACATAAACGTAGGAATTAAAATATACAAGACGATAATACGCGATATTTACTAAGTGGTCTAATCAAATTTAAGATAGACAGCTAAGTATCAAATTTTAAATAGATGAAACTTTATTACCAAAGTTATAAATGGCTATCAAATATTGACCAGAATCCGTATGCAAATTGTAGATCTGTCCATTTGCATGTAAATGCAGTAATTTAAAAATACCAAAAATTAATAAGTGAAATTTGCTATGTAGTTATCTAAAATTAGACACGTATCTTTCTTTTTAATGATACGTGTCTAATTTTAGACCTAATCGCTTGGTAGGAATAATAGATACTTTTATTTTCTTCAGTATACCATGAAAAACAGACCCCCGCCCTCAAAAAAAAGTTGAAAGCTGAATACTCACTCTGTACATATATAACCAAAATAAGAAACTAATTGTGTAGGATCCCCACAGCTTCGAAGTGGAATGAGCAGACACTTCGAGATTTTTTTATATTTTTTTATTGTTGAGATATTTGTGATTAGAGATGAGCATTCTCAAGGCATATTTTGAAGTCATATTTTATTTACGAGGCCTTTTTACTGAAACTTATTCGGTAAAATATAGTATCGTTTAAACTTTGAGACATTACTCTTAACCGTATTTTTCATCGTTTAAGATTCTCTTGCAAATCAACGCAATGCAACTTTTTTTTTTTAACGAAATTTGCTGGCCGGTTCTTAAATAAGCAGTCAAGTCGATCTTTGCAATCGAGTAATGAGTCTTTTCTTAAATATTTGTAATTTTGTTTTACTATTATGTTTAAAATTACTTTTCAATTTAAAAAATTGTGTATGCGAGATACTGAAGTCAACTCTCATGAAGCTGATCGCAAATAAATATTTGTTGTTTCAACTTTTTATAATGTTCATTCTTATAAAAACTATTTATATTGATATTAAATAAAAAAAAAAGATTAATTTTTAAAATCTTTAAAAAAAATTTTTTTAAATATTTTAAAACGTTTTTTGAAATATTTAAGGGCTTTCGGCGAACTTAATCTGCCCTTGCATAGAAGATGACATTTTAGAAATGTCGAAGATTTTCTGTCTCAGTCATTTATTTTCTCCATTCCTTTAAGATGGAAACTTCCGTAATTTTTAAATTATTCATGATGAATCAATAAAAGATGAAATGTCTCTACTAGTTTAAGCCCTAATGAAGAACAATGTGAGGAAGATATTCTAACTACTTTTAAAAAAGCAAAAGTATTCTTCTGAAAACTTCGAACTTATTTTGATTCTCAAAACACGAGTGAAAAAATATTCAATGAATCTTTTTCAATTGATAATGATGTACTAAATACTCACAGGCAACCCGCAAGTAAGACGATAGCTAATTTTTTTTTAATAAAACACTTACTTGCATGCACATAAATCGGGAAGTAGAAAATCTATAAATAGTACCTAAAATATCCAATAAAGTCATGATATTCTTCACTTTAATTATGCATGTTTAATTTTAAAATTCAGTTATTGCTTATATACAGCGGACGCCGCTTAATGCGATCGTTTGTTTTATATTATCAAAACCTCGAGTCCTGAAGCGATGTCTTCAAATTTTTACAAAAATATTCATTTAATGTGATCACTACATCATTTAATATTATCAATTTTGAAATAGAAAATTGACCAATCCTTTATTTTTAACTAGCATTAATGATTGATGATCGTGCAATTTCTCTCTGCCATTTTGATAGTCATTTTCCCCATGGACTGGAATTATATTCGTTTATCTGGATTAGAGTGGTCTGAATTGATTTGGAAGGATAGCCATGCTGCCAAATGTGGGTTGAAATCTGAACAGCCATAAACCATTGCTACCTACGATTGAATTATGGA
The DNA here is from genome assembly GCA_026543865.1 of Argiope aurantia. Lineage (NCBI taxonomy): Eukaryota > Metazoa > Arthropoda > Arachnida > Araneae > Araneidae > Argiope > Argiope aurantia. The sequence goes on from JAPMOR010060371.1 coordinate 32,806, forward strand.
ATCAAAATGTATAAAAAAAATCATTGATTTGAGTGTTAGAGACAAAACTGAAATTCTTGACAGGTATGAAAGTTTTAAGAGAATCAATTCAATGCTGCGGCGCAGTTGAAAATTTCACAGCCATTTCTTTATCAAATTTTGAAAATTGATTGTTAGCTTTTTGCGATCATAGCCAAGCAATAAATGTTGATAATTCTGATGGAGACGAATGTGTGGAAAAGATCTCTCCAACAAACGCCGAAATGAGGCAAGCTCTTGATATTTTGAAACGCAATATGCGGCATCTTTCTATCAATTTAAAAACAAACAATACATGAACAAAAAATATATAAATTAAACTGTTAAGGAATAATTGTCGAAAAGCAATAATGAGTGAATTTTTTAATCGTTATTTTTAAAATTAATTATTGATAGACATGAAGTAGGTGATTTGTATTTTTTCTTTTCCCATGATAAAAAATAAAACTATTTTTACCCAATTTAGTTATTGTTTATCAATCGGTTAATGTTATTAAAATCATTAAGTGAAGTGATCCCCGTAAGCGGCAGCTACTCTAAGAATATACAAATGCAATATTTAAAGCTTAAAAGTTATTAATTTTATTAGTTTACTATTTTTATTGAATTTGTAATAAAGTTCTTTCGTAAAATTTCTATTATATGTCTTTTTATTTATACATATTTTATTTTTTTATACATGATGTATAAATAATACTTAATGGTATTTAATCTTCTCTAAATTTCAATTCGATTTTATTTCATGCAAAGACGTAAATATAATTTGTGACTCTAAAATAAAGAAATTCCAAATAATATTAAAAAATAAATTTACTGTACGTCATTATTACGTTCTTTATATAAGGTCGCCATTATTTATTCATTGAATATGAATCATATTGAAACACGATTTATCTTCAATAAATATTCAATAAACGTTTCAAGGTTTCCATTTTTATGAAATTCATAAAATTTATATATTCAGAACGATTAATTTAAAAAGGTTTTAATTATAAAATAAAAGAAGAAAGTATGGATTTTCGATTACATTTTATCTTTAATATATTACACTTATTATAATTTATACATACAATTGTTTGTGTTTATTTTTGAGTTTGTCAATAAATTCAGAGTTACCATGACTACCACTCAAAAATGCACGGATTATACCGAAAAACGAACTATTATACTTAAAACATTAATACATGGATTGTTCATAGTTTATATATTCATTAATAAGTTTTAAAATTCATGAAGTTTTCAATGAAAAAAATGGGGAAGAAATTTCCTTTCATTCCATTTTAATAATTGATTAATATGCAAAAATAAGCAATTGAATTGTTTTATTATTTTCTAAAACGATATAAACATATAACCTCTTTATAACATTATAACCACGAATCAGTTGCAAAGAGTAATAGAATAAAATTGTTCTCTTGGATGCACTGATTAAACCAAGAAATTTAACATCAGAAATTTTAAAACTTAAGAGGAAATCTAAGTCATATCTTTATTTCTTCAGTCAAAATTAGCAAATCATATGTGTTCCTAAAGCTCAATTTGTTTTTGCAGGGAAAAAAAGTACATGATATTGTAGTCATAAAAATCTAAGAGGAAATATGAATCATATTTTCTATTTAATGATAACATTGTTGTGGTTTTCAAATTAAAAATTGAGCAATGTCATTTATTCATTTGAGAAAAAAATGGCAGTGAAAAACAAATGTATCATGAAATTTCTAAAGCTCAATTTGTTTTTTCGGAAAAAAAAGTACATGATATGTCAGGCATAAAAATCTAAGAGGAAATCTGAATTATATTTTCTATTTGATGATGACATTGTCATAGTTTTCAAATTAAAAATAGAGCAAAATCTCAAGAAAAAGAGAAAAATGCCTGTAGCGAAATGCCATTTCTTCCTGCAGGAAAAATTAGCAAATCAAATGTCTCCTGAAATTGCTAAAGCTCAATTTGTTGTTACAGAAAAAAAAGCACATGATATTGTCAGGCATTCTATCCTAAATGAATTTAAATTAATCTTTTTTCTGTTCGAATTTTGTGGAGTCGACTTTTCAGATTCTTCCACCTGTAAAGATCGAAATTCTTTAGAAAATAAAAAGCAGAGAATCTTCAGCCACATAAAATATCCATTTATCATCTTCATCACGTGCTTGAAACTTTTATTAGAAACATTGTGGTTCATATTTCTACCTGCCAAAAAGATTAGTTTCTCATTTTTTTCCCTGACTATTTTAATAGCTCTCGTTCAGGTAACAATATACAGAAAAAAACGAGGTATGCAGGAATTAACAGAAGATTTGAACAAACTTTTTAAAACATACTTGAAGAAAGAAGTTCGAATAAAAAGATATTCTATTATCATTTATATTTTCTTGATTGATGTAATAATTGTCTTTTATGAGGGAATTATTTTTTTGAATGAAACAACAATTTCGAAAGCTAAAAGGAATTTTATCGAAACCAACCAATTACTGAAATTTCTGAAATTTTCTCCTTTTTACTGTATTCTAATTTGCAAAACTACCGATTTCCTATTTTATTCTCTAAATGGCCTACTTATTTCCTTTGTCACGTTATTCTATAGTTTAGTTTGTAAATGTTTCCAAATTCTCTTTAATTATACGCTTGCACAAATTCACAATAATTCTTTACCAGAAGATTTTAAGAAATTATTTAATGTCTACATAGGCACAACAAAGTGCATGCAAAATTTCGACGAGTTATTTTCTTTTATTGCCTTTGACGTTGTTCTGACGACAATGTTTGGATTATTTTGGGCCAGCTACAAATTGGCTTTTAATTTAATGGATGGTGACAGCATTCCTCTTTTGTCGTGCTTTGGCCTTTATTGCTTGTCGGTTGCATTATTTATAATGGTCCCTGCATCCGATGCAAATGAGATTGCCAAGAAATCTAAGAGTTTTATGCGAAGTTTGACGGATGATATGCCACTGCATAATAAGGAAAAGAAATTTGAATTGAAGCGATGCTTAATTGAAAACAACAAACTAACCTTATGGAATATTTATGTATTGAATAGATCCCTTATAATTGCTAGTCTTGGAACTCTTTTAACTTATGGAATTTTAATAGCAACTTTGGGAAAAGAACAGTGATATTTGGAAGTTCCTGCTTTCGATTTAGAAATTAAGGCTATTTAATTGTATATTGAGCATTACCTTTTCTTCGTACAAAAAGTACTTCACTTTAGCTTTCTTCGTATATAAACTAAAGAATGTGCAACTGTCTGTGTGACTGTTGGCACTCTACAAACCTGATTGTTTGATATTGGAATGATTAAATTTGGCTTAAATAAACTTTGGAACAATAAAAATTTGCATTTGGAGCGATTTTTTTAAATTTATAAAGGAAAGTTAAATAAAATTTTGAAATTTTTCCTCCATAATAATTTCTGAAAATATTATATAGAAATCATTTTTACACCATTTTAAGATTTAGAAATGTTTTTCAACTATACTAATTTATTTATTGTGCAATTTTTTTCATAAATTTTGGCATTTTTTTAAAGTTTTTTTTAATAATCTTTAACAGTACTTTTCACTGTTGCAATAGAACAATCGCTCCCTCAATAAATATTTAATATCGCATGGTATTTCTACTAATCGTAATACTTCCATTGCTGAAATCTGAATAAAAAGGATTTTGTTTATTATCTGCGCAATTTACATCCGGAATAAGAAAGTGAAGTTACAGTACTGTAAGAGACAACGCGCAATGAAAGAAGATTACCCACACACTTAAATTTTTTATGGCACTATGATCTCATGAGACTCTATTCAATAAGGAATTTTCATGTATACAATAAACAGAACAATTATAAAGCATTATAATAGTATTGCCTTTATCGCAATTTGATTCTTAAAAATACTGAACTTTGAACTTCAAGGAGTCATAATAAGCTTCAGGGAATCTTGGAACATCCAGTTATGAATTAGACATTTAACTGGAACTAAACACAATCATTGTTCACCCCAAACCAGCTGCTCACCAAAAGTGAATAGTAGACAATAAAAGTAAGTTCATAACTATGATTCAGATGAAGATGAAGTCGTTTCAGGTGTTGCTTAACTTTTTCTAAAATCAATATATTAAAAAAATGAGTCGATTTTCTTCTAGTCAGATAGAATTTGATAGAAAGACAATGATTAGATGGAATACTAACAAAAAAATATTAATACCGCCTTTCTTGTTTTTGTATGTTATAACAATAATTTTAGAACAAAGTAAACCCATTTTTCCAAATTGAATAAAAGTTATTCGTTTCAGCTCATTCAAATGAAGATGGAGCTTAAAAATATGTAAAAAGATATAATTTAAAAGCCATATTTAACATGTAAAACGTGCTTATGATATAATTTTTACACCACGATATATTTTATGATACACCACCAAGATATATTTTATAGTGGTACGGGAATAATGTTAAAATACGTGAAATATCTAAACCAAAAACTTTAAGCAAAAAATATAAGTTGTCTGAAATGGATTTTGCATTAAAACAAAGAGAGGAAAGAATTATATATAAATGTTTTTATATTCAATAAAGAATGTATCACAGTTTCTTTTAAACAATGCATATAAGTGTCAAAATCAAGAAAACAAATCCAAATATTCCCATTTTTGACTATTTCTGGCAATATATTTGTGAAAATCTGTAAGAAAAGTGTTTGCACTGTCCATCCCCAATACATTTTTCTTAAGTGCTTCTGAGAAATTCCTAGTTCTAAAAAGTTGACAGTTATGCATTTTGATTCCAGATCTAGCCTCTATCACAGAAAATAGCGAAGTATTCCTTCTTTCATCTGCTGCACTGGCAAATTTGTCTTTCGCCGATGCCGCTCTCCAAAAGATGAAAGAATACGAAGTACTGGAAATTCTGGTGACAGCCTGTAGGAGTAAATCACATGCAGCGTCGCTTTTCATCAAAGATCAGGTAAAAAGATGTCCTCACAATTTTTTTCAAAATGTCTAAGCGGAGAGGAACAAACATTCTTCCGAAAACAAGTTTTTATCAAAAATTGAAAAACAGATTTTTTTATATTAATAATTTTCTGCTTGTCAGTCTTTAATCATTTCGAAATTTCGTTATTTCAAATGTTATAGAATTTTAAAACCAATTTTTTTATAAATTCACAACGAAGTTTGGCAATTGATTTTCAAGTTAAGACCAAAAAATGTCACAATAGAAAAAGTAAAAGTCACAAAAAAAGTAAGAATAGTCTTAGTTGGAAAAAGCATCATCATCTTGCCTCTAGAAGGAGATTTAGGCCATGGAGAGGGGAGACAGAGAGAGAATGAAAAAAATATAATTTTCTCCAGATGATAAAATTTGAACTTTCACCACTATGATTCTCATGAAGTGGTGTACAGATGATTCGAAACAAAGAAAAAAATTTGATACAATTATCAAAATAAATATTAAAAGAGAAAAAAAAACTTATTGCTGATTCTCGATAGAAAAAAAAAACTGCATGTTTTCTTTCCAAATTCGTAACTAATGAAAATTGGAAACTCTCTCTCTCTATGTATATACAGTAATTTTGTTACAATGTATCGTTCTACTAAAAGATGGAAGGTTTCTTTTCCTGAACATATTTCTATTAAAGTCACTAATTCTAACTTAGCTATAAATAAAATATGATATTATTTTCTTAGACTTGTTAAAAAGATAAGGATTGACGAATTCTTGCTTGCTTTTCTCAGCTTTCTTCCGTTCGCATTTCTCAGCTGACTTATGTTCATTTAAAATATTCATAATAGCAAATTATCTCTTAATTATTCATTCCAAATTTTTTTTTCCAATATCGTGAAAAATAGCATCTGATCGATATCTTAAGGAAATGTTTAGTTAGACGCTGCTTAGAAAAATTTCTAATCATATTGTTTTAGAATGACTTTAAATCACCCAATATTGTATGTGCATCTGATACATTCTTTTTACTATCTCGTATACGAAGTACAGAGAAATCCCTATAATTATCGAAAAAACTGGAACTCGAGATTTTCAAACCTTCTTGAGTTCGAAAAATACATCTTTTGCAGTATATCTGCTTGTCTATGAACACGACAACACCCAAATGCTTTGAATTAGGTGGATGAAATTTGGTATATAGACTTCAGATAAAATGTGTCGATTTCTATCAAATTTTGAACAAATCCCTTGAAAGAAAGTGAACTCGATAACCGCAGAAAGTAAGAGACAAATAAATAAAATCGATGCAATTGCCTCCTAGTTGCATATTCGGTTTCTTTTACTATATTATGAAGCACAAAACTTTCAAGTGCGAGACTCTGAAAATACAAATGTGAGCCTTTATGGCGTTCACGGCCTTGCCCAAAGTCCACAATTTTATGTGGGGAGGAGGCGCGTAATCCTGTATCAGAGTGCATACTAGTAAGTTTTGGAGAGACACTTCCGCTGACTTTATCTGTAGTTATCAAGTTAACTTACACCAAGTGTTATGACATCTGAGCTATTATATTGCTTTGTCGCCTCATCATTATATTTGATTTTAAAAAATGGCGTAAACCGCAGTGATGTTTTGTCTCCAGTATTAGGCATTTTTACAGGCTGATTATTTTTATTTATTTACTTTGTTATGAGCTGAGTAGTTCAGTGGCATAATAAGGGTACCCATTGCCTGGAACATTATACGATTTTTTTTCGTCCCAGTTACAATCGGTGGCTTTCTAGAAGTTATGATATTCTAGTATAGCATTTTAATATCGGCTCTAATTTTATTTGGCCTTTAAAAGTGATTTATATGCATGTTTCTGTCTTCTAAGGCTAAAACCATGCGGGACATATGTATTCTCCTCTTTTGTTCCCCCCCCCATCGTTCCGCCACTTTGGGGGTGTTCTGATAAGCTAAAGAGGCGAATAGCTTTTTTCATACTAGATCGAAAAAAAGATTTTTATCTTCCGATCAATCTAATGCAGCTGTCTCTATAACTAGAACCCGGCTTTTGTTGTTGGTGGTCGGCCAAATTGAAACTGTCCAAAAACTAAAACTAAACTCAGTAGCATGATAGCCCATGTGGGCCAAGGTCTACTGTGCCCATATCTGCTTTCTTGACCGAGGGCCTTTGGATGCAAGGCATATGTCCCGGTTAGGTGATCAGCCAAACGCGGAACCCCCATTGTTTAGTTCCTAAGCATGCTTGGTCCTCAGTTTATCGACCCACTGAAGGCTGAGTCGACCTTGCCCAGCCCGAGGATCGAACCGAGGATCTGTGCGTTGGGAACCAAAAACTGGCTACTGGGATATCTAGACCTCTTCTTAAAAACCCCTTTCTATATAACTACTTTCTCCACCAATATGCTCAAGAAATTCTAAAATAAAATTTAAGCAGCGTATTAGACATAATTTCATGTAAAATGAATTAACTTCCTTCAGTCCATTTCTGACGTTATTTCTCATGGTAATAAGATACAATTCCTCCATGCTCGTATATAGTAAGTTTTTTCAGTCATTGCATAGAAATTCATAGGATGTATTGAGCATTAGCAATGGCATAAGAAAGAATGAATGACGCTGGGGTACACTACTAATAAATAACACTGATAACGAATCATCCTCAAATCTTTATCAGTTGCCGAGACGTAGCGACCTCGAAGGTGCAAGGAGATTAGATGCCCCATGCGAACAGCCTTAGGGAACGCCATGGAGACCAAACATTAATAAGTATATGTCACTTTCTAACGAAAATATGGTGAAAGGATGAAAAAATAATATCATACCCAGCAGTTATCTTTGCAAAACCACTAATGGTGACTGGGGGTGAAAAAATTATATTATGCTCTGAGCGCCTCTTTCTTCGTTCGATTTGTAGTTTAAGAAAATATAATTTTCGCCAAGGAAATATTATTGTTTCATCATATGTGGATTTAAAAAGCAACATAAATACTCTAATGTTTAGTTTTCATGGTGTATAATAATCTTCTTAATCTGATACCGGATGTTATGAGACTGGAAATGAAGAGATATTTTAACAGAAGTTATCTGAAATTTAAATTTCAGAATGGCAATTAAGAACTTGATTGAGATCGCGAGTTCTTTCCTTTCACATGCAGTTCTTTATCCCGCTAGTGTATTCTTTGCAGGTGGGCACTGTGTTGGCAAACATGGCGGCGAAAGACGAATACCGAGAGAGCCTGTCATCCGGCGGAAGCCTGGTGCTCCTGCTCTGCTTCTTACAGCTGAGACCCTCTTCGGTGCACGGAGCACCCCAGCTGGAGGCGTGCGAGAGAATACAACAGAAGGCGGCCATCGCCTTGGCAAGACTCTGCTGCAATCCTGAGACATCCAATGTCGTTGCAGAAATGCAAGGTAATATACATACGTTGATAATCCTGTCTTATCAAAAAAATTTTGAAAAAAAAAATCCCCATCCATATTTTTTTTTAAGTGATCCCAAGTGTATGGATAAACAGGAAAACGTAAATAAAGACAAAAAAATTATTGAATGTTTTTTTGAAAACTTTGTATGAAACTCTTCAATTAAGATAATTTTATCATTGATATTATATACTAATATAGAAAAATCCATGTATCCTGTCATGACCCCACTTGGAACCAGAATCTATTGTTTAAAAAGCAATGGTGAATCAAGAAGTTTTTATACTCACTTATTTTTTAGGAACTAATATACAATTAATTTCACAAGTTCCTTACAGAAATATTTTTTTAATAATATGAAATTGAAAATCATAGCGTTACGTTTTCGTTTCAAAAATACAAACATTGACTTTTCATAAATATTTTAGCAAACAATGTTGGTAAATTCTTAAATGTGATAGACTCTTTAAAGTGACAGCAGACTGTCTTATAATGCCACATGATATTGATAAATCAATTTAAGACAATTTCATTAAAAAAAAAACACTTTTCCTTTATTTCCCCTTTACAAAAGTTGTGAAAAGTTTTAACTTACAACCCAAGCAATTTTATCGTTTCTTTAATAATTAACTATAGGCGAGCATGAAGTATATTTTTAAATACATTTCTTATGAGAAAATTGCATATTTGTGATTCTTATTACTTATAAAATTTATAATTACAAAAATTTGTTATATTTTAATATATTTTTCATGTGAGAAACTCAGTCTATAAATTTTAAAATATATTTAAATACAAGAATCATTTTTATATCGCATTAATACATTTAGTCAAATGTTTTAAAATGAATATAAATTAGCAAGAATAAACAACTCATGTCTTCACATCTTTTTGCAGGGATACAAAGACTTGTCAAGCTGTGTAAAGATAGGAAAGAACGTAATGACAGCGATTCGGTTCTTGTTGCATGTCTGGTAAGTGAAAACATAAGTGATAAAGAAGTAAAAAAACGAAATGAAAAATTCATTGTATAGAAAAAAAAATATCGATAGTTTTGCATTGTGTTATTAAAAATCAGCTAAAAAAAATTCTTACTAGCATACAAAATTTTCGAATTATTTCAGTCCATTTCTAGAGCCCTTCTGCAATATGCATATGGGTATATATTGCATGAGGGTGGAAGCATATGCATATGCTTCCACCCTCCAGATTTTTAAATTTCAAGTAGTGAGACCCACATAAATAAAAAACTTTTTTTTTAATCATCTAATGAGAGTATTTCTCATTGGAGAAGTAAAATGAAATTATCAGTTAGTCAGCTATCATTTTGGTCAGGGAAAATTAGTTATTATATTCAAGCTAAACAAATAACTTCGTAAAAATATATTTTAAAAAAAGTCGATTCGACATTATTTGCAAGTAGGATAACCAGTTGATTAAATATACATTGTCTGATTTTTCGATTCAAATCTATCGACTTAATATTAGACAATTTAGTATTATTTCTTATCTGTCTAAAGTTTTGTACTTTGACACTTGGAAATACAGAAGATAAATTTAGTTAGATTTCTAAACTATATATTATTAAGTAGATTGGCCAGTGGACTCACTAAGCCTCGAAAAGAAACGCGGGAGACCGAATTCGGCGAAACTACTGCCTTTATCAACCGTCATTAGTCTGTACTCGATGGCAAATTTCCGACTAGGCAACTGCTTACCCCCTTCCCTTCCAGACAAGTCAACTGCAAAAGCGTTACTAGTGTAATTGCCATAAAAAGTTTATGAAAAAAGTAAATTCTATGAATTATAAAATATTAAAATAACGCTAACTTTCTCTCTCTTCCATTACTTAATTAGTTTTAAAAAATACCAAGTATTTATTTAAATAAAAATGAGTACAAATAGTCATGAGTCACAGTAAATAAATAAATCAACCCTTGTACGTTATGGAAATAAAAAAAAATATTGAATTATAACAACTCATTAACAAGTTAATTAAATTACAAATTATATTGAAATGTGAACTAAATTGGCCAATTAAAAAAAAAGAGGCCTCATATCCGCCATTGCATATATTTATACAGTTTTATTATATTTTCAATTAGCAATAACAAGAAAAAAAACTGTCAATTATCTAAAAATTTATTATGATTGAAACTATATTTTCTGCAGATTGTATTTTGTCACGACATTTGATAAATAGAAGCGACAACGAAAATTTGAAATATCGTAGCTCAATTTATGAAAAAATAAAATGTTGAATGAATTTTCTTTATCAGAAATATCATATTCTAGAACCATTTCAGAAATATCTGTTATTTCACATTATGATAAGGGAAGAGACGATTACCTTCTTATAAAGATAAGTCGGTTGTAATTTCTTAGAGCTGTTCTTACTAATTTCTACATGGACTTGATAAATGAATAAAAAAATTTGGAATGCTATTTTTAAATGATAACGTTTCTAGGCAGATATACTTATAAACAGTGTGACATAAAAATCGTTTTACACAGAATGCAGACAGTTCAAATTAGATATAACGAATTTCTCACCTAGATATTTCTTGGATATTAAGTGCTCACTAAGGAAGAGTTATTAAAATATTTGATTTAATTTGCTCATATATTATATTAAAAATTTAAAGTAATTTAAGCGTTTTTCTTCATTAATTTCATAGCATATTAAAAACGAAACAATAACTTTTCTACTATTTTAAAATTAAAGAAAAAATAGCTCTTCATTATTTTTCTCCCATGCAAGTGTTTTCTTAAAGTTTAAGAAATGTTTCAAAATAATTTTTAGACTTTTTAGACATAATTTCGAAATAACAATGTTTTTTTTTTTTTTTTCCTTTTAATGAAATTTTTATTTATCCAGCAAATTTTCAAATTAAGTGTTTTTGTTACAGTTAAAGTTAAGGTAAAATTTTTGAACTTTTTAAAGAAAAATCTTGTGCAATTACAATTAAAATTTAACTTTAAAAATAAGCTAAGATGGGGAAAAACATTACTATTCTTCCCTATAGTATAATTGGATGTATTTATGAGTTCCCACACATTGCATGATGTAAAAAAAATCAAAATTTATTATGCACAAAGCGCAAAAGCTGATGTAATAAATATTGTTGAATCAAATCAAAAACTCTATCAGGTTACGATGTTAAAACGAGGTGTCAAATTTCCTCTGCTTAAAAAAAGTCGCAGATTTTCCTTAGCTTCTGTTCTCTTAAATTCTTGATGAAATTTTAAAATATAAAGCAAAGAGCATTAAAGCCAAAGCATTTAGTTCTCCACAATCATAACAATAGTTAACAATTTTTTCCTTATTATAAATAATTATATTTATATATTATTTATTTTAATGTATTTTTATCTATTTTATTCTATTCAAATTCCTATATTCCTAGTCCAATAAAAATATCTATTTTCTTAATTATATTTATATTTCTCAATATACATAATTATTTAGGAAGTTTTCTTTATTTTTCAACATATATATAATATCAGTGTATAATATACTGTATAAAAATGGAAGTAATCAAAATCCAATGCTGTTTAGATATGGAGGGAAATTTCAGTGGAACTGTGATGTCTGAACTCCCCAAATATTTGAAAGCCAAGTTTAAAACCACTAAAATATTTTCATGCTTCAAAGCATGCTGATGTGAAATTAAATTAATCTCTTGTCAGAGATTAATAGACACAGAATTGCATCAGCTCTGAAAGTAAAAACAGTAAAATAAATATCACCCAAAAGAAGAGGTTTTCAAGTGAATCAAAAAAAAAACTTTAACTGTACAGTTACTTTTAATCTTTTTTTTTTGTACAGTACTTTTAAAATAGATTAAAATTTCGATTTTTTTTTCAGGCCCATTTAAATTTAGAACATTTTTTTATTTAGCTAGTGATAGCATATGATTTTGAAAACTTTGGTCTAAAGAAATAAAAGCTTATAGTGCCTAAGATTTACTATGTTGCAGAGAAAAATAATCTTGATATCATGAATAATCTTACTGTTATCAATAATGCATTGCAGTACATTACATAATGGTGTGTTCTTTCATAGGCGGCCCTCCGGAAAATTGCTGCAGTGCGAGCAAAGGAAGAATTTATTAAACTAGGAGCCCAGGATTTAATTGAACCTCGATTATGGGATGCTTTTTTAGCACATTCATCCAAACGAGAGAGTTACGTTTAAAATGAATATGTACATGTACAGCAAAATTGTTTTTTTATTTTATTGATTCAAAAGAACTTATTTTATGTCTTCATCCACTAAATGAAGAATTTTTTATTTTTTATTTTTCAAACTATATATCTCTGTAGTAACTATTTGGCTTGTAATATGCTTAAAAAACTCGTTTTTAATTGATTTGCTATGAAATTTTCAAATGCACTGCTTGGTTGTTATTAATGGTATTTTTTAAAAATCTTTCTTATCACTTATAATAAAAATTATTTTGCAGTTTTATTGCAAATACAAAAACTACACATTCAAAACTAAAGAGGTATTTGCTCTGATTATGTTGTGTATGCTAAGCATATGGAATTTTAATCGACAAATTTACCTCAATAGATAGATCTAGTCAAGTTCACACTTCTCAAAGTTCTTTGAAATTTTTCACACTTTTGTTCTTTTACAATCCTTATTGCTACAATCTGGATCATTTTATATGTATATATTATCAGTACATATCAAACAATTTTAAAAAATCTACAATATTCTATCAATGAAAGATTCTCTTTTTCTTGATATTAAAATGTCATCATGGAATTTCTTCAAAGATCTTGAGAAGAAGTGAGGTATTTGTGATAAAATTTTTCTTGAAGTGAATGATGTATTAATTGTTACTGCTATTTTGATTATCTGAAAATAAAATAATTTCAAACAAAATTGTTGAAATATTTTTTATAAAATATTAAAATGTACTAAATTTTTTTTTAAAAATAAAATTTATTAACACAGCATTTAACAGGAATATTGAAAATTTTTGGAAATAAAGCACCCAGATTGGATATATATTTTAATTATTTATAATATTATTTCAAATTTTTTTAAACAAGATGGCAGAAAATAAAATAAAATCTAAATTATATCCTAAAATTAGAATATTTAATATAATTATATAATAACATTTAACTGTGGAGAATGATGGAATTAAATAATTTTGCTTTACAATATTTATTTGGTGATTTGCAATAATTATTTGATTTCTGAGAATCAGTAAAATATATTTTAATACAAAAATTCCTTAATTATTCAATAAATGTTGCACATTTTTTAAAAATTTTTTTAATTACTTTTGATAATTAAATATGATTAATTGTTGAAACAAAATTTGTAATAATTTAATCATATGCAAGCATGAATGCTGAGCAGGAATGCAAATTTAGAAGTCCTAGTTTTTAGAGTTTTCTAAATGCTGATAAAACCAATGAATTGAAAATGATATTAGGAATTCACAAAAATACTTAGTTGTTCATAAGAAAAGGAAAGGATAAAAACTCACTATATGAAAAATGACTTATTATGTATACATTATTCTGCAGTGAAAATTAGAAAAAAAAAAATTATTTAAATGTAGAGAGTAAACTCTTCAAGAAAGCAATAAAAATTATTTCAAAACATTTAAATATCTATGCTCTATTATATTCAATTTCTTATCCAATCATAGCTGATTAAAGTTGGCCACAGCAATTTTAAAATGAATTGTTGAGAGTTACTTTACTACAAATTTCAAATTATTCAAAAAGCTGTAAGTGAAATAATTTTAACCTATTCTAAAGGATATTAGAAATGTGACTGAAAATAAATTATAATGATAATATTATAAGAAAAAAAAAGACATAAAAGTTTTGGAAAATATATCTTATACAGGCTTATGAAATACAAATATTAAAATTATTAATATAAGGATTCAATACATAATGGAAAGTATAAGCTCAAACTTGGTTGCATTCCATCACACTTAATAAATATATAATCAATCAAAATAATCTTCAATATCAATATCAGGGTTTAAAATATCTTCACCATACATGGACAAATCTAAGGCATTATGAATAAGATTCTCAAAAGTCTCTTCTAAGTCAGTTTCTCCAACCAAAACGGCTCCCTGCATTCTGCCATCTTGCATAACCACTTTAACATATTCTGTTCTTTCGGAAGATCGTACTATTATCTCGTAGTCAGTACCTAGTTTTTGTCCATTGTACAGTCCAAGTAAAACCACCTGTAAAAAGAGAAATTAATAAAGAAATATTAGAAATTATCGGAACTTTTAGAACAGTGTAAAATAATTTAAAACAGCAAGATAATGCAGTCAATGGATAATTTCACTAATTTTAAGTAAGGAGGTTTTCTCCCATCTCATGGACATAGCCATTCTCTTTTTTTTTTTTTTTTAATATTTTAGATTTACACAAACAAATTTATTTGCAAGATTTTTAAAACTAATTGAAATTAGATTCTTTTACATGTAGAAATTTTGGAAAATGAGAGGGCTTAATCATTACTTTCTTGCCTACACAGATATCTCTGAAAAGTTACAAGAAATATGTATCTCATTTTTCATTCCCAGCAGCAAAATGATAAGAATGTTATGAATTATAACAAATTTTTGAAATTGAGCATAGATATGAAGCCTACATTTCCTAGAAAATTTCATGCTATTTTAACACAATTGAGAATTGGGAAATTCACAATTCACCTATCAACATTTGCTGGTGGGAAATATTCATCTATTTATTCAACTTGTAATCATTCAATATCTGTTTTACATATGCTTAGCTGAATAGGTTCAAACATTTTTTTTAAAGATTCTCACTCTAGTTTTGTGTGATATGCATTCAAAACTCCTCATGTTAACATCTTCCCCTCTCAAAAATAAAGGAATTAATAATATGTCCAATATTTATTAATCATGCTTTTGGGGCATGGCTTCCTTGCATGATTATTTATTTATACTAGCTTCTTTTTTTTTCTAATTATAAAGTTAAAAAAAACATTTTGGGGCATTTAGATTTTGTGCATATTTTATAATTTGATTTTTTTATATAATAGATTAAGAAAAATATTTCAGCACCATAAATGTGATGCAGCATAGAAAAAAAGAGTTTTATGAAGGAAAAAAACTCAATTCTAAAGTAGTATAATTCACATAAACAAAAAAAATTCTAAAATTTTATAAAATGGATAAATTATATCAAGCCATCCTTCCTTTCCTCACTATATACAAATAAATTCTGAAAATTAGTCAATATAAAGGACAGGAACAGTTAAACGACAATACCTCTTTAATTTAAGAGAAAATCACTAAATTTCTTATTACAATCAACACAAAAGAAAGATGTTCAGCATTTTTAAAATAATTTGAAAAATATACACAGAATATTTTATTCTACATATATTTTATGATGAACAACTTTGTGAACTAAAAGATATTGTAATATTATTTTGTGCAGCTAGGAAAGAAAAACAATATAAAATTTTATTAGTTTGTAATGCAGAGAGACAGCATGAAATACATTTTTAACATTACCAGAGATCCACATGGACATAGATCCTACCAGAGACAGACCAACCATTTTGATTGGTCTGATAATTCTAACATTAAAAAATCATTACAGAAAAGTGGAAATAACTTTAGAATATGTATTTGAAATTACTGAGCTATTAAATTTAGGGCCAACTTATTCCTTGGGGAAGTTATTTCAGTTCCTACAAGAAATACAATCACTGTTTAAGTCTAGTCACTTTCTATTTTCAATTTATAATCCTATTATTTGAGGACATATTTACATAAATATCAAAGTTTAATATTATTTGTTTGCATATTAAATTAAAAAATAACAGGTTAACAAGGATTTAAAATCTTATCAGTTGAATGAGGAGTTAGCTACAACACATAAAAAATTACAAGCTTAAGATCAAGTGACAAAATTATATACTAACAGTAAAAATAGTTTGTTTTATATTTGGAAATTTTTCTATAAGAATTATTTTATATTTAGCACTAATTTAAACTAAGATGAACTATTTCATAAAACAATATGTCAAGCATTTATCAAAAATACAAAATTAGTATCTATAACATCTAAATCAAAATGAGTAAGCAAAAAATGTAATCTTTATTTCAGAAACTAGGGTATAGTTGAAAACACACTTAAAATTTATATCTAAGTTTGTTGAAATAAGAAAAAATAACAGAATACAAAAATATTTATTCAAGATACAATCTGATTTATAATTCAAAATATTCTATTACAGTAACCCTTGAGTGACATCAAATCTTAACATTAATTTAATCCAAAACAAATAAAGCTCTAGTTTTAAATAAGAAATTTTTCAAATAATTTAAGATTGCAGGCAATTCTGTTGATAAAAGTAAGCACAGCCTATTTATTTTATTTGTCATCAAATATTTATAATAGATAAATATTTGAGATTTCAATCAAATTGCAATATAGCAATGGGCTTCACACATTATGAGTAGTTAAATTTCATAGCTTATAAATCATTTATTTAAATGTTATACATAAATTTGCAATAAAATTTCATAGTATGTTTAGAATTATGAAATCACATCTTATCAAAAAAGGATATTAAAATCAAAGAGAGGTAGACTTTGTGAGGAATTATTAATAAAATGAAATATCATTATTAAAACATGTTTTTCAAGATATTCAAAGTTAATTCCTGAAATAATTTAACTTATTATTTTAATTGACTTATTTTTCATATGTATGATGAGAAATTACTCTGACTATTTTTGACATAGAGTTGAAACATTGTGAAATGAAAAAAAAAAATGAATAAAATATATTTAACATTATATAAATGTATTTATAGAAAAATTTATTAAACTTAGCCAATACTTATGTATATTGTTTTAGAATTGCAAGATTATTTCTATAATAACTTTATTACAAACACACACAACCAAAAAAAATATTCTTGTAAATATTGCTTTAATGATTATTTTATTGTTTTCAATATACATAAGTATTGGCAGTTTTATATTAGTTAATCACAGTTTTTGATAAATTTAAGAAGTTACAATTTTTGATAAATGCTAAAGAATACATAGAATATATTTGTTGCATATAAAACAATAATGAGTACTTATGGATATTTAGGATCCTGGGATTTTATTCTTAAGCAAACAAATAATAATGCAAAGAGGTTGCATTATGTATAATAAAGCTCGGCAATCTGAAAATTGTCAAGTAAATCAGGGGCCGTAAAATATCCACAGGTACCCAGTAGTGAAATGTCTGCATAAAACTGAAAATGAATTTTGCAAAAGCTTTGTTCAATGTCAATGTGGACTATAAAGATTAAATTTTCATATTTAATTTCAGAAAATAATAAATTGGCTTTATTAAAAATCGATTTTATAATAAATTTATTTCAAATTGCATATTATATATTTTAAAATTAAACAGAAATGGCATAAACTTTCTGTAAAAAATTAACATTAATCTTAATCTAATTGAACAATTTCAAAAAATACCAAAAACATAAAAATATTATACTACATATAAGAAGACATGAAACAGAAAAATTATTCATTTAAAGAACCTATAGTTTGATAATAATGCATATCAAGGTGTAAAATAATTTCAAAAAAGTAAAGCAGAAATGTTACCTTGTATCCAAAAAATTTAGTCACATGAGTGAAAAGGTCAAAACACACATCAAGAATAGCAGTTTCTCCCCGCATGTCACAAGCCATACATTTAGCAGCGTATGCTCCCATTTGTCTAGCTTGTGTCCATAGTCGCATCTTGCATTTAAAAAAAAAGCATTAAAAAATTAATAGATATCAAAACAATTTATAAGCCATACTGTGTATAAACTGAGGATTTTTGGAATATTGTCAAAGGCTGAATCAAGGAGTCTTAAATACGAATCCGTTAATCTTGCAAAAAAAGTTAGTACTTTCCCATTAGTTGGGCACAAGCAATAAATCGTTAAATATTGCCCTTTTTTTTTTCTAAAGTTTATATTTCTACAATTTAAGAAAAAAATTAATTTCAAAAGAAATAAACTATTTATTTTGATGAAACAAGTTTTTTCTTTTTGAAAAATGATCTGTTTTATTTTCGAAATTATTTATTATTGTTGGTTTATTAGCATTGTCGCCAAAATGAAATATGCGATATTGACGAAATGCTTCCAGTTAACGGAAAAGCGCCAAAACTTACAGAACTCTATTATTATTTTTTTGTGTAAGTAATAAGTATTTAAAAATAAATGTGCTAGTCTTAGATAAAGGTATCAGAATTAAAACTATAGACAATGGCGTCTGGTGATTTACTTTACAATGATTTGATTGTAAAATGCTCCATCCTTTTTAAGTGTTTGGTAATATTTTCTCCCTCTTGGCAATGTGTTAGACTGTTCCATTTATTATTATTACTGCTTATGTATATGTTTTAAATTTTGGGAAAAATTTTAAAAGGAAGAAAAATGCAAAAATTTAAAGAAAAGTGGATTATGGCCATTTTATTGTCTAAACAAGTACTTTTAAAAATATTGTTCCTTAAAATTGAAAACACAAATCTGACAAACTGGCTTATGGAGATTTATATTTTTTCACATTCACAAACGGAAATTATTAATGTATCATTTAAACTGTAAAAATTAAGTATATAATTAAAAAATAAAAAAAAACCCTGCAAATTCTTATTTTTAAAGAAAAGTACTTTTGATTTATAAACTGAATACTTTAAAAAGTTATTGTACATTGTTTATTTCTTAAAGTAACGAAAAATTCGTTAAAATATTAACAAACAGAAATATATTGATAAGCTTTCCAATAATGTAAAGGTTAACAAATTCATCAACTTTCCCATATAGAAAAAATTAAATTATGAAATATTAAAAAATATTAAGTAATGCAATATATATTCAATATCAAACTGAGAAAAGTCAAATAATTTTGTTAGCACTGCTTAGGAAAAATTGTAATTTTAAGCACAGTGATAATCTTATAAAAAATGCATTGCTTCTAATGCTTAATAACATTAAATTTTAAATTCAACAATATGGTAAAACTTTTTCAAAAGAAGAGTAACTTGAAAAATTTCTTTAAATTTAAAATTAAAGCATACATATTTATTTTAATGAAAAGGTACATATACTCATGAGAGTTTGTTCAAAATATGTAGGTAAATCATAAGAGCTTTTTTCTTAATTCTGATGAGAACAATTCATGATGTTCTCCATTGTATTAATCACACTTTTATCATTTTTCAAATATGAAAAGCTGCAATTATTTTGTTTTATTTCTGTTTGCATTAGAACTCATTATAAATAATAAGAATATTTATAAATAAGACACGAGTGACAGAAAGGCAATAGAATCTTCATTAAAAAGTCTCTTTTAGTACTTAAAAAATAATGAACAAGAAATATCTATTTTTAATAAGTAGTAAAGAGCTATTTTACTCTTATTAATAAACACTTCATTATCCTTTAATACCACTTTAATAAAAGAACTATATATAAACGATATTGAAATATTATTAATCTTTTTACCTGAAACCAATGTTTTGATAAAGACCATGATGCAGTGCATACATCACCAGCAGCAAATATGTGCTCCCGATTTGTTTTCATCTGATCATTCACTTTTATACCTCCGTCAGTAGCAAAGTCAAACTAATTGAAACAAATATTATTCATGAATGATCTATGAACTTCATTTAGTGAGATATAAGTAAAGTTGATAATGCCTGATTCAACTAATAAAGATATGACTGATTTAAGATACTTCTCATTAAAAAATTAGAATAAATATAAAGAATTAAAAAGCAAGAAATTATGTCCATTAAATATTCCTTTAGTAACATTAAATATAACAATAATTTCAGTATAAATAGTTTTTGACAAAAAGCAAACACTTTTATTGCAACAATGAAAAATGATAAATTTTATCAAAAATAGTTTATTTATTTCTATAAGAATAAATTGTTGCAACTGATAAGCAACCATTATCATTAACTTTGTCAATACTGAAAAATCCTATACTCCAGAAGATGTGTGGTTTTCCTGCCCTGTTGCTAATTGTAATTGATTAAATACCAATGACGTGTGCTTTATTCATTAGAGAAGCTCGCCCTGATGGATTTAGAGAGGATAGGGAAGTTTTCTGAGAACTCTCACAGGATATCAGAGTATACTTTTGCTTAATAGCCTCAGTTAAGGGGGTCCTTTTTTGTATATCAACCTCTTAAGAACACGGGCTATCATTATAAGTTTTGAAATGGTAAAGATTTTTTCTTATCTTTGAAAGCATTCCAATATTTTAATGTATTTGAGCTGGAATAAAAAAGTTAAATTTACAAATTTGGAGAGGGAGAGATAGACTGCAAAGTTAAAGTAACAGACTGAAATGAACATGAGTATCTTTATATTATATATTAATTCAACTATATTTACTAATTTCTTTTTAATAGATATTTCCTATGTGGTGATTTACAGATGTATTCAATATCATGGAAACATAATTCATACAATTCTAAGTATTGTGTACAATATTATGAGCATTTAATGTGAAATTTGTCAATAGCAATTTTTAAAATTTTTAATTCATTCAAAGGCTTACTTTATTTTTCTGCAACAAGCCAGTGTTAGGAACAATACCCGTAGCACTAATAATAAAATCGCAACCATGAATTTTGCCGTTAGTTAATTCTGCAAATACTGGCCATGAATCTAAAAGATTTCATAAAAAATACTAAATCAGTTGTAATACAACAGAAAAAAGTAGCACAATAGTGCTTCAATATTCAACAAAAATATGATTACAAATACTTAAATTTTCTTTCAATATTTAAAATTTTATTTAAAAAATTAATTTAAATTATTTAAAAAATTAAATACACATATATTTATTCAAATTAAATACAGAATATAAGTTTTCCTTTCTTATTCATCAATAATTTATTCTTATGTCACTAGTTAATAAATCTTTCATTGTTACAAAAAATGTCTTAGTGGATCAAAAAATTTTGCAAACTGCAGCAGCAATTAACAATTACAAAATCAAATATAAATACAAAAGCAATTTTGATTTACCTTCAGTTTTTTCAGCTGATATTTCTCTTTTTATTTTCAAAAATTCCTCTCGTTCAAACACAGCTTTAATTTCACACTCATATTCAATATGAATATAACGTCTGTCCTTTATTATTCAAAAGAAATAATTATTATTCATTCCCATATAATTGTATAATTAGCAGCATTTTTATTAATATTTGGGATTAAAAATAACAATATAATCAATTAATGAATAAACTGTTAAATAGTAATTTTTCTTTATGCAAATCACAATTTGAATAGAAATAAAATTATTAAATTGAGAAGAAATTATGGAACAGCTAAAGGAGCATTAAAAAGTTTTAAATGATACCATTGTGTGAATAATAAATGATTCAGCAATAATAAACAAGCAAGTTATTTTATTTTTCATATTTTCTTCTTGCAAAATTATATATTTCATAAAAGACACAGATTTCAAATATTTTGTTCAAAAAATTAATATTTAAATGAATTAAGATAATAAGCAAAATGCTAAAACTAAAATTAGATTAAAAACATCGATTTTGCTATTCAGCAGAAACACTTAAGAATGTTACATAAAAGATGTCAGGAAGAACATTATATAACAGAGCAGTATTTAAGAATTAATGACAAATCAAATAATATGTATTAAGTATGATGAAATCTGAGACAAAATATTCCTAAACAGGATCTAAAATCAAATTAACAAATAAATTTGAATAAAAGTGTTCTATTATATTACTGATTATTTTTATTATATTTAGCATTATATTTTACATATAAGAATATTTTAACATTTCATGAAACATTTAAATCATTAAAAATAGATACCACTGTCTTTCCCTTGAGGTTTACATGCATTGACCAGTCAGGACCTAAAGCACTGCCCATAACAGATTCTGGATGAGAATCACCTACATAAGATATAAATAAAATTTCATAATTAATAAAATGTAGAATGAAGAGACATATATCAGTATAATAATAATATATATTTCAACCAAATAAAAAGAGAAAAATATCAAAATCATAACTAATTCTAAAGGAATTACTTATTTATCATGTATTATGAATCTGGCCCGATGATACTTTTTTTTTGTTTTATTGCCAAAACTCCAAATCACATACATGAAAGAAATCTTTTTATAAAAATCATTTGATATCATTTAAATCTTAATATAGAAAATGTTTGTTGCAGGAAAATTTTTTATCATAAAGCTTCAATATACATATACTCATACTCATTTATACATATATTCATTGTTTATGTATTGAGGCGGTAAGCGATGCGTGAGGATAGAACCTGAGATCTTTTGGTTAGCAGTCCAGTAACAACAATTTTACCAAAACGATCGTTCGGGTAGAAGAGTTGTTAACTGGCTTATATGCTATTCACCACAGTACTTTCCCTCCAGTGAGTCGGAGGTGAGACGAACGATTTGGATGTTGAGTGGTGATGTAATATTAGCTGTTGGCTTAATGGGCCGGTACCCAGTCGAATAGCGCCAAGCGTTATGGCGAGCGTGTGTGGGTGCTAATGCACAAAGTGAGTCTGACGACTTTGGGTTTGCTACGTCAAGTGAGTCTGACGACTTTAGGTGCGGGTAGATGGCGCCACAACAGCTGTACGAAAGTTGAAGGTTCCTTGTCCGAGGTCACCAATGAGGCGGTATGAGATGTGCTAGGATAGAACCTGGGACCTTGTGGTTAGCAGTCCAATAACTTAACAATTTTACCAAAACGATCGTTCTGGTAGAAGAGTTGTTAACTGGCTTATATGCTATTCACCACAGTATAGTGTTTTAAAAAATAAACATGAAATAAGAAAATTAAAAAAGAATGTAAGCCACTATATAATGAATTCAATAATTATATTTCAGAGAATTAGTATATTAATTCTAATAGTACTATCTTAGTCAAATTTACTATTGGTTTTAACAATCAGAAGTACAAAATTATTAGTAGATTTTTTTTATTAGTAGATTCTAATTTATAATTTTATAAGTAGATTCTAACTTGTAATAGTTTTTAGGGATGAAAAGTACAAATCACAAATAATTGCTTTAAATTTTAATTGAGTAATATTAATCACATATGCTATTTCATTTCAATAGCCATTTAACTATTCTTGAAAATTGTAGCAGTAACATAACATAATTGTAGTAGAAATACATTTCACAATCTTCATAGTATAGAGTTTTATGACAGTAAAACGTCAACAATACTTTTTGTCACTTTATAAAGTTAGATAAATAAAAAAAAGAGAATAAAACATAATTATATCAATGTGTCAAACCTATTTTTAAAGTACTAAAATTTTCATGTTGTTCATTAGTCTGCTCAAGAAATTATTTTAAATTTCAAATGAATATCAGAAAAAACCCACTTTATAAAATATTAGATATTTAAAAAAATTTACTCGTAAACTGCAGAATGAAATAGATATATTTCCAAGAAAGTGTGTAGAGGATGAAAATTTTTTTATTCATTATAGAGTTTCTTAAATCATAACGTGTCTCAAAATGAGGCTACACAGCAAATATTGAAATATGGCAAATTTCCTAAATTACCTTCTTTCAAATTTTTCAATATAATAGATTTCATTAAAATTCATTATATAACTATATCTAATTTAATTTTTAGTTGCCATTAATTAATTATTCATTTTTTGAATTTATTTTTCCTTATAAGTAGTATTTTATTTTATTTTTCTATTTTTTTACAAAAAAGGTCCCAAAAATTCTTGCAAAAGTCAGCTTGATGCATAATATTAAAACATGTTTCTACAAAGTTTCCTTTTTAACATCACATGGATAAAAAATTCACATTCACTAATAATTTCCTTCATTTTACCTTCCAATTCATACTTCAGCCTTTTGGACACAGTAGGGTCTTCCTGCTTGCCTTCTTTTAAACAAGGCAAAAAGAAGTTCGCTGCTCCAGCATCAAAGAAAGTAGCTCCCACAGATTTATCTTTGATGGCCCATATTATCTGACAATTTTCAATTTCATACCTTTAAAAAAATATTGTCAAAACTTTTTTCTATAAAAAAAGCTTTATAATAGTTTTAATAATGAATACAAACAATATTATATATATATATATATATATATATATAATGATTTTTTAATTCTAATTTCAATTTAATTAATTTCCAAGATTTTATCTTAATTTGGTCCATAATAACTTTATTCTAAAATATTCTCTTATTTCGTGATCCAATTCCACTTTCTCTACTTAATTAATTCAAGAGAAGCTTGATAAAATTGCTGAATCGACTAAACGCCGATACTTTCACACGCTCGGCGTGAAGGGGTAAAAAACTGTCCAGTAAGCACATTCTTTTTAAAAGATCCCTGTGTTTCCTTTACATGTGATTGGCATGCGTCAGAAATCCCTATCAGAATCTTAATAATATATTAGCACTATAAAATAATATTTTCCCTATCCATATCTCATGTTATATAAAAGGAGGGATAATTTATTTCGCTCTTCTTCCCCACTTCTGTTTTTGCAATGCGCTGTGGCGGACGCACAATGTCCGCGTCTTTGCTTGTAAATAATAATGCTTTCCCGATGGATTAAATACTTAAAAATGTAAAAAGTCTCTTCATTGTCTTCAAACTGAATTCTGCTTCACAACAAATAATGTTACATATTAAAAAGTCGACAAGGATAGTTTCCTGTGAAAAATTGTCAAATTAATTAAAATTAAATCGACGGGTGAAACTCCAACGTTACATTGCACTCGCTGTGCTCCAAAAATGACTGCTTCGGTCCAGGTTCGCCAGCTGCGATGTTTCCGTGACGAAGTTCTTTCATCGCCGTCTCCTTCGGCAGCCTCCGGCCACATCGTTTCATGCAAACCGTAGTCTAGGGTCCGGTCCAGTTCCCGTTGAATCCCCTGCATTCCGTCATGTTACCGCATCGTCGATGGTACCGTGCCTAACCTGTGACTTCATCCGACACTGCTGCTTAATACCCTTGTGCTTGTGCTCCATATCGTCATGTGCGTGCTCCTTATATCCACAAGGAGTTGGGGCTCCTTGTCATCATAAAAATTTTCTGGCTCCTTACCTGTGCTGAATAATCCCGATCTCGACATCATTTCCTTGTTATATCATCACCACAGTATAATACTCGTCTCCTTTACTCGCCAGTAGTCTCCAGTGCTCAAAATTGCATTTTGTGATTAATTAAAAAGTGATTATTCTTCAAAAAGTGATCAGTGTTTAAAAAAAAATCCTCCATCAGCTGACTCAACGAGTGAAATTCAAAATTTATATTCTGTACTTTTGATTTCATTTTAAATTGCATTTTTCTATTATAATATAACTGTATATAATCTTTTATATTATTATTCAAAATATGATGAGTTTTAGTTTAAAATATTGAGTTTTTAGTTTTTTTCTAATTTATTATTAAAAAATTATGCATACAAACCTTGTGAACGAAAAAAGTAACATACCAAGATTCTTATATACTTAATAATGAATGGCACATTTTAATTAGACTAAGGTAGTAAATACCTCAGGGGAAATTGTTACACCCTTGACAGTTATTAAGCCACCCTCTATTATCACTGTGTCCAAATA
The DNA here is from genome assembly GCA_026543865.1 of Argiope aurantia. NCBI lineage: Eukaryota > Metazoa > Arthropoda > Arachnida > Araneae > Araneidae > Argiope > Argiope aurantia. The sequence continues at coordinate 58,852 of JAPMOR010060371.1, forward strand.
CTTGTTTTTTACAAAATACAAATATTTTTTATATTATATTTTTTTAAATTTCAAATCTTATATGAGTATTTTGAGTCTTGTGTCTGTTACATTCATTCACAAGTGTTTTGTTTGATATTTTTGAATTTTGCAATTATTATTATCATTTCCAAATGATTTATTTGAAATATATGAATCTCACATTTATTTACATTTCCAAAAGTTTTATAAGAAACCATTCAATTTTACAAGTATTATTTTCATTTCCAAGAATTTCATTACATATTTTTGAATCTTATATTTATGGTTTCAGTTCCAAGTGTTTAATATGAAATATTTCAATTTTGCAAGTATTATTTTCATATACAAGTTTTTTACCTCAAGTTTTGAATGTTGTGTTTTTATATCCAACTGAAATACTTAATTTAAAATCATAACTACACTAATATTTCATTGGGTTAAATCATAACAATATTGATATTATATTTAATAATTTATTTCTAATTTAATAATCTTGTTGAGTCAGATTTCCTAACATTTAAAAATAATATATCATTGACAATCCTCCCCAAATTAAATTCAATAGCTGAGTTCCTGCAGAAAAATAGTCAGAATACATGTGTGTACCATATCATTTAATTTTTAATATTTTGTTATTACTGTTGATTATTAAGGTAATGTAAAATGATGAATGGGATTTCTGAATTAATGATTATATAATGTGAAAGTAAGGGAAACTTGGATATCACTTTTAATATGCTTTTAAATTTTAGTTTCTTACTTAACCACCATTGTAAGGTAAGGCTGTATGTCGAGGGCCTCGACATACTTCCGCGACTTGCAGTGGGGGGAAAATTGTAATGATATTTTAATTCTAATTTCAATTTAATTAATTTCCAAATTTTATCTTAATTTGGTCCATAATAACTTTATTCTAAAATATTCTCTTATTTCGTGATCCAATTCCACTTTCTCTGCTTAATTAATTCAAGAGAAGCTTGATAAAACTGCTGAATCGACTAAACGCCGATACTTTCACACGTTCGGCGTGAAGGGGTAAAAAACTGTCCAGTAAGTACATTCTTTTTAAAAGATCCCTGTGTTTCCTTTACATGTGATTGGCATGCGTCAGAAATCCCTATCAGAATTTTAATAATATATTAGCACTATAAAATAATATTTTCCCTACCCATATCTCATGTTATATAAGAGGAGGGATAATTTATTTCGCTCTTCTTCCCCACTTCTGTTTTTGCAATGCGATGTGGCGGACGCACAATGTCCGCGTCTTCGCTTGTAAATAATAATACTTTCCCGATGGATTAAAAAGACTTAAAAATGTAAAAAGTCTCTTCATTGTCTTCAAACTGAATTCTGCTTCACAACAAATAATGTTACATATTAAAAAGTCGACAAGGATAGTTTCCTGTGAAAAATTG
>JAPMOR010060371.1:60669-94937 GCA_026543865.1 Argiope aurantia
TATATATATATATATATATATATATATATATATATATATATATCGATTTTTGAAATGTTAAAAAGTTAAAATTAATGTTTTAATCAACAACTTTTCTAACAAATGGCTAGAGCAAAAAGACTTAATATTAAAATATTTTCACTCACTAAATTTTAAATTATTTTTCATTACCTTTTTATAGGTTTTATATAAAATAATAAGATTATTTACAATAATTATTACACTAATTCAATTGCAATTCCTCCATTTCCCACAATCAACACTCTTTTAGCAGCTGAAAGCCTTTTCTGAAACACCTATAAAAATAAAAGACATTAAAATATTTTAATTAAAAATAAGTTTCTGTGTAAAACATGATAAATCTTTAAAAAAATTTCAAGAATTATAGATTACCCAACTTTAACCATAGTGAGACAATATATTTCAAAAGTTTTAACTAATTCTATTTATTCTATTTCAAAAATTTTAAATAATTTATTCCTTTTAGCCTGAGGCACCAAAAAAATTAATTATTAAAAAAATCAAAAAGTAGTATTAATACAAACTATCAGAACAGAAATATTATCCAAAAAGTTAGAACAATGCAAAACAATAAATATAAAAATTACACACACACACACACACACATATATATATATATATATATATATATATATGGTCATACTAATAATAAAGATGAATATGCCTGTGTTGACATTCTACAGGCCAGACTGTTTGAACTACAGTTACCAAATTTGGCATATGAATATATATACCTCATATACACTCATGTCCATAAATTAAGGATAAGGCAAGTTCAGGAAAAGAAAGAGTCAGAAGCAAAACAAATGTGACTTATTTGTAAAGCCTATTTATTAAATAAAAGGTAAAGAGCAAAAAAGATGCTATATGTTTGATATCATTAATAAAAATTGCAATTTTTTAATCACTGGAGCAAATTACAAAAAGAAACCTATTTACAAAAAACAATATTACATGGTTTGTATGATGGTTAATACATAGTATGTCTCCTAGATGATGCAATACAATCCGTACAACGCCTAGGCATGCTGAGTATCAAATTATCGATCTGATCTTGAAGAATATTACACCACTCATCAAGCAATGCTTTCCGAAGTTCCGGTAGACATGTAGGAGGTAACTGACGGGCTGCAACTCGTCGGCCAAGCATGTCTCACCCATGATCTACTGGATTCAAGTCCGGTGAGAATGCTGGGCAGTCCATACGGGAGATATCCTCCGATCGAAGGCATTCGTTTACGATGTTTGCACGGTGAGGACCGGGAGTTGTCATCCATAAACACGAATTCTGCGCCCATGGCGCCCTGCAACAAATGTACATGTTTGTGATGCCTCTATGTATTATTATTTATCAGCAGCCGATTTTTCTTCTTCTGTAGTGGAAACATTGTAGAAGTTTGGTAGTAAAACAAGTAGAAGTCAAAATAAATGGAGTCGAATTTGTTTTTTTTACATGGTTTCAAGTTTGAAAAGAGTTATAAGTAGTATAAGTAGCTAACAAACTCTATTTTCTCTATCAGGTAAATATTTAAGGCGGAGCAGGATATGTTGGATAAATATATTTCCACGCTCGCAACAATGTTATTTCAGAATGACGACCCGATAGATTTGGCCTGTCATGATTCCAATTTGAACACGCAGGTCACTTCTGGAACCCAGAATAATTCCTTGCCAAACGAGCAATCCTGCACCACCGTAACGGTGTCGTTCAATGATGTTCTCTTGATGGTAACGCGTACCTGGCACTCTCCATATGAATTCCGGCGAGAATCAGACTGCAAGCTAACCCTGGACTCGTCGGAAAACATCACACAAGCCCACTGTTGCTGTGTCCAAAATGTATGCTCTCTACTCCAGGCTAACCGCAGGCAAAAGTGAGTCGCAGTAAGTGGAACACATCTGACAGACCTACGAGTATATAGACCAATCTACCCTAAACGTCTGTACACGGTCTATCTTGAAACTGTCGTACCAGTGGCTGAAGAGAGCCGATGAGACAGGTATGATGCTGTGCTCCGTCTGTTTCTTTTGGCCGCAACTGCCAAATACCGGTCCACATTCGGCGTTGCAACTCGAGGACGACCTGTGCTGTAACGTCTACTCACATTGTCACAACCTTGGAATAGTTGCCAAAACCTGGAAATGACACTGGGCGATTCCAAGTTCCTCGGATACTTCCAGCTGGGTACGTCCACATTCCAGACGGCCGATAATTCTACCACGTAAAAAATCATCCAAATGCGTCCTTTGTGTCATAACTATGCGGTTATTGCACTGAAAGGCTTAGAAAACGCTTGCGAACAATTTTACTTCTTTGCCTGCATTCCATATACATCACTCTTTTACACTCTCGTCATTGTGACGTACTATCGATGTCATCTGGCGGCTTCCTGCAATTTGCATACGATTTTTGAAGATGCGTGTAATCATTTTACGGGTGATATATGTATTTTAGAGTTCGATTTCCGCGTGACTCTGAATTATCCTTAATTTATGGACATGAATGCATATTTATATGCGAGAATATATCTCTCGGAGTAATTTTTTTTGTTGTTGTTTAAATTTTTAAAAGAATTTCAAATAATTAAAAATTAAGGTGAATTCTGACACTTTTATGTGATAATTTCCAAAAATATTATTGCAAAAAATAAATGTTACACCATTTCAATTTTTTTTTCCTTTTAATGATATCAATTTAATAGTTAATCATTTTTTCTGCATTTTGGCAATGATTTTATTTTTTTAAATTTATTTATTCATTTACTTTATGTTAAATTTACATCAAAATATCACATTGTTGCTCTGAAATTTAAAGTATTTTCTTGTTTTATCAAACATTTAATTGTGTTATCCCCACCATTGTTAAAAGCTAAAAGAAGAAGGATCATGTTTACTTGCTAGACAAATAAAATATGAAGTAATAATATTGAAAAATTTAGAAAATAGATAATCCGATATTTATGTTTTTAATAGTGTTATGATGTAATGGGATTGATCCCCATTAGAACATTGCAAGCTCCATTTTCATATACACAATAAATAAAACGCAAGTAATTTAGGTAATTAATTTAGATATATAGATTGTGGGCAAAGATCTCATCACTAATGACAGCTAATATATATATATATATAAGCAAAAAAGCAGTTAGTTGAGAGTAGCAATCATTTAAAGTAGTTGCAATAGTTTACATCTGACGAGCTTGTATATAAAATTTTCAGATATATTTAAAATGATAGAAGATTAATTTAAAATTTTAGAAGATATAGAAAAGCAAGTCTAAACAGTGATTATTTAAAAAATATCAGGCACAAAACAGAATGGATCACAAAAGTAAGGGAAGAGAGAGAATTTGCAGCAAAATTTTATTCTTTTGAAACAGGATAAATCTAAGAAAGTTTAATCATAAGCGTTTTAGTATTTCTAAAAAGAGAGTTCAATTGAAAATGCTTTTATATAAATTAAAGCAAGAATGCATTTTACTTAATTAAGCATCATTAAAATGAGTTTGTTTATAGAGAACAGATAAATTGAATTCACCAATATATATTTAAATAATTTACCAAATTTCCAGAAATTAATCTCAATTAATATAAAAATTAAACTACTGAGTTTCTAAAAAAATCAGCCAAAAGTTACAACACAATGTATGATTAATTCATACAAATGATTCTAAAAAAGTGTATTACCTCAACTGTTTCTGTATCTCTTATCCCCAATACAAATGGACTAGATTTAGCAATTAACTAAGAAAACAAGATAAATTATAGATAAATAAAATAATGTTAAAAAATAATATATACAGGTATTATTTGTCAACTTCACAGTTAATTGTATATATATATTCTGAACAAGTCATGTGAAAATAGCATCTCACTTTTAAAAAGAAATTACTAAATTTGTATTGCAAACATCTAAAAATTATAATGATTTGATGAATGAAAAAGAATAAAAAAAGTCTCATTTATCCTTAATTAATAAAATCTCTTAAAAAATATGTGATATAAATTATAAATTGAAAATATTTAATAATTATGTTAAAGATTTCCATCAATAGGGATAAATTTGAATAATATTAATAAAATAATTATTCATGCTACAATTAAGTAAAACTTTTTTACATTTAACATAAAACTAATATTATTACATAAAGCAAATTGAATTTTAAAATTCCACATTGTACATATAAAAAAATGCTTACTTTTGGAACAGCACCAGAACAAATACATAGCCGTTTATATCTAACAATTTGTCTATTAGACAGATGAATTTCCTAGGGAAAAAAAAGGGAGAAGTATAAAAGGGGGAAATGTTCTTGAAACAAATTTTTAACCATGCAAACATTATTTTTTATTACATATTAACTATTAAAAATAAAACAGTATTTAAATATTAATCTTAATAATTCTTAACTAAATTCGATTTAATTATCATAATAAGGAGCAGGATTTAAAAAACAATCAGGAATTCATCATCATTACATCTGTTCCATATGCCTAAAAAAAGAAAAATCTGTGAACACTTTTCACTGAAAATCTGATGTAATTGCAAATCTATTATTTACAGGAAAATAAGAATAAAAAAATGCTCTACAATTTTATTGTTGAAACAAAATAAAAATCAGGAAGTTTTTCCTTTAACATATTGGATATGGTTTTTGCAATATTTATGGAGTTTTTTTCATTGGAAAAAAGTGCAGATATATGCATTCAATAAAATAAAATGTCTCTCAAATAACATAAAATTTGTATTCTTAATGATCCTGAAATATATTTACAATAGAAATATTTACATAGTCTTACATGTCTTTCCTCATTTATTTCAATGGCTGAGGAATTAATCACTTTACAGTTTGGATGGCATTTCTCAAGATATGCATGTGTCTCTTCTTCTACATCAAATTCCTCTAATCTTTCTGATATCTAAACAAAAAAAAATAAAAATTGAGCAACCAAAATAATTATCACATTGATACTAAAATCAAAAATACTTCACATGGTTCTTTAAACATATCTTATAATGAATTATTTAATTTATTTAAGAAAGAAAAAAACAAACAAAAATAATAATCATTTTCTTTTTAAAATTTTCACAAAAAAATTACTTACTTAAATTATTACTTTCATACTTAAATTATTGCTTTTTTAAATCTTTAAAAAAAATTAAACATTTATAGTATCTTATAGTTGCAAAAAATAAATTACCTTTGGATTACATCTAAGAAAAATCCAAGATCATCTCTGACTATGGATCCACAGTAAAGTTCTATCATTTTTAAGTCAATAAATGTAAAATCTGTACTCTTTTTTGATAATCTGTATTTCTATCTATACTTTTCTTCCTACATCAATGATGAATCTACCCAAATTCATATTAAAATAAATAAGCACAATAAGTAATACTACTTGTTATGTGAATGGTTTTTTTTTCTTATGTTCAACATATGTGCCAGCTGCTAAGTAAAGATAAAAAAATTAACTGCTACATCAGTTGTATTACACATAAGAAAAAAAACTAAGGATACCCAGGATATAAAGAAATACGCAGTTCACTTTAATAAAAATTTCATTAATGCATTCATTCAAGAATACTACTAGAACAATTGTGGAATAAATAATGTCAATATATGTCTGCTACTTTTATAAATATTACTTATATGATTGAACAAAGAATATGTAAAATGAAACTTACTTTATTGATATTTCTTGCAACTTTAACCAGGGGAGAAGCTGAAATCAAAATCACACTTGCTTCAGGGTCCTCTATAGCTAGCTAATGAAAAATAGAGGAATTAAAAAGACAGAATGCATGAAATGATATTAGATATATCTGACTTTTAGCAAGAAAATAAATGATTTTCATGCATTGAAGTAATTATGCTGCAATAAGCCATGTCACATTTAGTCAAAAATATAACATAATGTTGCATGGCATTAATACTTTTTCAATACAAAAATTACACTGATTAAACTATACTATATACTATCTTTAATTTTATTAATAATTAAAAATAATAGTTACAGATAATCTATCTATACATTGCTTTTATACATTTAATATATATCATATTACATTATGCTAGCAATTATAAAATGCTACTATTCTGGTTACCATATATAAATTTTAAATTCACTAAAGCCATATTTAAATCTCTTATATATATATTAACCAATAATTTCTTTGCAAATTCTAACCTAAATTAGTGCCTGAATCATTTTCAATGCTTATTTTTAAAGTTACCACTTTATTTATTTATTTATTATTATTATTTGTTAAAAATCAGTCACAGAAATTATTTTCAGTCTTTGGTAAAAAACAGTATAAGGGAAAAAAATGATTTTAAAAATTAATACAGAACAAAATTTATAAATATACTAGATAGCTAATTTTCATAATATTAAATATTTTTATTCATACTGATCAAGAACATTGTGTAAAACACAAGGGGAATTTTCTAAGATTGTTTTCCTTTATATTACTATTTTTATAGAAATAAAGTTGAAATCCATGTTACAGTTACAATAAGGAATTGCATAGATTATTTTTTTTTTAATTTTTTAATAAAGTCTATATTGTTAATGAAGAAATAAAAGTAAATAGCATCAAAGACAATATTTTTTCATCTTATATCATCAGATATTTATATTGATATGGATTAATTTATATAGTATAGTAAACATAAATATATCAATGTTACAAATATAATAATTACTAAATTTGATGAAATGAAGTTCATATTAGATTGGTTTGATTTTAATAGAATACTTTCTCTCTCTTTTTTTTTCCCAGTAAAAAAGTTTAATTTGCAAATAAAATTTCTTGTGAAATTAAAATTCTTTAAATACCAAAATTATTTTAGTTGAAATGCATAGATTGAAATATAAAAACATAATCCACTTGTAACAAACAGTCTGTTTTTATGCTTGTTAATAGAAGAATTAGACAACATTCGTATTTCCTAGTACTTACTTAGTTATACAATTACAATAACCTATAAGCATTAAATTGTATGCTTAAGGGTTAAAACAAAGTCAATTTTTTTATTTTAGTTCATAAGCATAAAGTTTAATTTTAAGCACAGATTTCAATAAAATTATTTTAAATTATATTGTATATGTCATGATTAAGAAAACTATAAAGGATTGGAATTTGAGATAGTTACTCTCCTATATATTGGACACAGGAGATTTTTTAAAATTCAGTTTCCCAGTACTAAATCACTTATTTAAAAAAAAATATAGATACATATTATTAAAAGGCATTTAAAATATAAAAAAATAACAAAATATTTTTTTTACTTTCTTTTGGCTTTTTTTTTTTTTTTTTTTTGCACTGCTTTATAATTAATTAAAGAAGGAAAAAAAGAATGCCTAAAAATGAAGAAGTTCTGACTTGAAAATCTCGCTAATGAGTGATATATGTCAACTGAAATACGCTTAGAAATACACACTGACTTGGCAGACAAAGTAAAAAAGAAGTAATGGAATGTGACAGGTGAAATATAAATGTTCTATTTTTAAGAAGCAAGGTTCTAACATATTACTATATAATGAACGCAAAATAAAATACTTTTTTTTTCAATAATATTAACTATTTCAATAAAATAAAATTAATATTGGGGACTATTTAGCACCTGAATCTTTCTAAAACATTGAAACTTACATGTAGGAAGAACAATATTTTGCATTCTAGGCATTATTGGTAAAATTAATTGGGGCAACTTCCTACATTCCAAGCTGTTAAAGGATTAACAAGGGTTACTCCCCCCCCCCCCCCCCTCTACAAAATTACAGGTACTTGCTGCAACGAAAAATAATATATCCTCGTAAGTTTTGTCAATGGTATTAATTCAAGAGAAAAAAGCTACTTTTGTCACAAACATAGATTCTAAAATATTTGCAAAGCAATGAGTGTTTTTTAAATGATAATTCTTACTCTGCATTGATAAACATTTATATTTCACAAAAAATTAAGAACACTATACCAGAATGACAAGAGACAGTAAACATATATTCCTACCAATTAACATTTCAGCTCCGCCCTTTATGAATCAGTGGAAAATATTCAAATAACATGAAAAAAATGGAAGAAATTTACTTAATTTTAGAAACAGAAATGATCTTGAAACAAGTAGTTTCAGCACTATAATTTTTTCCTGAATCAGTTTCTTTGCTAGATTTGCATATTAACGATAAAAAAAAAAAAACAGAATTCCTTACAGAGTAAGAGTTAGGTTCCCCTTAATTGTTTTCATTCCGCTTACCATACTTTTAAAAAACAATGAATTCGTAAATAAAATTGAAAGCAAATAAATATTTAAAAAAATTCATGTAGAAATAAAATATTTTATTACTTGCTCTGCACATGAAACACCTGCAATTCCTCCTCCTATTATAGCAAAAGTAGTTTCAAAAACTGAATTCTCTAAACTAGAAGCCATGCGTTCCTGTTTGTAAACAATGAAAGAGAAACTTCAAATCACAATTGCAGTTACAAAATGACGATGACTTGTTGGACAGAGGTGGCCTGTTTTCCGGGAGGAAGGCTCCAGTCAGAATCAAATCAAGAACCATCCAAGAATAAAATCAGATAACTGCTAAATAAACTATTTTGATGCATATTAAATTCATTGAAATCAAATTTTCTCTGTCTTACATTGGCTGTGGCATTGAAGTTTGGAAGAATAGTGGACTTCAGATGTCCATTAGTCAAATTACCAAATTCCAGCTCAAAATAGTTATTCTGTTGTTTCAAAACAGAATAAAACACCTAGTAATAAAATAATTTACCAGAAAACTGTGCAGAAACAGTTTTTAACCAGCCAAAATCTGTTTGTTGAATTTAGGAGAAATTGCCATTCGATATTCTGAATGTCTTGCACTGTATCCACTATGTGATGTGGCTATTAATCCCTCGAAAAGTCTGGTGAAAGCAGAAAGTTTTATTTCAGATGGTTACAAATTCCAACAGAATTGGGTCTTTACCGTTTTTGATGGACAATTTGAGATGAGGCAAATGAAGTGAGCACACATCTCAAGAAACTCTGAAATACCCCCCCCCCCCCGCTCAAGTCTCTGCCGCTCAAACAAAAGCCCACCGTTCAATTTCAAATTAAAACAATTTGTTGAATCTTCTGGTTTCTCGTCAGTAGCATTAAAGCCGTTTGTATTAAAAATTAACTTCTAAATAAATTCTTTAAAAATTACCTCCTATTAAGTGATATAATAAAACATATTTCAGTAATTCTCTCAGTACAAATACTATTTAATATGCAATACATAATTTTATTTGCCATACTTCTATAATTTGTTATATCTATAATTCATACATTAACTATATCTATTCATTGTTGGAACAGTTTTACTTTCTGGTATTAAATACAATATTATAGTAATTAATATAATCACAATTAATTTAATGTACTTGTCTAAAATGGTGTTCAGTGAAACTGAAAAGCTGCTATTGGATTTTTATGTGCTGATTATATTTTCAAAGGTTTATATAGTTTCAGAATAATTTTGAAAAAAATATATCATTTTTTACTGTATAATTTCTTAATGTTTCCTTGAATCTCCTTTCCTTTCTTATATGGTGGAATTTGTGTGTTTTAAATTATTCATTACTTACAATAATATTTTACTATGACATTTTGCATTATCATAGATTTTATGTACATTATCAAGCTTCTTTCAAAATTTTGTTGTAATCCAATATATATTTGCAAAAAACTATTAAATGATATTGAGTATTTGCAAAATATAGAAAATATTTTACTTCTCTCTTTCAGCTAACTAAAAGACTGAATATCAATTATCTTCATTAATTGATCAACATTTTCTTTAAAAGAGTTATCAGGTCTTGCAGAATTATATATATTTTTTCTCAATAACAATTGAAATTTGATGAGGAAGAGTTATTAGCACTGTTTAGAAAATGGCAAGTATTAATTTTTAATATATTTATAATTAATCTTGCAGTTGTGGAAAGAATTTGTTTTTGAACAAATTTTAAATTCTTCGGGTCTTGAACTGCTCAAAAAATTAGGCTAATAAAAGAGAAAAAAATGTTTTATTTAATCATGAGAAAAATATTCTGAAGGGTAAGAGTAGAAGTTGAATGTGTTAAATTTCTTTTACTGCCAATAAAAACTAAATTAAAATAATCATTTTGGAAAATTATTTGGAAGATCTTCATCATAAATACTTTTTTTAAAAAAAAAAAAGTGCCATAATTGCAATGTTTGTGTTAACACAATTCTGAGAAAAATTATTTAAATGATTATAATAATATTCATACAAATTTAAGTCCTCTCCTGTGTGACATATGTCAGAAAGCTTTTTGTTGTTATGAAAAATAGTTTACCACAGCATTATCACATTCATACAAATCAAAAGCCTAATGTATTTGATGTTTGTGAGTGGGCATTTTTTCAAATAAGTCACATGAATAAATACTATCTTACTCTTTCAAATAAAAAAGTGGGTTATTTTTTTCCTGTGATGTGTGTAATAAAATTTTTTCTAGAAAACATCACTTACAAGAACATTACTGTTTTCACACAAATGAAAAACCATCCGTATTTGATGTGTGTGGTGACACCTTTCGTTGCAAGAGTAATTTAAATATACACTGCAAGACACGTGTAAATGATCAACAATCTAATGCATGTGAGGAGACATTTTCTGTGACAAGTAATTTGAATAAACATTATAGTACATATAACGACAAAAAGCTTTCTAAAATTGATGTTTGCAATAAGTCTTTTACATTCATGTCACTTATGTAAACATTATAAAACTTACGCAAATGTGAAACCCTTTGTATGTGGTGTTCTCAAATAAATATCTAAGGCACATTATTATATATACATAAATGAGAAAACTTTCTAATGTAATGTGTTGTATAAATTCTCATTAAAAAGTTAAAAGAGTGAAAAAAAAAATTTCATTGTGATTATGTGAGTAAAATCATTTTCTATGAAATGCCAACTAAATAAATATTATCATGTTCATTCGACAAATCTTTCAGTTGCAGTTTATACAGAAGATCCTTTTGTTATAAATGTAGCTTGAAGAAGCATTACCTTACACGTGCAAATGAAAGATTATGTGAAGAAACATCAAAATAATTTTTAATGCTATATTATTGATGCTCTTAAAAAATTTTACTTATTATTGGCAAAAATTTATAATAGTTTTATAGTCATATTCAAAATAGTTTTCTGAATAAAATTCATTATTTTTACTTTGTAAGATGCTAATGATAATTTTATAAATATTACATTTTGTTTTTTAATAAATAGAGACAGTTTGAATAATATGGTATTATCTTGAGAGCATAAGCATAATTACATATGATAAACATAATTGTCCATGTCATGTAACATCTTTCTGAATATTCTAATATTCTCCTCTGGGACATTAATGCTTCTGCTTACTTTTATTTTTTTCTAAATACAATTCGAATTCTTGAACTTTCCATAACAGATCTATTCTACTACAATTTCTATTATTTTTGCAACTTATTTCCTGGCTATGATACTATGTCTACTATATTTGGTGTAATTATTCTTTAATTTTAACTTGGTTGATTTATGTTGCTTTAATTCATTCCTAAGTTCTGAAAGGTCCATCTGTTATCTAATAAAAAAAATTAAATATTTATGTTTTTATTAAAGCATTATTGTTGTTTTGATGCTAAATCTTTTTTTATTAAATCCCCTTAAACCATCTGTTAAAATAAAAAAAAAACTATGTAGATCTAATTATATTCCATTCATAGAAATCCAAAAGAAAATCTGAATTTATTTTTTAAAAATACTTTATCATATATGCACCATTGAATCTAAAGTGAAATTAATTGGTGTTGCAGAAATATTTGACTACTTGCATATCCTGTGACAATTGAAATATAATATGTTTTTATTATGTTCTTCAATTTTTCTTTTAAAGTTATTAATTTGTTTTGATGTCTAGTTATATATTTATATCATTTTCTTACTATTATATTAAGTATGCCCTTCTCCATACATACTTATTGTTGAATGTTGATTCTGTGACCTTTCATATGATGTTATGGATTTATAATCATTAAATATCTACTTTTTTTTTTAGTTTGGTACTATTCTAATAATTTTATGAAATATTTGTTTAGTGATTGTTAATTTTTCATTTTATTTACTAGTAGAACCAATAATCAAGACACGGTATACTATAACATATGATAGCAAATAATTTTATTTTGTATGATTATTTTAGACTGGCTTTATGTATTTTTTTTTAAATTTCCAAACTGCATCTTTCTTATTGATTTAGTTATTATTTTCAAAATTTTAAATTGAATTACTTTTTGGTGATTTGTGAAGATTGTTGATGTTTTGCTCTAAAACATACTGTTCATAGATGTTACTGAAATATAACTGAAAAATAAATTTTTCTTTCAGATAACAAAGATACTGAATCTCGCAATGTAAATGAAGGAACATGCTCTGTTTCAAATTACAGATAACTTTATAATCAGTGATTTAAAAATAAGCTGAAGGAAGTATTTTGATATATATAAGAATTTTGTGTTATATTGCCTACAAACTGACCGTTGATATTTTGTATATTCCTGATAAGTAAGAATTTCAGATAAGTGGAAAAAGTTTTAATGCAAAATTTTAATTCTCGTGTTTTGCAATGCCTTTAGAAAAAAGAGAAGTGTGAAAAAGGAGAAATAGAATTAAAGCATGGACAACTTTTCTTAATAATAGTGAAAGATTACCAGTGAAGTATTTCTGCAAAACTCTTTTGCAGATGGTTTGTACCAAATTTGTTTTATCCCTGTTTTAAGTAAATTTAAATAATTTCCCAAAATTTTCTCAACCATCTCTATCATGAGTAATGCTACTGAATTAAAGAAAAAGCCCTACAACTGCAATTTATGTGACAAAACATTTATTAAGAGAAGTTATTTAAAAGATCATTATAATACCCATACAAATGAAAAACCTTATGTTTGTGATGTATGCTTGAAAGCATTTCATAGTAGGAAGAATTTCACAAAACATTATAGCATTCACAAAAATATTAAATCCCATACTTGCGATGCTTGTGGCAAGTCATTTTCCCAGACATGTTATTTGCGTAAACATTATCTCACTCATACAAATGCAAGGGCTTTTGCATGTGATGTATGTAACAAGATATTTAAAAGCAAAGCTTATTTGATTGGACATTATCGTACTCATAAAAATGAAAGACCATTTTCATGCAATCTGTGTGACAAGGCATATACTATCAAAGCTTATTTAACTGAGCATTATCGCACCCACACAAAGGAGAAACCCTTTAAATGTGATATGTGTGGTAAATCGTTTTCTCGGAAGATTAATATGAGTGTGCATTATCGAACTCATACTGGTGAGAAACCATATGCATGCAATTTTTGTGATAAAGCATTTCCGCAAGTATCTCAGCTTATCTGTCATAATCGTCTCCACACGAATGAGAAGCCTTATCATTGCGATTTGTGTGACAAGTCATTTTCTCGTAAGGGTTACTTGGATACACATTCTCTGACTCATACAAATGAGAAACCTTTCAAGTGTGATTTATGTGGCAGATCATTTTTGATGAGACGTCAGTTAAAGGAACATGAGCGTATTCACACAAATGAGAAACCTTTTCAGTGCCACTTGTGCAGCAAAGCATTTTATCGTAAATATAGTTTGCAGAAACATATTCGCACACATGTAACTGAGAAAATAGAAAAGAGTGAAAGTTAGATAGCTTTCTTATTTATAAGTGAAATTTCCTGTACTTATCTTTAAGGCTGATGTTATAAATAATCCACTTATTTGTGGAAAAATGTAATAGTAGTTATATTAATCTGAAAATATATTTTTAGTCATATTTTGTTTCCATTTTTATTTTGTCAAAGATACTTATGTAAGCTTTTTTCTTAACTGAAAGACTCTTCATTATAGTGAATTTAGAGATACATTTGACATTCTTTGAAATGACAAAGCATAGGTAAGCTCTTAGGGCTCGCCTTCTGTATTTCTTAGCTATATAAAATTTTCCAGGTTTTCTATGATAAGCTTCATAAGTAATTTAATGAATGCGGTATATAATAATTCTGTATAAATTGTGTAAGTTGAGCACTGTGAAAATTTGATGTTTTAGAGTATAATGGAACACCTATTATTGCTATTTAAACAATTCTTTCTTAATGATCATGTAACTGGAATTTATGATTTTAGAAATATTCGAAGACTATTTTTGTATGTATAAAAAATGTGAATAAATGTAGTATAGCTTTATAAGAATTAATTTACTTTTGATAATAAATTGCTTTGAATATTTTTGTTCAAGATCTTCATTAATTTTTTCATTATCACATACATTTTCAATCAGAAAATGCATTTTTATTTCCTTGTGCATTTACTGATGTTTCATAAGGAAAGTCAGCTCTGCACTTATATTTAGAATTCGGTAATGCTACCAAAAGTTAACACTATTCTGCCTAAACATCCGGAAATTAACTGCAAACTCATCTTCACGACAGCAGAAGGAGAGAAGCATAGACTGGAATATTGAAAACCATCACTTACCAATTACACCCTAATCCCTTTTGTGAGAGACACTTCTTGTCATTGAGTTGGACGTAAATCGACTCTACAAAATGACTAAAATAACCATTGAAGCAAGAATTATGCTTCTAAACCACAATTTATTAACCACATACTTGATACCCTTCCTGTTGGGTTTAATACAGAAAAAATTCTGACAAATATGGATGAATAAACTATTGTAAATATTTATTTTAATGAATCATATTAGAAGGTTTGAGTTCCACTTAAAATTAGCATTGAGGAATCATTGGATAAAATAAAATACTAAACTATAACACTTTTAAAGTATTAAGCTTTATATAATACTAGCCGCCTTTGGCGACCAGTCAGTTTGCCAATCTTAATGCTCATTAAAATTTTAATAATTAAATATTTTATATAACTCCTATTTTAATAGCTTCTTCATCAAAATATTTTAAAGCTTCAAATTTTGATAGTCATATAATTCATTTATTATATTATAAAAGCCTTCAGCCATAACGTAATCTCTAATTTTAACATATCTCTAATTTTTTGTTAGCTCCCGTAGAATTTATGCTTGAAATTAAAGTGGAAATGGTTAAATTGTTAATAATTGAACATTTTTTACTAAAACGAAGCATTTTTTAATATGAGTACTGAAAACAGTTACTGAGTATTTAAATTTATGGGCACTAAAGAATATCTTTCTTAATTTATGTAATATCTCAAAAAGTTTTCTACAAAATTTTCTCACATTCATCATAAATATATCAATTAATTAACAATGTTTAGTTTCAAATGCATCAAACTCTAAGAAAATAAAGAGTCGTTTGTAATAATCCGTCGGAAACATATTAAGCCTTCAAAATCAAGTCCGTATCCGTTGAAAATAGTTGTCAATAATCAGAACACAATGCGCATGCGTAAAATTTCAACACCAATTCTGGTAACGCAAATGCGAGAATTTTCTACGCCAGTTGGGGTAACGCTACACAGATTAGAAATTTTTTATTTCCTTTATTCTGTTTTATTTTAATTCAAAAGTACTTCAGAATGAATCTAAAAGATCGATTAATTAACAATGTTTAATTTTAAATGCATCAAACATTAAGAAAATAAACAGAATCGTTTGAAATAATGGACAGAAAATTTGTTAAGCCTAAACTTTTTAGCGTGGGGGAAAGAAAAAAAAATTAAAGCCTTACTCATTTGGCGGTGGGGAAATGAAAAGATTTTTTGGCGGGAAAGTTGGTTTTTAATTAATAATTAAAATTCTAATTCAAAAAAAGTGATCCCTATAGAGCGCCAACCCACACATTGAGCTTTATATATATATATATACCGGGTGCGGTATAAATTCGTGCAAACTTCAAAAAATCGTAATAAAAAAAGTAATGCTCGAAAGAAATTGCGGTTTGCGGGAATATGTTCAGAAAGCCTTTGTATTTTATTTCCATTTAAAAAATGTATTTCAAAAATGACCGATAGACGGCGCTCACACGTCATACCGAGACTGTTTATGCAAATCAGACTAGCGTCTCAATCGCAACGTCTATCCCTATGTATGGGATGGGCGAATCCATCCCAAACCATACTTTCGACAGGTAGGGACGTTTGCCCGAGAGGAGCAACAGGGATAAACGTTGTCTTTTAAATGTTGAGTTGTAGCTCAATGCTTATCCCGGTTCAGTTGAATCGTTTTTCGTTGACCACGAGGGAATACGTTGTCATTACTTTAGCATGTAAATGTGGATATAGTTTTCCCCTCTATTAATGTCTATTTTTAAATCACTATTTCTTATCTTTGAAAATGTTGTTTTGCAGTTTACAAATTTGTTCTTGTGTTGCATTTCATAAACGGATCATATATATTTTTAGAAATGTATAAAATTACATTGTGAATTAAGAGGTAATGTGATATTGATATTTATGTTTCATAGTATGTAATATGGAAATAAAACACATTATTAACCATTTCATTTTCATACTTTTTTTGTCATTATATTACTTTTGTGCTTTGTAGTTTTAAGTAAATGCATGTTAAATTCTTGTAAATTTAATAAACTAACAGGAATGAAATAACTTATTGAATTAAAATAACACTTTTTATGAGTAAGAGACATATAACCAAATTGTAATGATCTAGGTCATCTTTATTTTTTTAAAAATAAGTGACAACTTTTACATAAATTTAGAAAAATAATTTTATAAAGTGCTTACTGTAAAAACAACTATATCACAAAGTTTATTTCCTACTCGGGGATCATAATGTAATAATAGACATGGCATGTTGAGCAGTTATATATTGTAATATTTATTGTATATCAAGTCAAGCCTTTATTCAAGAAACAATTTTCTTAAATGGATTCTGATTTTATTAATGTTTGACTGAGATTTATTTTGTTATATTATAAATTTCTAAAATTTTTATTATTACAAGTTATTTTTCTCTTCTCAATAAATAAAATAAATTGAGTTTTATTACTTAACAGATAAATCTCATTAAATGAGCTATATAAATATGAACCTTTTTAATGCATGAAGTAAAACTATTTTCAATTCATGCTTTATTGATAATTTAAGTTCCTGTCGAAAGTATGGTTTGGGATGGATTCGCCCATTGCATAGGGATAGACGTTGCGATTGAGACGCTAGTTATTAACATAACTTATTAAAGAAGTAAGTTCTTACGTTGCTGTATGCTGTCGCACTTCAGTACTGCTTAGTGAAGTATCAACTTGAAACTGACATGTAATTGAAATAATGATGTAAATTAGGAAATTTAAAACTAAAAATATAGATGCAATATAATCACAAAATTTAAATGTGTATTGATGAATGTGAGAATTTTATTGAGTGTCTATTACCTATACCTATTGAGTACCTAGAGCAGAAGTTTTCAACCAAAAGTATGTTTCTGTGGAAAAGCAGTCAGTACAAGCAGCAGTTTGTATAATTACTTGAAAGCCTCTCGTACTTATTGAGATTAATTTCTTGAACTAAAACGACGAGCAAAATGATAATTACGAGCTGTATTCGCCATAAATTATTGAAAGTTTATGCTTTTTATGGAAAGTTTTATTCATAAAAAAAATGAAAAACTTAAATTTCTATATCTGCCTTCCTTTTAAAATTCAGAAAATCAAATTATCTGCTTCAGCAGTAGTGACTGAAAATAATTTGCATCTATTGAGGTTAAATGCAATATAATGATTTTAAAATTTATTTTAGTGTATTATTTACATAATGTAAAATTTTATATTTTATGCTTTTTTTTGGTATCGAAATATTTTATATATAAATCAGTAATTTTGGTTTGCACATGTAAATTTGCTTCTATGTATAACCATTTATATCTTACAGGGGCTTTTAAATATTATAAGAAAAATAATGTGAAGCATTTTGTAAGAAAAATAACATGAAGTATTTTTTTTCTTATCCTTGATATATTATTTTTAAAGTATGTATTATTTAAATAGTTGCAGTAATAACAAGAAGGATCATGGTTTGCTATACACACACATTTCATCCATCTTTTTTTTTTTTTTTTTTTTTCAATTCTTTAAATTTTAAGTGCAACATCTCCAACATTGTTAATCTTTTCTTTGATAAATTTTATGTTTCATATATTTTTTAAAACCACTTATTACAATTTTTAATGATGCTTAAAATGGTTACAAGATTGCTTTGAAACAAACTGAATAGCCCAAAATAGTGAAGCAGCAATTTATCATTGTTGTTTGTTATATTTCGTTTAAACCCTTTTTTTTTCCCCTTCTTTTCTTACAAGGAAAGTAACAACAGAAAAAGATCATTAAAGAGATGAGCAGTTTCAAATTAAGGAAATGTAAGTGAAGCAGAATGCAATTTCTTGGAATAATACTTTTTACATTTTAATAAAAAATGTAAAGTAGAAGTTTTAAGTATGCACTTATACTACTAATATACTAGGAATAAAGAATTTTTACTGACTAGTTATGTAATCTTTGAAAAGTATTTTAAAATTATAAAATAAATCTATAAAAATTTCTTTGGGTTGATTTCCCTTTAATAAATTTTTGATTGAGTATCAATACAAATCACCCAAAATATTTTTTATTTTAATTATGAAAACATATATATTCACGATTTTGCCAAATTGTCTGACATTAAAGCTGTGTTGTTTTAAATGTCTTACTTATGTCCTGTTCATTAAGCAGGTACTTTCATATCACTCTATCGAGTACTATTTAAAGGATTTTTGATGGTTTCTGATATTATAGCAATTATTTAATTAAAGATATAATGTATCAAGTATTAGTATTTAATTTATCTTATGCAGGTTCCTGTATAGATTTCCAACAAGGCAGAGTAGGCAGCTGCTTAGGACTGCTGGATAGACCAGAGGCTACAGGTAGGTTAGTTAAAAAATCTTATTTCCCTAGTTTTCAAATAAATTTGTAAACAATATAAAGATATGCAGTACGCAATATAATGAGAACATTAATATTTTGTAAAGCATTGTTGGTTCTGTTCTTATATGTTAAATTTCATTTATTATGAGAACACTTATGAATCCCGAACGTCTTTAAATGATTTTATGTATAAACATGGGGATAGAGAAATTCCAAGTCATAATTAATACATAAATAAAACACATTTCTGAATAAAATTATTACTAAAGTAAAAAAATGAACCTAAAAGAAATGATTAACATGTCAATTAAATTAAAAAATTATTGAAATGGGAAAGTACCTTGGCCAGTTTATTAATGAAGCTTCTTAATGAGGATCACTTAGGGATGTAGAATTCTTAAATCTGTCATTGTACAGAATAATGGAAAAGTATGTAAGATACTAAAAGAGTGGCATTTATTTCCTTCCTCAAGTTTTGAAAATCATTTGAACAACTTCACATTTCTCTAAAATATTAAAAAATATATAATTTTTTTTTTGAAGTAGAAATTTTTGAATATTTCTTTTGGCTACATAAGAAAGATTTTTAAATAGTAAATTATTTATTTTCTCAATTCTTAAAATCATCTTATCATTTAAGGACCCCCACCATCCCTTTCTCAAAATCTGAATTTTTAAAAAATTCTTAATTTATATTGATTATTATTATTTAGACTTGTAGTCCATTGTTATTTAGATTTGTAATTTATGTTGGTTGTCATTATTTAGATTTCATCATGATCTTAAAATGAAAATGTGATTTAGAAGCTTTATTTTTAAATTTGTGTACATATTTATCGAAATTCTACGACTTTTCTTTTATTAAAGTTAAAATTAACTAATAAGCATGATGACTAATAATCATGACCCTTTCAAGTCAAAATTGTCTTTTTCAATCTAATTGAACCAACTGAGTGGCATGCAGTTTTAGAATAGGTCTATAAAAGTCTGCCGTTTAATGCTAAAGTGTTTCTCTTTTAACCATAGAAATGTGTATTGATAAAATCATAGTGTGTACTTAGTTTTATATTAACTAAGCAGTTGATATTTTTGTACAATAAATGAGTAGTAAGAAGCAGAATAATGATCCAAAAATGCATTTCTGTTTTCTTATTTTAAAGAAAAATGTTATAATTTATTTTAAATTTTTTTTTTATTTTTCTGCATGTATCAGATAGCTTTCTTTAGTTTTTCTATATTTGTTGTCAAGAATATGCCAAAGATTCCAAGTAATAAAGCAGTTTTATCAATTCAAATCAACTTGTAATACAAGCAAACTGAAACTCGATCGCAGCTTGTGGGACTTGTCATTTTTACATTTGAGTTTAGTTCCAAAATAGCTCATTAAGAGTTGATAATAAAGATTTATAAGTTCTGAATACATAAATAGTTCTTGTAATATCTGTAAATTCAATGACAAGAATAACTTGAAATTAAAATTTGTAGCCTTCGTGCTTTACATTCAGACATTCATGTTGTCTGGTGCTAGATTTCAGAAACACAGTGATTGTAGTTAAGATTTTTTTTTGTTTGATATTATTAATGTGTGGTTATTATTTTTCATGCTCAAGAATATTGCAATTTGTGTGGTTTTTTTTTTTTTTGTATTTCCTTTTCTTAGAAAAGTTAAATAAATTTAAGATTTATTTTTTGTGGTTCTGTAAATGTGAGAACTGTGTGGATTGTTAACAAATACTGCATTCCTTTTAGAGGATAAACTTAGTACTTTTTTCTTCTTATATATTTCTTTTTGATTCCAGACATTTAATTTCGAATCGATACTTCTCACTCTAAATTTTTTTAACCTGATCATTGCTGTCAAATGTTGTTCCTGAGATTAGTTTTTAAAAATCTATTTTATCTGTAATATCTTGGGATGAAAAAGAGAAATTAAATTTTTTATAAACCAATGTAAAGCACTAAATTTTTTATGAACCAATGTATTGAACTTGTACTGCAATCATATCCCTTTATACCAATAAAGGAATAACTTTAGCTAGCATTACTGTTACAAAAGAAAATAGTTTATTATATTTATATTTTTAATTACTGAGTCCTAAAAATATTATCTTATTAGCATTGTTTTTGCAAAAGAAAATTTAATTGATTTCTACTCTGAATCTCTCAAACAATTACTTAATATCGTATATTTCTCCATTTTTTGATGATTATTACAGTGTGATATATCTTTTAATTCATTAACCATTGGAAATGGTCTCCCTGCAAATTTCTCACATATTCCCTAATAAGGGTGTTATACCCCCTTCTTTCTTAGGGCAAAGAGTATTCAGATTTATGTTTTCAGAGTTTTGCAATGACTGCTTTATATTTTAGTTTAGTATAGTGAAGAAATATGTAGTTTCAAAGAAAGTTTATGTAGTTATTTAGAATTATACAATTTATTAAAGAAAATCGATTCTGCATTTTGAACACTTTTTATCAATTGACTGAAATAAAAATTCAATACAGAATTATAATTTTTTAGAAACAAGATAAATTGGTTGTTACTGTTATAATAAATTTAAGTTAAACTGTGTAGCTATTTAGCTTAGCTAAACTGTCACTAAATTTTATTTAGCTGAATGGTTGCATTTATATGCATGTGAATGTACTAGTTGACAGACAGTCAACTCTTGGATGAATTTAGTTTTACATGTGTCTTCCTTTTATATGATAAAACACTGTACCAAGTTTTATTTATGACAATTACAACACTTTTTCTTTGCATTTGAGAAAGTGACTTTATGTGGAATGGGGTATCATACAGCTTGTATTTTAACATTTATCTATCTTTTTAATTGATAGATAGATAAACTCTCCTAAAATCAGAAAAATATAATAAAGTATAAGATTACACTGTTGGGTTGTGAAAAATATCTGTTTGTTTTGAGTATTACTAAAGTATAATTTGTCTTTCAGATAAGAAGACATCTGCGGGCATGGTGAAAGAAGCATATTTTGTTCTTGAAAATTCATAGTTCATCTTATAGAGATTCTTTATTAAAATCAGTTATTTTGCTAAATATGACAAACCTGCTGAGATACTATAACTTAGTGGTGACACATCAGCAACTAATAAAAATTATTTTTCACTTTTTTTTGAAAAAAGATATTTATTTAATGGAATTATAAAATTTAAGTATTCGTCTACTAAATTTGATTTTTTTTCTTCTGGATTATTATTAAGAATATGACTAATGTAAATAATTATTTATTGCTTTTAATACCACTAAATACTGTTTCGAATGATGGTCCTGGAACAAATGATGTGCAAAAGTCTACAATCTATACTAGTCCTGGAGCAAATGATGTGCAAAAGAATCCTGGAACAAATAATGTGCAAACGTCTATAATGAGTAGTTATCCTGGAACAAATGATGTGCGAAAGTCTACAACCAATAGTAATCCTGTAATAATTAATGTGGATATGTCTACAATGAATACTAATCCTGGAACAAAAAATGTGCAAACGTCTATAATGAATAGTAATCTTGGAGCAAATAATGTGCAATGGTCGTCTGCTACGAATAATAGTTCGGAAACAAATGATGCGCAAAAGTCTGTGGAGAAGAATTCCGAAACAAGAGAAACTCAAAAGTTTGTTGTGAATATTTCGGAAACAAATGATGCGGAAAAACCTGCCATGAATAACAGTCCTGAAACAAATGATATACAAAGACCTTCCACGAATAGCAATTCAGAAACAAGTATTAACGCATTAAGTCTAAAGCACCAAGGCAAAGATCACATTCTTAATAAAGAAAGACGTTATGTTTGCGACGTGTGTGGTAAAGCGTTTCAACAAAAAGTTCATTTACAGCAGCATAATCGAACTCATACGAAAGAAAGACCTTTCCCATGTCTTATATGTAAAAAATCATTTTCTCGGAAAGAACGTCTAAATGATCATTATCATATTCATTCAAATGAGAGGCCTTTTGTCTGCGAAATATGCGGCAAAGCGTATGCTAGAAAAGACAATCTGCGTCTTCATTGTATTACTCACTTGGGTGATCACCTTAATGTAGAAAAAGGGTGTAAAATATTTCACAAGACAAATGCTTTGTCAGTACAACATCTTATTGACAGAAATGAGACATCTTACATTTGTGATGTATGCGGCATGGTATTTTCGCGGAAAGTTCAGTTCTTTAAACATTCCCGCACTCATGTTCGCAGAAAGCCTTTCGAATGTTGTGTGTGTGGCAAATCATTTTCTGGAAAAAATTATATGCTCATACACTATCTTAAACACCAAAATGTTAAACAGTCTGATATGGGTGATCATGCATCTTCTCAGACAAACGATTCACCACAGCATGATCTTATTAACAGTAACGAGAATCGTGAGTGTGATATGTTTGACCATGCGTATTCAAGAAGTGATCACTTAAACGATCATCACCGTACTCATGCAAGTGATAGTAGTTTTACATGCAAAGCATTTGGTAAATCATTTAGCCGAAAGCATCACTTGCAAGCACACAGCATTACTCATACAGTTACGGAGGGTGTCACCTGTGATGAGTGTGGAAGAGTGTTTTCATCGAAAGGTACTTTAAACGAACATCAGAATATTCATGCAGAAGAAACGCGTTCAACATGTAATGTGTGCGGCAAGTCATTTTCCCGTAAGTCCTATTTGAAAGAGCATTCTCAGCTTCACTCAAAGGAAAAACACTTTGTGTGCGATGTTTGTAACAAGGCATTTTCGCTGCGGAGTCATTTAAAAAAACACTCTGCCATTCATAATAAAACGAAACTGTTCACTTGCTGTATATGTAGCAAAAATTTTTCAAAACTCTGCAATTTAGAATCACATTATCGGATTCATACTGGCGAAAAACCGTTTGTGTGTGCTATATGTAACAGAGGCTTCACCCGAAGCTCTACATTGAAAAAGCATTGTCTTGCTCACACCAAAAAAGAAGCAGTCGACGAAGATGCTTTGGACACGAAAAGTTATCCATGCTCCTTTTGTTCGAAAAGCTTTTCAAAGTTCTTCAATTTGCGAACGCATTATCGCACTCACACTGGTGAAAAACCTTTTGCGTGCCATGTGTGCAGTAAGATGTTTACTCGAAATAGCACTTTGAAAAGACATTTTCTCATTCATTCTAATGAAATATCACCTGAAATGCCTGAGCCAGAAAGAAAAAAATAGTTATTAAAATCTTGAGGTACTGAAAAAGGTTTGATATGTTATTTTTAATAATCATAGTAAATAACTTCTTCTTATTTATTGGTTTGGCAACCAAATAATTACGGATTTCACTCGTACACGGAAATAAATGTTGTACATATCTTTATGTATTCGGAAAATAAAACCCATATTTTAGTTATCCTTATTAAGCCCATTGTATTACAACTGGCATTTATTAAAGCTTTTTTATTGTTCAAATATGCTACTTTTGTTGGCGTGGATTGAAGAATAAAAAGATATATATATATTCGCGTTTTTCATTTTTGCCTCCCCAGAGGAAAAGATGCAACGAAAATTCGTTGAAAGTTATTCGCCGCGCATGAAGCTTAAACCTTCATAATTAATTTCCGAAGTTTTACACTAATTAAGTTTTACACTTTTTTTTTTCTCATAACTCTCTGGTCATCTAGTTGATGTTGATTAATGCAATAATCAGTGCAAATCATTATTTCTGGTAAAAATAAAGAAGAATGTGTACGTTTGCTGGTTCTTTGTAGAGCAAATCGTTTTGATCTAGAGTTACCAGATTGGTTGTAGATATATTTTGGGGCAAACAAATGTGCAAATCGGGACGATTTTTTTTTTGAAATTTTATTAATAGTTTTAATTGAAAACAAGGTGATATTTTGGCGTTTTCATGCTTTCACGAAACTGGATTTAACTCAGTTTTAAAATTTAAAAAAAAGTCTTTAATGATATTTTAATTGTACAATTGCAATTGAATTTTAGCAGTTTCTTTTTCAAGTTTTAAGAATTCTTTCATTGTTGTATCTAATATTTATATGATTTTCTTCCATTGTTGAAAGCTAAGAAAGAAAGGTGTCTGCTTTTTATGTGCGCTGTTTACATGATGAATTCAATATTAAATTACATTATCATAAAAGGCAATGTACAAGATTCTATTAGGAAGGCTTGTGTAAATAATGAATTAACAAGTGTATGGATTTCTTGATTGATGGAATCATGAAATCAAGTTATGCATCAGAGATTTCATTGAAGTCAAATAAAACAAATACTCCAGGCGCATCAGCCAGTTGTTAAAGTCAATTAACTATTAGTATAATAAGCGAGAGCGCGGAGATGTTCTGCGTTGCCATGTATTTAAAAGCAATTTGTTTGCGAAAATAATTTCATAAATTGAAATACCTTCTCCTGTCAAATGCTTTGTCATCTACGATTTGATCATGAAACGCGATAAAAATTATCCATTTTTGAAACACGTGATTACTGTACATAAAAATGGATTGTTACAATAATTTCAATATAAAATGTCTGAGGAAATAAGATAAGCCAACATTAATAGCATCCAAAGGCGATTTGGAGCATCAGAAGTTTATGCTGTGAGCTTGTTGGGATTGCAAGGGAATTATCTGCTTTGTTAATCACATTGTTCAACGATCAATTCAGTTTTGTATATTTAACAATTAATTTAACCTGACGAGGCAACAAAATTAAAGCTAATAATGAGGAAATATTATGTTTCACCATGGCAATCTGAGACCAAATTTTGGTCACTCGACAAAAATTATTAGGAACTATATCGTATTTTTTCTAAATCTGTCATATTACCCTAATCTTGCTCTGTTATATCGATATTCGTTTCATTTTTCCCCCAACATTTCTTGAATAATAGAAATTAAAATAATTATAATGATATGAAATTGCTCTTGGGTAATTTTGTGGTCAGGAAAAATTATAATGAATTTTGAAATGGAATTATGACATGGCATGTAAAATGATAAAAAGCTCATAATCGAAAATGATGATATATTATAGAATAACATATCCGCAATTACTTAGTTGCCAAGCGTTTATATTTTAGGAGGTTTAAATTTTTTGGTGGTTTTGCATGGGATGGATTGTTTAATACGTGCTTTTCTGTTTGTGCTTCATTCTGCTGTAAAGAATTTTTGTAAAATTTGAAATTTACGTTATAGAATTATTTAAAAAAATATATGAAATTATATATTCTTTTTATATGAAATTCTATTGTTGATATATATATTCTTTATGTTGTGATTGTTGGTTTGAACAAATTTGTAATTGAAGCGCTAAAATAAAATGCTGCTTTTTATTCTATTAATATTTTCCAACTGTGGGCATCATATTTGACAAGGTATTCCTTAAAATGTGAAGGTGGCAACATTGAGGGATAAGGGGCAATTTCCCCTCCTTCTGTGTTTCTTAACCCTCTCCCCCATCTTCCGTCATCAAGGAAAATCTCCATCGTTTCGGAAAAAAGAGATGCAGAGAACTAGTATAAAAAATATGGTAATTTAAGATTCTTCTTGAAGTTATTATAAATAATCGAAAAGGGGGAACTTTGCCCGAATTTGATGACTTTGTTTACAGCGTTTAAATCTACAGAATTTTAAACATCTGATTCAGTTGTTGTTCCTTTGGCGATCTGCCACTTGAAACCGCAATTCATCCACTTGTTGCTCGAGAGAAAATTATCGATAATTTCAAAATTTTCCAACTGAAATAATATTGAAATTAAAATTTATCTTTTAAAACTTGCTTTCAACATGCCAAGAATCTAATTATTATTTAAGTAATTGTTAAACTTAATTTTAAAAATGCGAAATTTAGTTTATAATAATATATCAATGACAGCATATTTTATAATCTATAGAAACCTTAATTTCAAAATACATGACCCGATACAGGAGAGTTCCAATGCATAACAGTCGACATTTTCATAAATATCGAATAAAGCTGCTCTTTTCGACTGTATTGTCATACAGAAAGCTGTAGATTGTATTGATTGTTGTAGTAAATAAAGATTTTTATTTAATATGCTAAACAACTTCCATTGCTAATCAAGAAGTAACAGTTATAGAACGTCAAGAAATTTATTGAATTTGTCTTTATTTTTCTTTATAAATTTGCCAATTATTAAGCCAACTTTATATTATATAGTATCGGTTTAAAACTTATACTTCTTAAATTATATCAACGGAACATTCTCTTCTAGCATTGTGTTTTCTAAATATAGATTTAAAAAAAAGAACCATAGCATCTAAAATTTATGCATTTTTTCCTTTCTGTTAATCATTACTACTATACTGTCAAAATTCAAATATTTGATTAAATATTAAAGAAACTTCGGATATCAATAATCCTAAATCAGTATTAGCGTGAATGAAGACAAAAAAATCTGAACCAAACTATAAATATTTTCAGAAGGATATAAGCACAGTCAAAACTATTTCTAAAAAACACATGTATTTATTGCCCATTTCTTTCAGACGAGTGCATAATACATCGTGAATTTAATTAATTACGCGCTCTCTGAATTTTGCAAAGTGCATTTACGTTTACAATTACTAATCGAATTGTAATATAAGGAAAAATACATAATATTTATTGTCTTAAGTTGTTGAATTGGCTATTCAAAATTCCTTCAATGTTTGCATTCGCATAATTGTTAGAGAAGGGGGAAGTGTTTCTAAGTTTTAACATTAGTTTTTCGTTCAAATAAAAATTAGTTCGTTCAAATAAAAAGTTATTAATCTGAGAGGAAAATTTTAATTTGAAAAATTTTAGGAATTAAAGTGACCTATAATTTCAACTTTCAAATATTATAATAGCTTAATTTAAAAAAAAGCTAATTTGGATTGTAAAATATTCTTTTTGCGTGGGATTACTTTAGTGTGAGCGGTAGAGACAGTGATTACTTTGAAAATTTAGTCCCAAATTTTTAGTCACATTTTTGATATTGGACACAGCACAAAAGAAAGAAAGAAAATTAAAGTGAAATCTACGATTACAAATTTCAAGTTTTCATATGAGAATATTTTAAGTCATTAACCAGTTTAAACCGGTTTGAAGCAATCACGAGACTTCTCTTAACATGTTTTCGACCGATTACTTCAAACGATTCTGTTTATTTTCTTATTTAATGATGCATTTAAAATGAAACATTGTTAATTTATCGGTCTTTCGTATTCATTCTGAAGTACTTTTGAATTAAAATAAAACATAATGAAGGAAATTAAAAATTTCTCATCTGCATTGCGTTACACCAACTGACGTAGAAAATGCACGCATGCGCAGTGTGTTCTGATTGTTGAGAACTGTATTTTCATCTTTATATATATATAATGTTTACGTGGACGCAAAATCAAGCAGAATTTGTTAATCCCGTTTGGCAACACTTCGACCTTGCCCGGGAATATCATCACGCCGTTTGATAAGATTTCAAGCAAACGCTATTCTTGCATCGGTTTCAAAAAGTTTTGAACAAAAAATTAATGGCCTAAAAACGGACAAAATCTTTTACGGTGAATTTAAATCGTGCCGTATCGATTTTAAAACGAAATCGTCGAAAATGAGAAGACAGGTCGAATGAAAATGTTCATATGAAATGCTTTCGTTCATAAGAAGATCCAGTCGTAATGAACAATATAAAGTTAAACGTTTGTGTGTACGGAACGAAGTTTCCCAACTACAGGAGCATAGTTGTTTGACTATGATAGGACTCTGTTTGTTTTTTTGCCAGGCACGTTACTTGGAAAAAGAAGCGAATTCAAGCGGCAAATACATGAAATATTGTCATGATAAAAAACAATTCTATTGGAACATCTGTTGAATCCACCAGAAATATTGGAAGACTTGCTGACCAGTGATTCAATCGAAGGAAGAAACTATCGGAAACATATAAGAGAATATAATTCTGCTTTAGCTTTTGCTTCCATGAGAGCTCAAATTAAACCCCCTCCTGGAACAGGGCTATATTGCTATATGATTCATGGTCAGATATACCACATGTTTCCTCCTTGCTTCCATGGGAGCTCAAATTAAACCTCCTCCTCCCGTATTGTTATAGGATTCATGATTAGATATACCATATAGTTTCTCCTTTATACAGTGGTCGTAACAAACCAGGTTATAGTCAGTTATATGTGTTTGATAGCAGTGAAGCCAATGAAAAACGCATGGAGAGAAATGAAGGATGTTTGCTCTCTTTGATAGAAAGATTGGATTCTATGTTAAGAGCAATCAATCCATTCATCGATTGTTACCTGCAGATGCATCGTATAATTGAAGAAAATCCTGCTACAAATATCAGGATGGTTTTCATGGAAACTAGACATTTAGATATACGTAGATATAACCAACATATTACAAAAACAGAAATTGCAACGATATTTGTTGAAGATAATGGCGAAACACCTACTAATCGAGACATCTGTATTTATCCTGTAAATGATAGCTGCAAAAATATTTCTCCATTACACCAATGTTGTGATCCCATGGTCTATCCCTTGCTGTTTCCAATAGGAGAATTAGGTTCAATTTTAGAGTGTACTTTTTGCGTGACATTTTTTATTTCTTATATTGTTTTACCTTATTTTGGAATGAACTGAATTTGAATATAGCTGCTTTCAGACAATTTATGTTTTTGTAAATATCAAATTCTTATTCTGTTTCTGTAATGTAGCTTCCAAATTTGAACAATTGTGAGAAAAGTACAAGTTTTTTTTTGTCTTTCTTTTTTTGTAAATATCAATTTTTTATTCTGTTTCTATGGTATAGTTCCCAAATTTGAAAAATTGTGAGAAAAGCACAACTATTTTAAAAATTTGTTTCTTTGGTGGATGTATATAGTTGTTTAAATGAAAGGTTATTTGTGTTTACAAAGAACTTTGATGCAGGTAATTTTTGAGTGTACTTTTTGCTTTACATTTTTATTTCTTTTATTGTTTTATCACTCTGGAACAAATTGAATCTGAATATATCTGTTGCTAGACTAAAGTGGTTTAGTAGATGGCGAGCGAGCGAAGCCAGCTTGGATCGCGTAGCGCGATCCGAGAAGAATTGCATTAGCAGTTCCTGGGGTTTGGCGCGCAAAAGCGAGCAGGGGGTGGAGCCTCCAATTTTTTTAATTTTTCTAGCTGGCTAAAAAAGTTTTGGAGCTCGACCGATTTTGAGGAAGAGAGAGAAAAAAAAATCGTTTTTCTAAATATCGACGCATACGTAATCTGATAGTCTCGTTATTGCTTCAAACCGGTTTAAACTGTTTAATGACAAATTAATTAAGACAATTCGTAAGAATTCAGAGAATGAATAATTTGGAAATCAAGTTGTAACTTTAGTTGGCGATTAATCGCCAAATGTGACAACTTTCTGCATTATTTTCTAATAACCCTAAAAGCGAAAAATGGATGCCCCAGAAGCGATAAATCGCCAATTTGTTATCATATTTCAATCAAATATCATATTTTCTATTTATTTCATTTCATACTGTTACGAATCTGTAATGCTGCTTCCCAGTATAGCTGGTTCCATCACCAGAAAGATCGTTTTACAGTCATCTGTATTGGACGGAGTCCGGGTGTCGCGTCGGAAGTCCCAGAGCTTCGCGATAAACTTGGCGACATGGTGACGAATTTGGCTATTTTGGCGCCAAAATAGATTATACCCGAAACATCGAGAATTTTCCCGATCCGTCCATTGGGAACCGAGATACCCCTCGAAAGTTCCTGATTAGTTGAGAGACTTCTAGCCCCGCCTCCTGAGACCTATAAAAGGAGGCGGTCTGCAGCTGCCAGAGTAGAGTAGTCTGAAGTGACGGTAAAAAACAGGTCTTCCAGAGATTAGCAGAGCAGTGACGGAGTCAAGCTAGTGCTGAACTAAGCTGTGCGCTACTGTCTGCAGTTGAGGCTTGCTGTGTGCACGTCTCGCGGCTGAAGATAATTGCCTTTTCTTTGCTGTATATGGTTGTCGTCTTTGTGCTATCCTGTGTGTCTTTGTGTAAATAAACGTCGTTGTTTTTATCTACTGCTGATTGAGCGTTCTCCACATAATATAACTTCCACTATCCAAACGAACCCCGAAATTTCGTAACAATACAGTCACGTGCAGAAAATTACATTTTTCTAAATTTAATTTGCAGTAGTAATTAACTTATTTTTTAATCAGAGCTTTTGTAAATGTGATGGCAAAAAGTTAATAAAAGCTAATTTTTTCCGATGCTCGTGCAGATTCAATTTTATCTTTATTTTGTGCGAAATTAATTGTTGAAAAATTTGATATAATTATATTTTTAAAAATTCATTAAAAACAGAAATTTAATTTATAGATCAAAACATTAGTATCATTGAAACGATTATTTTTTGAATTTCAATATGATGTAAAAATCAATTTTGTGCTGTAATATTTTTGCATGCATGTTGCTTACAATAAGTGGTAAAAATTTTAGATCGATATCTACTTTATTATTATTTTTTTAATCTGACTTTGTCGGGAAAAAAAATACAATTGTCCAAAAATGCCTTCAAATATTTTTCTATCTGTCGCGGATCTAAAAAAAAAAAAAAAAAAAAAAAAAAAAAAAAAAACTTTTATTTTAAAAGTGTTGTTCAAATCGTATCAGAATGGCCGATTTTTTGTAAAAAGTTGAGAAAATTAAATTTAAAGTTGAC
This sequence comes from Argiope aurantia, assembly GCA_026543865.1. Classification (NCBI taxonomy): domain Eukaryota; kingdom Metazoa; phylum Arthropoda; class Arachnida; order Araneae; family Araneidae; genus Argiope; species Argiope aurantia. Next base: position 92,333 of record JAPMOR010060371.1, read on the forward strand.
ATTTCATCTAAATTATTAATCACTTATAATGGCAAGAAATTTATAAGTACGAGTGCTACAACAATCTACTGTAATTCGTCACACTAAGTATCTGATATCTTACAGGAATCGAAAGAAAGATTTACATTTTCTAAATGAATTATTTTTCAACCTATGGCTGCACTCCTGTAAACTATTTTCTGGCAAGCAATCTCAATCAACAGGTCATTTTTCCTTTTGCAACAATTGCATTCTGATGTGTGTAACACATAGTTAGCGATTTTGCAACAAAGGCATCTCGATGTGGTGACACATCCTGCCACCGTAAGTGGTTAAACCTAAACTCATTTGACGATGATCGTTAAGCTCGCAAGCTATGTTCTATTATGTTTTTCGAGAATAAGTTGACACAAAGTATTTTTTTTTTGTTTGTTTGTTTTCCTTTTCCGAAAATCGATTATTATAATATCACTTGAAATTATAGAGTAACACTTTTAGAAGAGAATTTTCTTTGATTCGATAATTCCGATAGATGGAAGAATACTTATAGGCATTTGTTGATAACTGTTTTTTTCCAGTATAGTCAAAATTAACTACGTATATTGATTTAAATTTTTAACCAGTTATTTTCTTTTATGCAATACGTGTTTACGTGGAATTTTAAAAAATTTGTTCAGAGTTTTAAAAAAAGTATCATAATTTGCTCTTTTAGAAATTTATTGCTGAGAAAATTAAGCTATTGCAATGGTGAAACTTCTTAGTTTAAATGTTTTCTCTCAGATTAATAGTTCTTTTTATTTAAATGTGAAAAAACGATTTCCTTGCTTCCACCACCAATAACATATACTGGTGCAAAATTAGAGTTGTGTTTTGGAAAGCCAACTCAACAACTTAAACCAATAAGATTACTATTATAATTTTTTTTCTCATTTTGAATACTTTTTAAGACAATTTGACCTGACCATACCTTTTAACATAGCTTTAAATGTGAATTCTATATACTATCTATGCAAATGATCTGATAAAGCAACTGCCATCAAATTTGTAAATTTATCAGTCCAGATGAATGCAAGATGTCATATAAAAGGGATTTTGAAACTCTTGATCAAACTTGGCTGCATTTCTAAAACAAGAACAGAATAATAAGAATTTTTTTTTTCTTTTTATCAGGTTAATTTCTTGAAAATTCTACCTGTCATTCCGAGGTGAAAAATTGTGGATGGACTTGAATGCGTACCTTAACGTTCATAACTTTGGCCACATCAAAAGGAAAATCTTAAAAACGTATAATCGGTAATAATCCTTTTTGAAAACTTCATTAAATAACTGATTTCTAGATCATGGAAAATTACTTAAATCTCTCTTGAAAATTCTGCATCAAATCTGATTTTTTTATTCTCTCCGATTTCTGTATGTTAGTATCTTTAAAAAAAACTGACGCGAAATCTCTTTTTTATCATCTCAAAATAATAATTAAATAAATAAATATTAGGGCCCTAGATGGTTTCGCGAACACACGATTTGAACTCTTAAGAATGAAAATTTTTAGAAAATAAAAAATATGTACGTATCTTTAAAGAGTAACCAGAAAATTCTACTACCTAAAAATCTGTTGACATTATTATCAATGAAAATTAAGTTATTTAGTTTCCTATCGAATTTTCGAATTCTTTGAATCCACTTACAACAATACTACATAATTAAGTCTAAAAGTTATTATATAGTGAAACCCGAATTATGAAATGGACCAAAGCTGCTTGCTGAGGCAGGTTTGTAAAGAAACTAAAGGTTTATTTGTCACCCCTCCCCGGTTTATCTAAATAGAGTGCAAAACTTAAAAACAGCATAGAGAATTATTATAGCATGGCGATTCAACGAGTCAGTCCAACTCCACCGGGCATATTTATTTAAAAATCATTAAAAAATTATCCAAACATTGCCCAACCCATATGAAGCCCGAGGAAAACAATTGCTTGTCCTATACAACGTCCCGTCAGGGACTGATACAATAAAATTCTTTGTTTATCTCCGAAAGCAATAATGGTCAGGTCAGGCCCTAGATGTGGAGGTTGTTAGTTATTATTAAAGAAACATTATGTGCCGTCAGTTGAAAGAAACATTGCAACTGTCCTTTTTATCAGTGGACATGGACATAGAGAAAACACAGTCACAAGAGCATAAAAATACAAGTCCTTCATTGGACACATTCCAAGAGCGTCTGAATGATGTTGAGGTGCGCACTGCCATGCAAGGCGGCGCGGCCATAAAAGCAGTCCACAGCAGATACGAAGGTTAAATGGGGTGAAAGTGAAATTATCCCCCACCCTCCCAACAATATCAATCCATTTATTTGAAATATTCATTTACGCTTTCAGTACCTGGTGCTGCCAAGCATTTGTAATGCTTTGGAGAAAGTAATGCTTTTGTCAAGATATTTTCTGCCATATCGTGCATCGGAATACATTTAATTTCAATACATTTATTATTCAAAGTTTCGCGAAGAAAGTGATTGTCGTATATCTATGCCGTATATCTTGGTTCCCCTTGTGAAACACTGGATTCTCTACTAATTTAATTGCTCTTTTGTTGTCGGGGAGCAAACGTACACATTGTATATGAGAATCAT
>JAPMOR010060371.1:94947-105111 GCA_026543865.1 Argiope aurantia
AAAATAGTTTAAATATTAACTAACTGACTGTATTCGCGATATCAGGTTTTGTGGAAGTCACAAGATATATTAATCCACCAACTAATTCACGATAAGGCAAACCTTCAGTATCGCATTTATTAGATTTTGTCAATGAAATGCTTAAATTCATTGGACAAGACACAGTTCTAACTTCAGTCATGTCAAAACAGTTCAAGAGTTCTCTAATATAACACTGTTGACTCATATACTCTATACATATCACCTTTTTGTTGAAAATTTATCCCTAAAGAATATTTAATTAAACGGAATATTTTACATCCAATTCTTTCAAAAATCGGATTTTGAATTTTTCTAACATGTTAGGATCCTCAGAATTGAATAGCATATCATCAACACAAATCGCAATTATAATTAATCTTTTTCCATTTTTAATATAATAAGCACATGGATCTGTTGCTTTTTGTTTGGCTTCAAAATTATTCAAAATTTGGTTTAAAAAATTAAAACTCCAACATCCAACAGCCTGTTTTAAACCATAATGTGATTTCTTTAAAAAATAACTTTATCACCTTCATTTAAAAATTTTAAGATTTTTGAAGCTTTTCAGAAAAATATTATTATTGAATTTCTCGTTTTTTATTATTTTTTCTAATATTTCCTTAAAATAGTCGGAACATTCCTAAAAAATTTAAGTTTTCTCTGCAACTGTAAGCAAATATGTCGCATTTACGTTGAGTATTTGGTTCATCGGTACTCCAGGTAGCATTTCGTATTCGAATTTCAAGGATTTTCATTTCAGCGAAACGAAAAAATAAAAGAAACATGGCACAGATATAGATGCTTTTGATGATGATGATATTTTATTTTTGACCAACAGATGACCTATTGGTTCCTCTGAAATATTGTATTACATTTCAATCAAACTTCTCACTTATAAAATAATAACCGAGTTAAAAGATATATTGCCCGATTTTATTCTCTCTTATAATATTGTGTCACCATACTATCGGTATGAAGCCATTTTAATGACAATTTTAATTTGGTGCTTAAAAATTGTCGAGGAAGCCATGGAGAACAGTTACGCATAAAACATTTAATTAAAATTATAAACAGCCATTATTCCCGATTAACTAGATTGTCGCCAAAGGCGACTCTTTCATAAGAAACAGCATAAAAGGAAGAGCAAATAAACCAGCAGAAATAGTTCTAGCTTAAACTAGACGTTTATGTTAGTGGGAAATGCTTTTTGTATTACCTTGGAAGTTAACACCTAAGTTATTGTGTTGAAACCCATTAATTAGTACTAACTGAGAGACGAAATTAATTAGACTGTGAATATAAAGTTACATCGTACAATCAAGAGAAGTGATAAAATACTGTTTGACAACGGATTGTAAAACCCTCCGTGCTTTTGCGCATACATTAGGATGGGTTTAATTTCCCTACAAAAAATGCTATATTACAAAAATATATACTAACTGAGAATAAAACAGAAAATATGTTAATATTAGATTCTAAAACACTTTGGAACAGTTTACTCCTAATGATGGAACGACTTTTGAAACTGAGAAATCGAAACCAAAAAGCAATAATCGACTTAAACCTGCAAATTAATTTTTCAGACAGTGAATTCGATTTAATATTCAGAACTGTATCAGCTTTACTTCCAATAAAACTGGCTGTTGAGGCATTATGTAGGAGAGATTCTAATTTATTAACAGCTTATGCAACATTAAATTTCCTGTTGCAGTCACTGAAAGAACAGCACACATCATTAGCTGCGTCTTAGCTACTTATGCGTCACATTCACTTGTACAACCCTTTTTCATAAGGGGGCACATTTACACGCCTCACAGATAGAACACAGATGAAGAATAACTATGCCCAAACCGAGACTAGAACCCGGGAAGCGAAGAACACGCTACCCTTATGCCAGGACGCCGGCAGAGCTCTAGGTAGAACAGATCTTTCAAAATGTGAACTTTCAAACTAGCATCGTAATTTAGAAATCTATCAATGAAATTCATCAATTAAACTTTTGAGACTCGCAAAATTTTTTGTTAAACAAAGATTTCGCAATCGACTAAAGAACAAATTTGAAAAATAATTCTTAAAAACTAATAATATGTATTTAATTAATATTGTTTTAGACTCTATCTGAGAAGTTTCCAATACTTTTTTATTCTTCAGAGAAGTTGTGCTTGGTCCTTTTAATCTGACTGCTTCGATAAGTGGCTCCTTAGTTGCTCTGCTATTTGGGTGGCTATTGAAAATTTTACAAACATACGAGTAGTATGATGAAAGCAGAAATAATTCTACTATTGAAATGATTTTTTAAGATCGCATGTTAACCAATAACATTGGATCCTACGTAGGGATTGGTTGTTAATTTCTGTAAGGGTTGCATGGGAAGTATTTTTTAGAATATTTGCGATTAATCTGTTCTCCTTTTGAAATATTTCATTTTGTATATGTTTATTTCGCACCTGTAGAGATAATTCTTGCCATGGGATTGGTTGTTTATTTCTGTAAGTATTATATGAAATGTGCTTTTTTATATATATAATTAAATCATTTTTCTAGAATTTTTTATTTTGCTTCGATTCTATCATTGTTTCAAGTTAAAACTGAATAAAATTTCAAATAAGCTCTTTGGAATCTCAAATTAATTATCTTTTTCATTTCATTTAATATATCTATAACTTGAGGATCATTCTAAATTCTTTCAAATTTCTCATAACTTGCTCTTAACTAAAAAGGTTTTTAAATGATATGTCTTCAGTTAAATCATGTATTGATAGCAACTCCTGAAATTTCAAAAGTATGTGATTACTTGTATGATTTTTAAAATATAATTGCTTATATTGATTTTGTTGAAATAATAACTTAAACATATAAAATAACATATAAATAAACTCAGCATATTCAAAATTTTCTGGGACATTTAAGTTTATGATCTTTTGAAGATTTCAATTCCATCAAAAGAATTTGTTATTAATGTTCTTATTACTATCTCAGAATGAAACATTAAAGTAAGAGGCAGATTAGAATTAACAACAGATAATTCTAAGCAGGATTGTAAGTAGATAATAATGCAGATTGATTGTTTCTACTAAAATAATGATCAAGAAAGTTCATCATATTTATCATATAGATCATATTTATTTTTATAGTGTGAAAGAGTTATCTTGCTGTATGTTCTACTTAACATAAAACAGACAGTTAAAAAATATGTGATTATTTACTTCATTTTTCATACGGAGAAAATAGTAATTTCATTGAATTTTGTCAGTTAAAGTTTAAGAAAATCCTAAATTGTATAAGACTTCTTTCTGTAATTTATCATAAATACTAACTTTATCTGAAAAAATATTTAAAAAAATTTCAATTGAAAGTTAAATTTAGAATAATGTTTTTAATAGTTGGTTTATAGCTGTAAAAAATCTATCTTGTTATTAGACATACAGGGTGTTTATTTAGTCCTGGACCCATTTTGATGTTTAATAACTTATAAAATAATAAAAACAGATTAAAATTAATAACATAAATGGTTAAATAGACTCAAAAAGTTTCATGACCCTTGTCAATGAACTTCCACGTGTGCCCCCTTCGTCGCACGGAGAATATCAAGTTGATAGTCAATTTCGCGCCAGGTAGCGGCAAGCATGTCGGCATCCACAGAACCTATTGTGGTTGTAATTCTGGCTTTTAGGTCATCAATGTTTGACACTCTCCTCCTGAAAACGTTGTCTTTTACAAACCCCCAAAGGAAAAAGTCCAGCGGCGTTATGTCAGGTGATCTGGGAGGCGAAGGAATTGGACCTCCTCACCCAATCCATCTTCCTGGAAAATGGTCATTCAAAGAAATATGAACGATGATACCCGAATGAGGTGGCACACCATCTTGTTGCAAATAGACATGTGGCTGAAGCTCTTCTAGTTGTGGAAATACGAAGTTTTCCAACATGTCTAAATATACGACTGATGAGACCGTCTTTTCTGTAAAAAAGAGAGGCCCAATGACTCGGTCGTGCATTAGTCTGCACCACACATTAACCTTTGGGGAATCCCTTTGTGCCTCACTGTATTCATGGGGATTTTCAGATGCCCATATGTGCACATTATGGCGATTAACAATGCCAGAAACATGAAAGGATGCTTCATCGGAGAACATTATGCGCTTCAGAAAATCAGCATCATCTTCTATCCTCCTTAGCATATCTGTTGCAAAGGCCATCCTCCTAGGCCTATCGTTCGGTTCCAAAACTTGAATAATTTGAACTTGTATGCATGCAGTCTTAATTTCTTCTTAATAACCTTGTACACCGTCGAAATTGGCATATCCAATTCTGTTGCCGCTGATCTCACAGATATTCTAGGATTGTGTAAAAATGTCTCTCTGACATGCTCAACATCAAAGTCACTTGTGCAAGGACATCTGGAACGTTTCTTATCTGCGATACTTCCAATTTCTAGAAAATTCTTTTTACATCGCAAGATACTGTTTTTGGATAGAGGATCTTTTTGTTAAATTCTTCTGAAATTTCTCTGTGCTTGCACTATCGATTTAGTTTCTATAAACCACCATAAAATCTGTGCTTTATCTTGTGGTGTATGCATTCTCCTTAATATCCGCTCGAATAAAACATCACATACAAAAGTACTACATAGAACAAACACATCAAAAGTAAACATAACATTGCAATAGTTGCCAAAAACAAAAGAGAGAAAAATGCAATTAATAAGCAGACAATATTTAGAAAAGTACAGATATTTAGACTGGAAAATGAAATTATCTGAAATTAACCACACGTGCAGACGATATTTACAAAAGTAAAAATATTGAAACCTGAAAAAGAAAATATATGAGTTATTCCATCAATAAATGCCATAAGTTTGCTTATATCTTCATTATTTTATGAGTTATTAAACATCAAAATGGGTCTGGGACGAAATAAACACCCTGTATATTCAATTACTTTGCAAAGAAAGCTAAAAATGCATTCAAATGAATTAAGAATGAAAATTTTCCCATTAGTTTATTAGAAAGAACTGTATAGCAAGTAGGTAGGTTTGGCAATTTGAAAGCTAAATAAATTGTTAACAACTTGTCCATTGACATTATTGAAGATATCCCCTAATTAACTAATCTTGCTTGTTATGTCTGAAATTTATATCATTTGTTGAACTAAATTTTTTTCTAAAATTTTTCTTTAAGCTTAAATGAACATTATTCATAAATTTTGATTCAGTGTAAGAATGAAAAGAAATGAAATCCTGATTGTAATTAAAACTCCAGAGATAGTTTGATTGTCTCTTTGTTTTAAGCAAAATTAAAGAAACTACTGTGAATAAGAACATGTTCTATTTGCTTAAATTTTAATATTTTTACAGTTTTATTTTATTCATACCTTTACATTATTAGAATTTTTGACATTTCATGTTATAATGCTTTTTAAAATAAATAATTTAATTGTAACTAAGCATGTTTAAGACTAAACTATCTGTTTATTTTTCTGATACCTTTTATAATATCTGATTATAAAGGTTCCTTTTATAATATCTGATTAATATCTTTTATAATATCTTATGATATTTTATTAATTTATTTATTTTCATTTGGACAATTCATGTTTTGAAACTAATGTGAAAGCAGTGTTAAAAACAAAATACTATTAATTTACTTCATTTTGAAACCAAATTTTTCAAAACCAAATTTAAGCTAAACAAGTCTAGTACCAATCTTCATTTCTTAAATGATTCTATTACATTTTAAGCTCTGCATGTTCATTATTTTGTAGTTTTATTACATATTTCACAAGTTCGCATTCTATCCCATCTTTGAATTCAATCTTCATTTAAAATTTCTGTATTTGTTTACATAAATATTATAATTTCATACTACTGTTAAGAAATTGTCTAAGGAACTTTCTCATTTGTATAATGACTAGAAACATCTGCTTTATTGTAATTTTGGATACTATGTATTAGCTGTATATCTGATAAATTGCTAATGATTGCACAATCAATAGTTTCTTTCATTGCTACAATTTTATTGCGTTCACTGTCAGCATGCAGTTAACATGTAAGAATGTATTTTTGTAAGAATTGAAAAAAATTTTAATATCTGAAATTTCATGAGGTGTTTGAATATTCTGTATGTTATTGAAAACACATTTTTCTCTCTAGGTTAACCATATTCCAAATATGATGTGATACAGGAGTAAGGAAAAGATTTACTTGTTATAAACTGAACAAGTTTGTGAACAAATACTCTGTTGTATAATCACAGAAAAAGAATGGAAAAATTGAATTTTAACATTCAGCATAAATTTGCAGGGAACAAAAACATTAATTCATTATAATTTTGAGCAAATTATTTGAAACAAATTTACAATGAGTAATCTTTCTGCAAAAAAGAAGAAGAAATATGCATGTGAAGCCTGTGGTAAAGCATATTCTACTAGAAGCCACTTAAATGATCATCTTCGAGCTCACACAAATGATAAACCGTATGTGTGCGACATGTGTGGGTTTTCATTTTCTCGGAGATATGAATTCAATAGACATTATCGAACTCATACAAATGAGAGACCTTATTCTTGTGAAGTATGTGGAAAGGCATTTGCTGTTAAATTTACTTTAAGTAGACACTACCTTACGCATACAAATGAAAAAAATTTCTTGTGTGATGTATGTGGTCATACATTTGCAGCAAAAAATTATTTTCAAAGACATTACCGTATTCACACAAATAAAGAACGCTATATGTGTGGTGTGTGTGGCAAGTCATATTCTGAAAAGAGTACTCTAAAGAATCATCATCGTGTTCATACAGATGAAAAACCATTTGCATGTGATGTGTGCAATGAGTCATTTGCTATTAAGCAAAGTTTAGTTGTTCATTATCGAACCCATACAAATGAAAAATCACAATTTAAATGTGATTTTTGTGAAAAGGCATTTTTTTACAGGAGTGAATTGAAAAACCATTATGTTGTTCATACGAAAGAAAAGTCATATATATGTGATGTTTGTGGCAAGAAATTTGCATATAAAAAGGTTTTAAAAACTCATTATTATAGTCATACTGGCTTGAGACCTTATATTTGTAGTCTATGTGGTAAAGCTTTTTCTCAGAAATGTCACTTGAATCGACATTTTACTATTCATACAAATCCCAACAATCATAATAGTTTGGAAATGACACTTTCTCAAGAAAGTTCTTAACAAAGTTTTCTATGTGTCATAGCAATATTGATTCTATTTTTTACGAGCATTCTGATTTTAAAAAAAGAAAGAAAAACCCTTTATACTCAGATTGTCAATGAATAAAATCTGAAAGTTGGCCAGGAAAACACAAATGATGCAAGTGCTAGGTTCCACTATGTTCATTGAACATAATGGCAATCCAAGAAAAGCAGACTTATAATTTCAAACCAGATAGCTTTATAGAATGTTAAAACTGCTCATAATTTTAGAATGGGCTTCCCATAATACGATTGGATGATCTATTATCCCAAGAACCTAATGATAAGTGTACTGAAGTAATATCAGTATTTATTCAAAAAATGCTTATGTAGAGGTACCAATTTGCAAGCTTTGATAAATTGATTTATTATTTGAAAATAACCTACTCTTACAAGCAGGAGAGGAGGCACTATTAGAAAGTACATAGAGCATAATTTACAACTCCAGGTTTAATCAAGAATTGATAGATTTTAATGCATGCATCCTGTTTGAATGACACAATTTCTGCCTCACAACCTGAAACAGGATATTTTTTACTTGGGAATACTTGATTAATCTTTCAAAAAAGAAGATGAGGATGAATTTGGTTTCTATAGAAAGCCAGTACTTCAATATTTCAAAAATATCTGTTTTGAAAGCTGCTTGGATAGTTCTTTATTACATATGCTTAATGTTGGTAAATAAGTTGTGGAGAGTTAATTTTGAAAATTGAAGCAAGTAATTATTTTACATAACTGATAGATTGATGTGGATTTTAGTAAATTAAAGGGACATTATTGTACAAAAATAATCTAACCACTGTGATATGTGCAAAAAATCATCTTAAAAAAAGTAATTTAAAGAAAGGTTCTTGTTCATACAAGTATGTATTTTTTAATGAAAAGCATTTAATTTTTTATATTCTCATATCATGCTTGGATCAAAGGTGACTCTTAGAGGAATTGTAAATAAGAGATACATATGCATTGTTTGGAAAAGGTTTTCTCATAGTATATGAACTTTCAAATTAGAAAATTTAAATTTCATTTGTTACTTAATTGTAAAACTGATTAAATTCTTCTTTTTTAGCGTTTGTCTTATTTTGACAAGTTTTGACTTTTAATGATTACTGTGAACTAAACATGAATGTTATAAATTTTACTTGATGAAAGCTATTCAAAGATTAAAAATTTAGGATTTGAGATGATTTGAAATCCACAAATCAAAGATATTCTATTTTCCCATTTTATCATTGGACATTTCAGAGCAATACTTTAGTTCGGATTTTTTTCATGTTATTGCAAGCAAGGATTAATGGGCTTCATATATATATATATATATATATATATATATATATATAATATTTTTAAATGTAATTAATTTCCTAATGTTTATCTTAATTTTACCCATATTAATTTCATGCCAAAATGTTCTCTTATTTCCTGATCCAATTGCACCTTTTTTATTTAATTAATGCTACACAAGCTCTGTAAAACTGCTGAAATTGACAAGTTCTCACACTCTGAGTGTAGGGATTAAAAATCTGTGAAGCTAAGTGAATTCTTTTAAAAGATATCTAAGTTTTCCTTACCTAAAATGACACATGTTAAAGAATTTTTATCAGAATCTCATAATATAAAATCATTGGGAAAAATATTTGTCTCTTTTGCTCTTGTGTTGCACTGTAGATTGACGTATCTTGTCATTTGTGTTTAAATTAAACCTCCTGGTATGAAATAAAAGCGAAGTTTAAAATTTTCAAAAGTGTCCTCTGTTTGGCCACAAAACTGCTTAAAAATATGTGTTATATAAAGGTTCAGTAAGAAAACCCAGACAAATAATTTTTTAATATAACTTAATTAAAAATAAATTAATTAATTAACAAAATATAAGAAATAATAATAAGAGTAGACTTTTACTTATAAATAAATTTAATTTGTTTCAAGGTGGATTTTAATCAAGGTGGATTTAATCAAGGTGGATAAATTTAATTTGTTTCAAGGCCTTTCTCAGCGACGCAGAAGACAAATGCTTATTGAAATTTGCAGCAATGGGCCACAAGTCTCTTACCTTTAATCTATACCATTCCCGGTGAAGCCATTGCTTTTGTCCAAACTTTTATGCCATTTGTTGGAAGCCTGAGACTCCAAAATGGACCATACACTGTAATCATAGGATTGAGATTCAGCGAGTATTGTGCCACTCTCCAGATGATATCACGTCCAGAAAATTCGCCTTGCACCACTCTTCTGTCTTTTTGGCCTTGTTGAAGTGTTATTCGAAGTCTTGTTGAAACTGCCACTTTACATTGCCAAATTACATTTTGGCTCACGGAAATGCAACAGCTTCTAGAATGTCCTGTTTGTACACTTTTGGATTCATTCTAATGCCCACATCCAGAAAAACCAGAGATGTTTTGCTGCTTGCACAAATTCCTCCCAAACCATGACCGACTTTGGATTTTTTGTGATGTTTAACAATTTCTGAAGTACTTGGAGTGTCTGCAGACTAGATCCTTTAGTTCTAGGAGTTATGAACTTTTGGACATTAAAGAATTTCTGATTAGTGAAAAAGGAATCTCTCTCTTGCGGCCCGTTTTAAAAGCTTTCACGGTCTTTGGAGCCGCATGAGTTTGTTTTCTTCAGTAAGAATCTGAACTTTTTGGAACTTGTAAGAGACTTTATCCCAAGCTCTGTTTTTGCTATTTGTTGCATTAATGATTCCCTTATTCCCATTTCACAAGCAATCTTTCTAATGGAAACCCTCGAATTTCATTGAACTCGCTTTTTGATAACCTTACAGTTATTGACTATTATTACCAAGTTCTTTGAAACGATAGATTGCATCAGACACTGTTTGTCTAGGCATATTAAGCAAACGAACAACTTGATACCGTAATTTTATAACTCTAAAATAGCATATCTTTTGCTTGGTGTTGTAAAAAAGCCCCCC
>JAPMOR010060371.1:106541-159547 GCA_026543865.1 Argiope aurantia
TTTTTTTTTATTTGTCATTATTCTATCAGATAAAGATAACAAAATTTTTGTTTGACCTTAGTTATTATCTTTTGAAAATTATATTAAATCTGAGTATATGAAATTATATGTCTATTTGTTTAAAATTCACACAGTTCTACATCCTTTGACAGATTCTAACAAAATTTGGTGCACATGTTACTTATTATCTAGATAGATTAACAATATAATAAAGAATTTCTGTGTCATAAAATGAATAAAATTGGAGTAAAAGGCATTTTAAACATTTTTTCACCATAATTTCAGAACATTTAAAAATTAAAAAAATATTTTTTTTTTAAAAAAAAAAAAAAAAAAAAAAAAAATTTTTTTTTAGTGATTCTATTTTTATTTCTATACAAATTTTCTATGATTTTAATCAATTTTTCAAAGTTAAATAATCATTCCTTTTTTCTGTTGCAATATTTATTTTACTGTTTAATTACATCAATGTTTGTGCACTCTTTCCAGTGTTAAAGTTGTTTTCTTAAGATATTTGCATATTTTTTTAGCATGAAATAAGTACCTTTTAATATGTCTTTAAACACTATTTTTAAAAATAATTGCTATTTTTTTCAACTGTTTAATCCAATTTCATTTAATAGAATGTTTAAAAGTTTAATGTATCTATATCACTTTCCATACCGTATGTCTTTTTTTATTCTTTTTGAATTTGAATTTCACTGAATATGATTTTATTTTACTTGATAAGGTGATTTAAAAGATCAAATTTCAGATATTGCATTTTGCATATTTGATTAAATATTATAGAAGATTTGAATATCAAGTATCCTAAACAGGGATGGCATTAGCAGAAGGTCCAAAAGGGCTCTATCAACCTTGTCAAGAATGTTGTGCTCTCCTTCTTGGAAAAAAAAAATCTCGCAGGGAAACTTTCTTCTAAATGAAATTTGTGTGATTGCTTCCTTATTGGTAGTTTTTCTTTGCTTCACTAGAAGCATTATGAAATTTACTGCACTCTCTAGATAACTGAATTAGATACCATAATGTGATGGGAGTAATTATTTCTTTTTAAATATCTAAAATCAGAATAAAAAGTTATTTAGAAAAAAAATCCCTCTATATGTTTTGATTATATTTTTTGAAATCAAATATAAACAGTATTCCTGGCTAACGTTTTGGTCATGTGAGGTGATTTTTATGAAATAAAAATTGGCAAAATTATTAAAATGCTTTTGGTTGGGAGAGTGGTTCTTTGGTTTTGCAAGTTATTTTGAGTATATACAAGTTATTTTGGTAGGCAATTAGCTGATTACCAAAAGAATCAGCAGAATGATAAATAGATTAGATGCAATTGTAGTAATTAGTATATAAATAGGATTATTTGCACTTTCTCAGAAGTGTGATTGTTATTATAAAAAAAACAGTTATTTAGAAATTACAATAACTTTTACAATTTTTGCTTCTTTTCATTATAAGTTACAAAGAGTAAAAGATTTCTTTTGTATTCTGACACATCAATTTTGGTAAAATTTTAAAATAAATGAAATATCTTTTAGTTTTATTTATCTCAAAATTTTGTTGCACCGGGAAACTTGTTGATTGTGGATGGTATTCATTCTATTGTCTTGCAATTATCCATGCTGTTGTAATTTACAGAGCTGTAAATAATGGATAGAACATAAATTTGGAATATTAAATTGTATTGGGAGGAATTTCCAAAAATATCCCATAAATTCTGTGAGCTTAAAATGATTTTTTTCCTCTCTTTATGTATATATTGTACATGTTTTCTCTAAATTTTTGATACTTCAATTATTTTTAATTAAATGACACTTTTTGTTTCGAGAATAGGTATTTTGTTAATTTGAAGAGTCAATATTTGAGATCCTTATGGATTTGACATAATTATTGTATTGAATGAAAGCATCTCTGAATGACTTAATTTTAATTGTAGGAATATAAATATAGAAATGTTGAACAAAAAATTTCATGAAACGTTTCCTTTCTGATTAAATATTTATATGAACTGGACATGAAATATGTTTAAATATTCTATAGGAAATATGTTGAATAATAAAAATAATATTGTAGTTATTATTTTGTGTTATTACAATTGTAACAGCATTCTATTATATAAAGTTTTATTACTTTGTTAAATTGAAATTATTTTATTATTTTATGTTGTCAAAACATTTCAATGTTTTAACAATTATGTATTTAAGACCTGCATTGTATATGACTGAATTTTGATTGTTACTTTGTTTTAGTCAAATATTGATTTTGTAGATTTATTTCTGTATTGTTGTATTATTATGAAAAATCTCTGAACTTGAATTACTTTGTTACATGCAAGTATTTATGCAGCACTTATATTTTTCTTTATTTAAATTATCAATAAAATTTGAACAGGATGAAATCCTAATTATATATAAATTTATTTCTTGCTCAATTCCCAATGATGTTAATACTTTATCAAATCTTTCATATATTAAAATCTGCACGATATAGATCTTGAATTTTTGTAAATAATTATAAATTATAATTATCTATATGTAGCTATCATAAGTAATATTTTATTTTTATTTGATTGTTGCATGCAATGTTTATTTTACTTTTTAGATTAATGGTAAATAATGTTTTCTACCATTGCTGATATTTACAAATATTTTTTAATAAGATAATACGAGCTGAGGCCATATGTGACAAAAAAAAAAAAAAAAAGGATAAAAGTTTTGACAAATATCTTTGAAGTTACTGCCAAAGCGAAAATTTCAACTCTTACTTACATTCTGATTGTTTTTGTATACCAAGAGTTATTTGAATACATGGTATCAAAGGAAGTTAAAAAATATTCCTGAAAAATCTTGTTGCTATTTGTGGAGAGATAGTTTCTCCGCATACTTTCCAAACAGTTTTAAAATATATAATTACTAAATGTATATTAAAAAAGTTATTTTAAATTTTTTTTGTTTAATTCTCTGTGATATTTTAAATACAATATATCTTTAAATACGCTTTATTTATTTTATAAAGAATTAATATTTACAATAATAATTCTTTATAAATTAAAATAATAAATAACAAATAAAAAGATTATTAATATTTTTATCTTTAATAGCATCTTGCTTTGTTTAATTTGGTTTTTATTATGATTCTGTGCTCTTTATTAATTTTCCAGAGTATGTTACATCAATATTTTTGTAGTAAAAATAAAATTGTTTAACTTTTACATATTGAAGATGCTTTATTCTATTTATAGATAAATCAACTGTTCATATCTGCATACCTATGTATAATCATGATCTTGTAAGTTGTTTGTTAATTTATATTCCATTCCATTTCTTGTATCCCATGCAAAGTAGGGAATATATCTTTTTCAGTTTTATTGTTAAAACAGTCAAATATTAAAGAATTATATGTGAAATGGCTAAGAAGTATATGAACATAAAATTAACTTAGTTAAAATAATTAATGTTTAAATCTAATGACTAAAATCGGTCTTATTTGTTTATTAAGTTGACTGTGTGTGTGTGTGTGTGTGTGTGTGTGTGTGTGTGTGTGTATATATATATATATATATATATATATATATATAGCACATGATAAAAAAAACAGTCTTGTTTTAAAAGGTTTCAATTATTTGAAGCTTTCAGAAATTCTTAAATTGGAGGAAATTCTTTATTTTATTTTATTTTATCCTGTTAATATTCTTTATGAGAATATAAATAATTAAAACAATCCAATTACTGGATGAATAAAAGCATTTTCTTCGTAAAAAGAACACTGGATGTCGGTTCAAAACAATTAAAATTTTCCTTTTCCTGAAATATTTTAAAATGTATAATTAGAATTTGTTAATTTCTTCAATATAAGAATTGCTATCTAAAATTTGATAAACAAATTCGCGTAAAAGAAGGACGCTATTTTATTTTGATTTATGATTCATTTTTTCTAAAAGTGTAGCGAATATTATAAACGTGTTATTATAATACTTTTATCTAATATTATTTATATAATTTAAAAAAAGAAATTTACTTACCTTAAAAAATAAAAAATTCTTATTAAAATATGTACAAGTAACCTATTAACTAGGAAAGTAATAAATGAAAGTTCAATTATTTCTCAAGGAGTCTACTAAGAGCAATACAAATAGTTTTTCTGACTAGTTTGTCCATTAAAAATATTTTGCATTTTTATTGTTGAGGCATAGCAAAATGATTCTCATTCGAATATGCAAACTCACTAACATTTCTTCATTAAGCAAATCCTCTATCTGTTTTGTTTTCTTAGTCATATTTTATAAACCAGTTTTTTTATTGTCATCTAGTAGCTTTTGGCGACCAATTGATTCTCTATGGATATTGATTATATGTATTTTAGTTAAATCGTTTATATATATTTTAATATCCATGCTTTGGCCTAATTATCAGGCATTAAAGCAGTTTTATTTCAATTTCATATCTATATATATGTGTGTGTTCTCATCTTTGAGTACATGAACCTTTCTAATGAAGACTAGTCCCATAGTCCCATAGACACTATAGTGCTATTAAAAATGTAATATCTGGTTCATTTATTTTTTAAATTTCCTGATATCGTGACTTCACTTTTATATATCTTAAGCAAACTATACAAATAGTAATCAGAATTTTTCTTCCTTTGCTTTTAACAGTGAAAAAATACACGCAATTAAATATTTGTTGAAATAATGCAATGTGTGTTTAGACAATTAAAGAAGTCGAATAGTTGCTTTTAGTTATTTTTTTTTCGTTGTTAACAAACCACTCGGGTATCTGTAAAGCGTTTATTTTCCTTTTATCGAATAACACAATTATATTTTGTATGACAAATATTTATAGTATAATTCATGCTCTATCTGAATTTTACATATTTTATTTTTAAGAATTTCTAGCACTTATATTTAACGGAATTTAATACCATATAGTATTTTAAGTAAATTTTTAATGAATATTTGCATTTCCAAATCAGTTTTTTTTCCTTCTCTCATTAAGTATATGTGTTTTTGGCACAACATAAAAAAAGTTTCATTTAAACTTCATCAAAGCGAATGTTCAAGCCTATCTACCTTTTCAGGTGATATTAACATTTTTGATTATGTATTTAATTTACAATCTAGTGGTGGATCACACTTTCTCTCAATTTAATAAAAAAACAACGCTAAAAAAGATGATATCGCTTTTTAATTATGAAAAATGCCTCGTAATATGATGTTAGAATTACAATTGATAGAAACTGGTTCAATTTATGAGGTATGTGTTTAGAATCGTGTACAAAGCATTCATTCAATTCCCTTCTCTTATATATTTGAATATTCTAGAAATCAGAATTCAGCCACTAGAAAGATTAATTTTGAGACAGTAGGATATGTAGTCTTATTAATGTTATCCTTTTTTGTTATCCTTAAATAATAAGGAATTGAAAGTTAATTTAACCGAATAACTTCCCTGGCAGATTCCTAATTATGACGTCTTTCATCAAAATCTGGTTTATTACAATCGACAGAATTCTTCTGCTTATCTTTATTAGCACTAGAACTGCCGATGTTAAATATATAGCTAATTTTACCACATCCGCCAAATTGACTGATTTTTGATCATCGTCGTTTTTATTGTAACTTTTTGTCTTAGTTTATTTAAATAAAAGAATATAATTTAACAAATAAACAAAAAAATAATATTTGATATGGTAATTCATTAATTATTAATAAAAAACCGAAGAAAAACAGTATTTGCATTTATAAGATATCATAATTGGAATAAAATAGATCTGAATCATAATCGGAATAAAATAAATCCTATTATAACGGCTACCAAACACTTTGGATCAATCAATATAATTTCATATGAATAATGTAATTCAAATTTTTCCAGGAAATGTCTGAAAGCGATGTATAAATGAATGTAAATACGTATTGATGTCCGTCATTGCATAGATGATCCATAAAATATTATAAACTTTGAAATAGTTAAAGCCGTATATATCCGAGTGTAGTCATAAGTATAGGTCATGTTAATTATGGAAATTAAAATGCCTGAGTGGAAACTGAATAGGAATATGTAATTGTTTTTATATTTCATCAAAAGTCGTCATCAATTCCTAAACAATACATAAAATATATCAAAACTATTAAGCATGAAATTCGAAAACCGTCGAAATGGCAGTCTTGGTAGTTCTAGTTCTTTCTTCTAAATAAAAAAGAAAGTAAAAAACTATGTAGAACGAATTTCACCGGGATGCCAGATCGGAATTTTCTCAGATTCAATACCGGCTGAAACAATGCATTTAAAATCCAGCGACAGTTCATCGTTAGGTAAATACATCGCTTTCTCCTTCATTAGTTTATCTTTCGTCTGTGACAGAGAAAATTCCCAAAGTTTATTTCCTACAATGGTATCATTGAAAATTGTCCAAAGTTTTTTGTTTGCATCTATCACGGAAACTGTGCAAACAGAGCATTTTACTGGCTTATTATGTTGAATCACCTGAATGTGAATTTTAACATCCGATGGAGCCACATCCGTAACAAAAAAGGCAAGAAACATCCATGGACCATCTGGCGATGCTGGCTTGATTCGTATAGTTTTCATTTCATTTGGAAGAACTTCACTAAACCCTTCTATAATCCATTTGAAAGCTATTGCATTTACTTCAATTGTAGTCCTACCAAGACATGAGCTTTTGAACGGGAGTAAACTTTTGCTAACTTTCAATGTAGAATTTACTATTAAGACATATCCTAATTCAAATGGATCGTCCCGACTTAAAATTTCTTTACGCTTCGCGAATTTTGGCCAGCCATATCCTGCTCCTGGCCGAAATGAATATGTTGCAGATTTCTGAACTTTATTTCTTGGTTGAAGAAGATTTGAATTAAGAAGGATTACCTCTAAATCTACTTCAATGATGTCTTGACCTCTGTCATCCATTTCTCTCACAAGATACAAGGAGAAGTAATGATCTCCATCAGTTTGCAGCCTCGAATCTAAACGAAAATGCCACGAGCTTTCACCGATGTTGAACACAGGACTGGAAAGTGGTTCACATATCTTTTGTCCACAGTATGGGTAGTGTTCTATTAGCCAAGAGAACATGTATTCCTCTTTTTGAAAAGAGTTAACTCCATATAGCCACCAGGAAAGGAAACTTAAAGTAAGTGAAATCCAAGCAACCATTATCACCGCCGAGTTTGAAAACATTAAAGCAAGAAAGTCATAAGATAAAACCTCTTTTTTTTTTTTTATCTTTAAGATAAAATACATATCAGCTTTAACATTTTTCTTTTCGACATTCTACATCAGTGTGATGCATACGTTGAAGGATCGTTTCACTTTCCAAAATTTACTTTACTGTATTCATCTTCTTTCTCTTTATTTTATTTCTGGTTACTTATATGAATGATACAGATGAAATCATGTTCTAAAGTTTTCCATCATTTAAAAAAAATATACAACTTTGGTATCAAGTTGATTTACTGGAATTATTGGTTGTATTTAATTTCAATTGAATTTCTTATTAACTTGTTGTTCATAATTCCATCTAAAATATTTTAAGTATCAAATTATTATAGATATTTAAAACCGTGAAATTTTAAGAACTCCATATTTTCCCCTTTTAATGTGTTCATGAACCTAATGGAGTTGAATCCTTTGACATCATAATACTACTTAAGTATTTTTGTCACCTATATTAAATTATTGTTTTAAGATAATGTATTTTCATTTTATAGTAGAATCTTTCATTAGAAGAATCTGAAAGCTAATTTCAGCAATAGAAGATAAATGCGCCATTTAATATTGGACGCAACAATGAAAGAAGTTTGAATTTCGTTGTAATAATAAAATTTTGGTCGAAAATTATGCAAATTCTTTTTAAAAAAAATATTTCAATTCAGAAAAAATTGCATGTCAATCAAATTAATATTAAAAATAATGTTTTAAAAACTTTAAAATAGCATAAAAATTAATTTCGTGCCGCAGTATTTTCAGCAGTCATCGCCAAATATACCAAGATTCACCAAAATATTAATCATTATTTAGTTAATTAAAATTTTTAAAAAATTATTATAAAACATATTTTTTTTTCCAAAATATGTAAAATATTTTAAATTTGTTTGATAGCTCTATGTGAAACGGCTCAGCATATCAGAAGCAAAAAAATATTTCAGAACGTATATTCCCTGAACATATAGTATTGTTCGTTTTCGGATTCGGAAACCTTTCACACTTCTACGCATGCGTCAGGATGGGTTTATTTATTCAAAATAGTGGTGAGAGGAGATATGAAAGAAAGAGATGTTTAAATTGAACAGTAATGTGAATTCGGATTATTCGCAGACTTGGGTGGCGTAAAAACTGCGGGTAACGAGTGGCATTTTCTGAAAATATGCTGATTCGCAATAAAATACTTTAGAGCAATTTTTAGTTAATGTGAAAAGTCTAAATATCAAATTATGATGAATAAATAGACGATTTCTGTTTTTAAAATTTGGTAGTTTACTTTTTTACGGAATTAGAATAAATTTTATGTTAAAAGCTTTTTTTTATTTGTTATTGAATTTTTTTGATAGTAGTTTTAAGATTAACAACGGTAGATAATTTCGGCCACTTTTGATGATATTAAATATTCTTCGCGCCACTTCTGAAAGCTTGGCCACTCGTACTAACCGCAATTTTAAGGTAAAATAAAATAGTACGGTCGTGAGAACATCAAATGACATAACACTCTCTCTCACACACACACATATATATATATATAAAGAGAGAGAGAGAATAAATGAATGAAAAAGTATCTAACGGGACAGAAATATTAAATCAAAGAATGACGAAAAATAATGGAAATGGCTCGTCCTGCCGCGTCTCATCCCTTAGCAAGGAAAATCGTTGAAAAGTGGTGGTCTCGGGATACTGAAACGAACAGTATATACATGTAAGTTCTGAATGATTTTGGTTTTTTTAAATTTTATTTTTTGTTGATTAGTGTTTTCTCATAGAAAAATAAACTATGCGTAGATAGATGGAACAACAGATATTAACCATTTCATATTTTTTGTACAAAATTCAATGCAGATCTATGATTTTGTTGATGAAACAATACGTCAGAATTCAATTTTTCAAAATTTTCTTTTCTACTTGGCATTTGTATTTTTGAGTTACCATATTCACATTTTTTATTTTTACCATGGTCATAAAATTATTTCCCACCAAATTATATTCAAACTTAAAAACCTGGTCAACTACATCATCTACGACATTATTATTATTATTTTACTAAATTATGTTTTTGATAAGCTAAACTTTTTTTTAATAGTCCTGAAACGTTTTCTTCTTCACTCAAAATGGCCTTTCCGCCTTATTAGTATTAGTTAGAGAATATCGAACATTCTTTCCTTAGTGTTTGAAGAACCCCAAAGTAATAATAATAGCTAAAAGAATCACATAATTTAAAAATCTGCATATGTACAACGTTATATTTACAGATTTTAAAAAATAATTCAATTTTTATCCGTAAGATCATTAAACATAAAAATGTGAATTTTTCAGGCTTCGGTTGTTACATAAATATTGAACTTAAAAAAAAAAAAAACTTTATTGGCTTATAGTACGTAGAAATAAAGGTGTTGTTAGTGGTACTTCAGATAAAATAAAAGTTGAATTAAAAAAAAAATTATCTTATTTTTTATGCGAATATTTTTAGAATCTGGTTTAAAAGATTAAAGATTTAATTTTTCTTTCTGTTTTTGCTTCTTTTTCTCCTTTCGAATATTAAAAGACAAAAATTTGATTTTCACTTTTAAAAAATTGTAGTTCTGTATCAGGAACACAGATGGTGCCATTAAAACTTTTTGCTTCTGGTGCATTATTGTTTTTTTATTAATATTTTAATCTTTTTTTTAATCTAAGTTTATAGAAAATTGTAAATCAAAGCAAGACAGGATTTTTTTTTACCAGCACTTTCCATAATTAATATAATATTTCAAATATTTCTTTCAAGGAATAGCTTTACTTCCAAATTTTATATCTTTATTGTTTGCGAAAAACACAAGTGTATTACAATAAATAGAAATTCTATGCTTTCAGAATAAAACAAATAAAAAACAAAAGAACAAAAAATTGAAATCTGCTATTGCAAATTTCAAGTTATCATGTGAGAATATTATTTTATTTTGTCACATGGTATCAATCTGACAGAAATTCGATTGAAACACATGAATTATTGCAGATTAAAAAATGTATAGATTATGAAATAAAAGCGGGTGTTAATGATTGGTAAAAGCCCACAATTGAATATTTTGATGGATGATTCCATAGCATTTAAAAAGATTATTTCAGATAGTGTATCAAATTGAATTAAAAATATTATTAAGATTAAGTGAAAACTATAGAGATATGAAATTGGTATCATTAAAAAAGTAATTTTTTGAGTTTTAAGATTATACAAAGATTATTTGTTGGAAGATAACTGTTTTGGAATATATGAATATCAATATCCGTAGGGAAGTCATAACGATTAAAACTAGGCTTACGCTTAATGTACAGTAACCAAATTTGGAATATTTGGAGCGATTTTTCACCAAATGTAATCCTAACAATTTTTTTATTGCAAACTCTAAGTCTTTTGTTCTCATTTCTGGTATCCATACAGGATAGCAATCTTTAGGTGAGTTTTTAGATATTGGCACACTTTTTGACGTGTTGTCCAGACAGGAGAATCGGGTACATAGAGAATATTCACGCCAAGTTATAACTTTTTTTGGAGATAAGTCGCCAAATGTTACAACCTTGGCGATAACACTAAAAGCGAAAAAATGATGCCTCAAACGCGATAAATCGTTAATTTTCTGCCCGTATATTTTGAGGCTTCAAAAACCCCAAACCAAAACAACATCATGTTCTCACATGATTAAAAAAAAATCAGATCGCTAGATGGAATGAATTGCTCCCAAATACCAGGCGTGATTTTTTTCTTCTTCAATCCCCATAGAGACAACACAAAAAAATTGCAGAAATAACGTACCATCAGGTAAAAAAATATTTCTTCTCGTCATTAGCATCTCCTTCGTCAGAAATAAAGGGAATTCCCAAAGTTTGTTTTCCACAATGGTGTCATTGAATGTCATTAAAGGCTCTCCCTTTGCATCAACGAGAGATATTTTGCAAGCGGCGCATTTCATCTGCTTATTATGATGAGTTATTTTAATTTGGATTTTAACTTCCGACGAAACTGCATCTTTCACAAAAATCACTAGAGATATCCATGGGCCATTTGTCAATGGTGGTTTAATTCGTATAGTCTTTATTGCAGTTGGAAGAAGTGCCGTAAATCTTTCAATTACCCATACAAAAGATATAAAATACATTTCTATTTTAGTTCTTGCTATGCATACTTGTTTTGAGCGAAGTATATTATTACTAACCTTCATTGTAGATTTTACGTTTAAGACATATGCAGCTTCAAAGGGATTGTCTTTATCTTGATTCCAAAGATCTTGACGCTTGGTGAACTTCGGCCATCCATATCCTGCTCCTCGCCAAAATGAATGCTTTGTAGATTTCTGGATTTTATTCACAAGTTCAGAATGCCAAATAGATGCTTCAAACTCTATATCAATGCTATCAGGACCATTATCGTTCATTTCTCTCACAAGATGCAACGAAAAGTAATAATTACCATCAGATTCCAGTCTGGAATCTATGCGGAAATGCCAAGCGGTTTCACCGATACTGAATACAGGACTGGATATTGGTTCACATTTCTTTAATCTACAGTATGGATAGTTTTCTATTGTCCAAAAGTGTGTGAATTCCTCTTTTTGATGTAATTTATCTCCATATAGCCACCATGAAAGGAAAGCTAAAGCAAATGACAGAGCGTCCATTTTCGTCGCGAAATTTGAAAATATTACACTAGACGTAATAGGAAAGTTTTTTTTTTTTTTTTTAAATTATCGTAAGAAAGTCTCTTTTTATCTTTGCAAGAAAGTAGTATGTTATCATTTCTTGTTGCTTTTATCTTTAATGCCAATGAAACACCCGTTAAATAATAAGTTATTTTTTCCTTTTTTTTTTATTTTCTCTTTCTTTTATTTTATTTCTTGCATTTTATATCAATTACCTAAATAATCATGTAGATGAAAGCATGAAGTTAGTCTCCAAATATCAAAGATTATGAAGACCATTTGAAGCATGTATTCTCCAATGCATAAGACATTGCATGTATTTTGGAAATGATTTTTATTTTAACATTTAAGAAAATTGGACATAGGGCAGAGGAAATTTGTTATTTTATGAATGAATTATATCAAAAATTAAATGGTTTTTGTAGTTAATTAAATTATTCTTCGCTGCATAATGACGGACAAAAAAAAAAAACCTTCACATATTTTTTCGTTTAAATAAAAGCCTGCAAAAAAAAAAAAAAAGCCTTACTTATTTAAAAGGACTTAGTTTATACGTATTGGAAAAACAAAAAAATTTTGACATATTGTTTTTTTTTTAAACACCAGGTTTTGTTGAATATAAAGGCAGGCGTTAAAAAAATTTTTTTTGAAGCCATTCACTATGACACAAGTGCTCTTTAATATCTTAACATAAATAATAAATAAAAAATAATAACTGTTTGAATTTAAATAAAACAAACAAAAAAAAAACCTCATAGACTCGCACTTAAATATAAGATTGAACGAAATATCACGAAACCTTTATATATTTGATTATTCTTTAGCATAAAAGTGATTTACCAAATTGAATATTTTTTTAGTCAAAAAATAATATACCAAATAGAATACGTTTTTAGTAATAATATAATATATAAAATTTCATTTGTTTAAATCATTGCGCTTTTGAGTGTTTACAAGCATGAGAAAGTACAGACCAATAGAACATCATTTCAATGATAAATTTCGTTCCAAATTTGATAAGAATTGAAAGTTTAAATGAAAAATGTGCACATCGAATTTTGTACACCAAGCTCTTTTCATTTTGAAGTTATCGAGTTCCTTTGTACTTGGACAGCCGTACAAAGATTCAGATTTCTGAATGGATTTCGTTCAAACTTTGATAGATATTTAAAAATATGTAGTTAAGTCCATACATCAAAATTCAAGCATCTAGCTCAAAGCGTTTATAAGTTGTTTTTTTGTTCACTAATAAGCAGATATAATTCGAAAAATGTGATTTCTTTTTTCATCCAGGGAAGTTTGAAACGTGGAGATTCGTCAAAATTTCGGGTTCGAATTATTTTACAATTACGATAATTTCTCTTCATACAGAAAAAGGTAAAATAGTGCAATATCTGAAATGGATGAAATCTGGCGTATGGCTATACAATCAAATTTGTGGATCTATGCCAAATTTTGAATTAAATCTATCCTTCGAAGTATTAATTGGGCATCGGCTGTCAGTTCGAGTATAAACTGAAAATTGCAACAATTTTCTTTAGATGTTTGGTTGTGGACTTGGTATAAAAGTTGTAGATTTTTATAAAATTTTGGATGTAAGAGAAAAAGTGGTTTTCTTTTCTATGCTACGGAACTAAATTAAGAAGAGGACTCCTTTTGGTTCTTTTAGAATACGATGAAAGTATGTCAGAAAATCACTGAGTGATTATAATTAATCTTAATTTTCTATTCCATTTGAAGTAACTTAGCAAAAAAGATATGAAATAGTTTACATTAGCTATAAATGACCAGAATATGATTTTTAGAGATTCCTTGAATTTTTTTTCTGCGCACCATCATTACTATTAGCAATGATAAATGGATGGGTGTCGGAATAGATGGATATGATTAAGTACAAATATGGCTCTAAATAGTGAAAATAGGTGATAGATCTCTTTTTTCCTTCATAATATATGACATTACACAATATTACCGCGACATTTCCATGATTTTCCGTGGCATTTTGCATATTGAATAACGTCGTAAGGATAAAGTACAACAATTTGTCTAATAGAAATGATTAGTAGTTATGATATTTGAAATATTAGAAAGATAAAACCCTTTTCATTTGAGAGGTTGTTTATTGAACTTCAAGTCTAGAACTTTTTAAACTATGACTCTCAACTTTAAATGAGGTCACGAGAATGAATGTTAAGGTCACAAAAAAAACAGAACATATCTACGTCAACTTTGTATAAGTTAACAAAAGTAATTCATCTGATTTGAATTTTTAATCAAAACTGTATAAATATCTCTTTGCAACTAAATCTCTTTTACCATGAATTGAATCCTCATTTTCTTAATTTGATTTTATATTTATCTGATGCCTTTAAAAATTCTGCTTTCCATGGTGGTTTGTCATTGAAATATATCTAGTAATAAGATGGGGTGCAATCAGAAAATATTTTATTAATTCTTTTTATAGTTTCAAACTGTGGTTTGGGAAGACAGAGAAATATACATACATATATTACATGAAAACAATGTTATGAGTTATTTTAGAAATTATTCTTAAACTTTATTTTAAAATTTCGAGAAATATTTCAGAATTTTTGAAAAGAAATATGCAGAATTATTTGAAATTTGTCTCATATTCAAAAATTTCCGGGTACAAGAAACCTAGTTTGTGTTCTAATTTTTTGGTTATATAGAAGGAATATACTATACTTTCAAGCAATTATAATGGAATATAAACCTTCACGCCGATATGCTTTATTTCATAGAGCGATGGTCTAATTTATGATTAAACCAGCGAGAGTGATCGTCCCAAACTTTCTTGCATATTCTCTAATAAACTTGTCACACCAGAAAATGATTTACACTGCACTGGCGTACAATAGTTACAACATATTAACTTTTGGCGTGATTTTAGCATTTTTAATGAATCTATCATGTCGTCCTTGGTAAGTTATTAGGCGATTAATCTATGGCACGTGGTTAATAATATCCAAAAATCGAACTTGTGTTTCAGATAAGTTTTTCTCAACCGATTGAAACAAAAATTGGATTAAAAACTGCACCTGTAATCATAAAATCCCATACCAAATTCGATATATTTCAGTCATTACGTTTTTGAATTATCGCGTTTGCATGTTTCTGAAAGTACAGAAAGACAGGCAGACTACTTTTGGTTGGATATGGCTAAATATTTGAAAGGTATACAGAATTTTATCTGCATAGCTCTCTTCGTTTTGTAATTATCGTGTGCACTAATATTTGAACAGCCGAATTTCCTCTGAACAGATTTTACACAAAATTTGTTAGAAATCTGCACATTTGGTGTAAAGATCGTATACCAATTTTAAAACGCCTGCCACAAAGTTATCTTTGGCGCAGGCAAACTACCAAATGTGTAAAAATGTGTTTTTCGAATTCAGGGAGGTATAACGCATGGAGATTCGTTAAAATCTCTAATTAGAATTTTTCGACGATTATTATACTTTCTCTATATTACATATACGAAAGAATAAAAATCCAATATTTCCTTTCCTTTGTCAAGCCGACTATATAAAAAATTATTAATACAATTTTATAAAATGGTTAGCTTTTATTTTTTTCTGTTATGCACTTCATTTTTACTCATCATATCTATTCAAGGGTACATGAAAAAGGGTATAATAAAGTTGAAAGCATCGAGTTGTCCTAAATTGTCGAAATTCTCATCATTCTCATCTGCTGGTAAAATGACATCGTTGCAAATACTTCGTCCTAGTTTGAAAAGACGATCAAACAAGTAAGAGAACAAATCCTTACTATTCGGTCCACAATAATGGACCACTCTTCCGACGATGCATTCTGAATAAAATTCCAATAACCTGTAAAGAGAATAAAGAATTAAATGAAAGCAAAAGAACAATGATTTTAATTATATATATATATATATATATATATATATATATATATATATATATATAAAAGAATTTCTACATAATCTTGTAAATTATGTTTTATTTACACAATATAGTCTGTCCCAGAATAGGGCATTTTGAGATGATGAAATTCAGATTTATCTCGCAGAGCAATCAAAAAAGAAGAATGATGACAACTATAGCAAAAAAATGTACAATTGCATAATATTGAGCAGTAGTTATCTTTGTTGAAACAAGAAAATCCTCTCAAGAAATTGCTCTCAGTGGTTTTAACACTATGAGAGATTAATTTGTTTCCCCTTATTTTTAATAAGATTTTTCATACCAAGAAATGATTAGTCACAAAAGTATATAGATCCGAGCACATTTAAAATATAAAATTATGAGAGATTGCTAGAACACTTTATTCGAATTGCATTTTCATTTTAAAAATATGATTTATTCGATGGAACTTGCCAAAATATCTTGCATTGAACGGGCTTTACAATCTCGAAGTTTTTCAAAATAAATCACTGAAATTACTAACATTTTAAATATGAAATTGTGATTGTTCTATGCTCATTTTCTGTGTTAATTCAGAGTCAAATGAAAATACCTAAACAACCGCATGTTAGAAAATTTTTGTTTGTCAATCTTCTACTTATTCTGAGTGCAGAAATACCCCCCCCCCCAAATAAATAAAAGAAAGAAAAGGGAGAGAGATTTTATTTAACATTGCGATTTTGTGTGATGTTTTAATGTAGAGGAAAGTTTCTGTAATCCAATTCAAAACACTTGATTCCTATTTTTTGCAAGTAGCTTTTTGAGACCAGCTGGTTCGCCAAGAGTAATGCTTTCTAAACTTTGCAATTAAACATTTATGTACCTTGGTCTTCTAATAGCTGCTTTAGAAATATTTTTAAGCTCATATTTCGAGAGCCTCATTACATATTATTATAGAAACCTTACTATACTTTGTCCATTGTATTATATATCTTTCTAATTTGCTATCAGCTGCCATAAGATTTAAATTTGAATTTGAATTGAACTATGCAAGGATGAAACTTCAATAAATACGAAAGCTGTTTTGCTGAAACCAAACACATTTTTTTAAAATGACTACAGAAAATCAAATCCTTCATAATTGTAATGTTACGCGTATCATAGAATATTTTTTTAAATAATTTATGCAATGTTTCAATGTATTTTTGGTTTATATATGTGGTGAAGACGAAAGTGACGACTTAGGTGTCGGATAATCAGATTTTTTTTATATCTTTTCGGATTATTCATATTGATTAGTTTGATAGCACTTATCAGTAACCCAGCGTCTAATGAAGACTTCAATTAATTTCTCCTAATATTTGGTTTCACTTATTTCTGTCTTGCTTCGGGGAATCTGGGGATCGGTGTGAAAGACTTTAGAGAAACAAAGCGCAGTAATGTTTTATGTTCTTTGTATAATTTATGAGAAGTGAAGATTCCTCTTACAGATAATTATGAAAATTACAGATAAAAAATTAATTAATATCCTCATAAGACGATGCAATCTAAAATAACATTCTAATTTGTTTAAGATTCCACTAAATTAAAGGAATGGCCACTCAGCAAAATCATTTAGTTACAGTTTAATTTTCCACTATATGTAACTTAAAAGTATAAACTAATAAAAAAATAAATTTAATAGATTTAAACCAACTTTTGAAGCCATTTTCAGATGAAGAGAATACCATTGAACCGGCATCAGGCTTTCTAAATTTCCACTCCACACCAATGTGAAAGCGCTTGATAGGAGAAGATAAATTTAATAGTCATTTGACTAATTGATTCAACAGATATTGAAGGAAATCGGATTATAATTGGAATTTTATTCCCAAGTTTCTACGAACAAACCAATTAGATTACCTTTGTGACGTTTAAAATGATAAATATTGGAATGCAGTTTGGATGTTTTAGTTTAAATATTTCTAAGAACCTATCACAATATCCTATGCCCATAATCTTCGCGTTGAAAGAATGAATTTTTTTTTTCAACGAAGAAGTATTCTCACATTTTTTACATTTCATTCTGAATAACATCTCTCATAGTTAATTGTTCAACGTTGTACTTTAAATACAAATGCATGATGTAGTCTTTACTATATTTCCGTTTTTCTCTGGAGTTGCTAACGGGGATAGAATACTATACAGAGATAAAAAAAAAAGTTGTTAAGTTCAAAAATTTTTTTTTGTATAAAAAAAAAATATATATAATTATCTAAAATTTTGTATTTAAAAATAATTATCTTGTATTTTAATTAATATTTTATCTAAAATAGTTATCTTGTATTTAAATTAATGTCTTATCTAAAATAATCACCTTGTATTAAATACATTTTGTATTTTAAAAAATTATCATTTCAATGCTGATATTAAATATGAGTTATAAAATTTCAATTACTTACTTGCATGCCTCTTTATTTTTAAGTACGATTTCTTTAAAATTGGATGCGCCATTTAGAACAGCTACAATTGGATCATTGCACTTCTGTTCCATAAAAGCATCTTGGAAGCACTTCTTTTTCTTTTTCACAACTAAAAAGAATAGTGTGAAAAAATATTCTTCGTTAAAAAGCGTGATTTTTTCATAAATGCATGAAGAAAATTAATTTCACAGTTCGTAAATTTATTTTTTTGTATGGATTGTTTAAACACAATAAAAAAATCTTCAATATGTTAAAATTAATAATTGACATCTTGTTAATATTGGTAACCTCTTGACAGTTGGAACAATTAGCTAATGTTTGATAATTCATTGTTAGTGCCAAAAGTTGATTAAGAATCACGATGGGAAACCATAAATATAGTTTTTAATAAGCCACTTCCAAATATATTGTAATTATGAAATATCTTTAAATTATTTACCAAATTTAGTGAGAAATGCATTAGAATGAAATACCAAACCGATAACAATCTTCACGCTAAATGCCAGGTATTAAACTGAGAGAAATTTCAGAAACATCAACTCATCTCTAGATTAAAAGTATTTTCCTCACCCGTTGAGGTTAATTGCTGCGAATTGACAATGTTCCAATTCAATTGATCAGAGTTCTCCGAGTCATTTTAGTTTGATTGATGGCATCATTGTGTTTAGAGTTCTTCATAAAATTCTCTTTTTTTCTTTCAATTATATATTCTGAGCTCACGTTATTTTAAGCTCGCCGAAAGTGCAAGGACAATCTGGAGAGTGTACAGAATTGTTTGTTCTGCTTATGTTATCAGGCAATTTTTTACGAAAATTTTAGCTGGTCTTTTCATCTTTTGAAACGCTTTTCAATACTTCAGTGTCTTGTACCAGTTTTTGGATCGTTATTGATTGAATGCTAAAGAATTAAAGTTCTTAATAGCTCAAGAATTAAAAGTTCGAATGAAAATCCTATCATCGTTTCAGTGAAGAAGTCGAGAAACGATGTCATTATATTACTCCATTTTTCATGACTGTATTATCAAAGGTAGATTGTGCTGAGAAGCATGGTATTGCTTTTTATCCCCCCCTGCCATTATTTTCAACTTGAAAAAAGTGGTATAAATGCACTAACAGTTTTCCTTCAAATCATGACTCTTTATTTCTTCCTGTTCGGTACAATAATTTATCACTTGTCTTCATTTCAGACCGACAGTTAGATGTTTCTCCTTCTATGGTCCTGCTTATTTATTTTAAATTAAGAAAAACTATTCAAGGACATACATGTTCAAAGGAAAGTAATTTTATAAAAAAGAAGTAAGAAAATAATATTTTATTACTGTATTAATTGAAGAAAGTGAAGAAAAGCTATCATGCATCTTCAAATTGGGGAAGGAAAAATATTACAAGTAAAAGTAGATGATTATAACTATGATTCTTTTTATCAAGTGATGAAGAAGAATCTTTTTGCAATTTCACATTTAATTACAAAGAATAACATTTAGTACTAAGAATCTTTAAATTATTTATGGTATTTGTTCTGAAATCAAATATTACGTTAAATTTTGCTCACCAACTCATGTTTGTAAGATATCAGAGTCGAGCTATTTACGCTAACAAATTTAATCGATCGCAGACTATAGATGTTAAAGGGAAAAAAAAACATTTTTAATAATAAATTTTGTGAAACATTTTAATTAATTGAAAAAAAGCATAGCAACTCTCTGTAAATAATTACAGCAACTTAATTAAAAACTGGAAACGAAGAAAAAAAAACTATACTAAAAATTATTTTGTTTCACTTTGAATGTTATTTTATTCGATATCATTAAGTGAAATTTGTTTACACGTCTTTTTTGCCAATTCCAATAATTAATTACTTCCATATGAATATCCTATCTGCCTAGTATCACTCCTTTACTGTCTTTGTGTCCAGGAATTTACTAATTCTTTGCTAATTGATAGTTCGCTAGATCTAGATATGAGAAAAATGACTGAATAAATGGACCTGCAAATAATGTATTTTATGCTCATGTGGCAACCAAGATTTCTGAAACTATTAAGCAAGTTTTTAATTAATGCATTTTCTATAGTTTCCACCTTTGTAGTTCCTCAGAAAATTTTTGGCTTCAAGGATAAATGCGATCCATGCTTTTAGCTCTGTCTCATTCATGGAATCCGTATAATGAGAATCATTTGTGGAGTACCTGATTTTAAAGTCATAAAAAAAAATTCCAGTTTTAGGTTTTTCTGTAGTTATTCCAGGCATTTTTTTTTTTTTTTTTGCTTTTCATATACAAAGTAAGAGTTAAATAAT
This sequence comes from Argiope aurantia, assembly GCA_026543865.1. NCBI lineage: Eukaryota > Metazoa > Arthropoda > Arachnida > Araneae > Araneidae > Argiope > Argiope aurantia. The sequence goes on from JAPMOR010060371.1 coordinate 127,088, forward strand.
CACGAACTTCTATGAACTGTTTCATTAAACTCTAGCTTTTTATTTTTTTATGCAGCAAGTTAATACGACTCCATCTCTTTAACTAATTTCTTTCATTAACAGCCATGTTCTCTCCTGTGCACCTTTTCTTCTTCTTATCCAGTGGTATCGTTTAGTTCTGAAATTCCACAAATACAAGAAACTAAGATATTTCATGTTGACCTTTAGCTGACGAAGCAGACAGTTAACTATTTTTAAAAAACTAACTATTGATGCCCGTGAAATTTAAACTCTTCCATATCCAAAGCGATGATATATTTTTTTCATTCACTACGTGCTGGGTTTTTTTTTACTTATTTTTTTAAAACTTATTTTGTTTGTGATTCAAGAAATAACTTGTTATTTGAAATATTTCATAATTTAGCTAAACTGAACCATAAAACGAAGAGCTGATATAGAAAAATTGTTTTTGCATGTAAAATCTGGGGATCAAATATAGCTAAAATCAATAAAGAAATTCCTGGCTCCAAATAAAAAATTCTTTGGCCTAAGTAATTAGGGAAATGAAAACTTTTAAGTTGATATTTTAAGACAAATAATATTTAATCATAGATAATTCAAAATTATTGATTATTTTCTGAAAGGAAACATGTGATTAGATTGTAGCGGTTTGAGATAAGCGAGGATAGAACCTGGAACCTTGTGGTTCGCAGTCCAGTAACATAACCAGGATACAAAAGCATATGCTCGTGTAGCGTAGTTGTTAACTGGCTTATATGCTATTCATTACAAGATAAACTGTATAATTACTCTAATCTGAATCGCTTTGGAGGGGAAAAAATAGAAATAGGGAAACAAAATCTTTCTGAGTAAAAATGACTCACTCGGGGATATTTTACTTCTGTATGTGATTATATAAAATGTAATTACTTATCTTATTGCCATTAAATAAATACATTATATAGAGATTTCTTTTTTTTTCTAAGAAATGACCTTCTTTTTGCCAATCATAAGACTTCTAAATGGAATCTAATTCCACTCAATCCAGATGACTGTAGTCCTACAGATATAAAACTAGAAAAAAAAATCTAGATTTTGCAAACTTCTCTTCCTTATGAACAACAAAAAAGCTAATGGATATTGAAACACTTACTATGAGTTTTATCAAAAAGACAAAATTCCATGAAGTTTCTTAAGTTTGTTCAATATCGTTCCTTCTGTGCATGTGTCTGCAATTATCTGTTTCACTTGATTGGCATCTTTTGCGAGTCCCATCTTGCATTCTACGGCTCTGTCAGCAAAGCAGTCGTATCGTGGCTTCAGATCATTGCCTAAAAGAAAGATTTGTTATAATGCTTATTTATTTGTCATCCATTCTGGCCCTGCCCAACCAAAGGGTGGAAAGGGTTAAGTTACCAAAGTTGGAAATAGGTTAACGGAAAAAGGAAATTTTGAATTTATACAATTAATGTTTGATTAGTGCTAATAAATAATATACAATAAACATGATAAAATAATACACAATATATAATAATAAAACAATGAAAAAAGTGCTTAACAGTACTTAAATTAATATATAGTTATTAAAGAGACTAAGAAAAATCCAAGAAGCCAGAATTTAAAAAAGATTTAAAAATAATGAACATTAATTGATATCAAGAGCAAGGTGAACTGCTTTTTCTGCTGGAGAAGTAATAACTATGAAAAACGCACTAGTTTAAAAATGTTTTTTAGTAAATTATAAAAAGGAATTTTCTAAATATTGGCTAATATTCTAATAATCTAAATATTGGCTATTTAACAGAAATAAATATCATTTGTTCTTTTCAGTTAAAGCAGATTTATTCAAGGAAAAGTAAATTATTTTAAATCTATATGGGCAACCATTATATTTGAATTAAAATTAATTCCATACCTTGACTGTGGAGCAAAAGAATTTAATTAAAATTATTTAAAACCTATTTGGTCACCAAACGAACTATTTGGTCACCAAAGGGGGCTATTAATATGGCACAAAAAATTCAATATCAATTCTTCATTTTATATAAATTTATGCAGAGCTTTCCATAAATTAGTTTTTTAGCAAATCTTAAAATTGTGAAGGATTATCTATATTAATGCGAAGTTTATACTTACAAAGTTCGGGCATCCCAGGAACGAACTTTTTTTGACAGACAGAAAATATCGATTTGAAACACTCATTATCGCAGCACACTGAACCGATTATAGCTGAAAAAAAGTATTTAGTATTTTTGCAATTTAAAGTATAGTTTTCTGTTCTTTATGTGTATAAATATAAATCCACAAATATTGATAATATTTATAAATATTTGTTTGAATTTACATAGAATATCATGTTTATTTCAGATAGATATTTTTTATTTTCTTATACATTACGCTATTAAACTCAGATGCTAGCATGGATCAAATTAATAAAGTCTAAAAAAAAGGCACACCCTTCACCTTTAGTTTCTATAGAAGCGGTACTTTATTTCGAAAATGTAGTACAAAAAGAGGAGGATTACTACGATAAAATTATTATTTTTATATGAGATTTGATATATCATCTCTGCTACCACTTTTTTCACTTCGGGAGGATATTGTTCCAAACCTGTTGTATAGTTTCCTTGCGTAGTTAATCATATAATAAAGGAGATATTTTTATAGGAGGCTGAACTTATGCATAATCAATGACTCTGTTCTTAGTGACTTTTTGACCACAAAAATGAAGGTTCTCGAAAATACATGACTTAATTGCACTATCCCTATTAGGATCTGAGATCCAAAATCCTTCTGAAAATCCTATAACCTATCACGGAAGTTATAAAAGTGAAAGTACACGCAGTCAAGGGAATTTTCGCTTGGAGTGTTGATTGCAAAGCGATATTTCCAATTATTTATGTTGAGCTCCATTCCATTACGCTTCTATTTAATTAGAGATTTGAAATCTGTTAGTATAGTGTTGATTTCTGCAATTACTGTTTCTATAAACTCATATGCTCTGTTTCGCTGCCTGTGCGGCGCGTTGCTTATAGAATAAAACATAGTTTCCCATTATGCATCGTGCCGAACATCTTTTATCATACACTCCCCGGATGATTTCTCGTGTATATCTTTTTTATTAGCTATGATTACTTCCCAAACTGTCTCAATGTAAATATTAGTAATTCTGGATCTGGCACAAGATTTATATCCTTTCATAAGTGAAAATAATTACTTGCACCTATATATGATTTCAAACATGGGAATAATTTCATATAGCAGTTTTCGAATGTTTCTAAGCCTGTTTGGCGAACATTTGTAGCCCAACTTCATTGAATTTTTCTTTCAACTCTGAGCAACACTGAATCTCAATTATATCCTTTTGCATATCTTAACATTATTTTGTCATTGGATCTTGCAAAAATTCGCTACTATTGATGGGGTAATTGGTCTTCAGTGTAATACGGGTGGTAATCAGTATAATCGAATGTTGGGATTCATTATTAGTAATCTGTATTTATAAAAGGTAGTTTATATTTGTGTGTGTTGGCGCTCTGTAAAACAGACTATTAGACATAAAGATAAAAATTTGGCATAGAAATATTTCGGAAGGAAAAAAATTGCATTTTATAACAGTTCTTTAAAATTTTAATTAATTAAAAATTAAGCTAAATTTTGGCTGTTTTCGATCATAGCTGTCCAAAAATATTATTTTACAAAATTAATTATCACAACATTTTAAAATTAAAGCATTTTCTTAATGCAACGACAACTAAGTTATACTAAATACTTCAGTAAGTTTTTGATTTCAATATCCCAACAAAGGAGTAAGTTATTATCTTCGGGAGGGGTTGGGGAGATTGAAATTACAAAAACCTTCCGAATGTACGGGTTCATTTATACTTACATGAGCTTTTGTATCAAGAAAATTCCTTTTTCTTTATTTTTACAATAAAAATGAATTACATGATCCGATTTTGCATTAACTAAACATAGAGAAAAATTTATATAATTGTTCTTATCAACTTAAGTTCGATGTTTATAATTTTGAAATCATTGCTACTTAAAATAATGTATCCACTATCGAATGAGATACGTTTCGATATCAAACTTCAGTTATAAATAAGTTCATTTCATAGTCCGGATTCTTATCTCAGAATGTGACAACATATGCGTAAGAAATTATCTTTGAGGCACCATAAATCTTACTTTTTTTATTAAATAGAAAAGATAATATTATTATCTCAAAAGGAAAGTTTCTAATAAATTTAAATCAACAAGAAACTTATATAAGAAACACAAAATGTAAATATAAAATAAAATGACTCTATAGAAAAATTTCAGTGATAAAAATAAAAGCAATAAATTTATTCAGAAAAAAAAATTGTCTAGTTTTTAAAAAAATTTCTTTTCTAAAATAAAATTTCTTTATTATTCATTATTCTAATTTCTGGCGTCCATGAGTCGACAACAGCTCTTGTTTTGCCCGAAAATTCTAATTTAGAAAGAGTGTGATAACCTCAGCATAAGGTAACATTAAATCAAATAAATCAGACTTTTTTTTAACACGATATTTGTTATAGGCTGGAATACCATTTGCAAAATCTGCTTTGCATCACAAAATAATGATAATAATAATAATCAAAATGTTCTGCAGAGCTAAATAAATCTAAATTTAGTAAATTTAGCAAGTTGTTGTTTCTTGAGTAGATGGTACTCACTAAAAAATGCTGTACAAAATTTTATTTCGATATTTAATTAAAAATTAATCAAATTTTTAATATGTTTTTCGTAATAACTTCAAAGTATATTTTTGCACAAAAACGATTTTTTGCACCTCTGTAAGATTAAAAAAAATGGACCTTCACTTCTGCACAATTGTTTTCTGTAATTTTAAGAAATTAAAAAAAAATATTTTAAGTATATTTTACAACAATATTGTTTCATGTTTTAGTTAATGGATTAATACTCGCACATGTTGCAACAATATTAAATGTATATATTTTTTGCGTATATTATCGCTGTCATATCAAGATCAAGTCTCAAAAGTAAAATAAATTTTTAAAGAATCAAGCCTGAAAAATTATCATTATCAGGTTTCAGACTAGAAATTCAAATCCTTCTTTTTCTCATTTATATTATTTCAATAATGTTTTATTTTTGTTTATTATTAGATATGCTATTTGATAAATCAGACGTTTGCTTGGGATTAAAAATCCTTTCATGTATAGTATTTTTAACGTCAAAACTACATCAACATAAAATATTATAATATATATAAAAACCTTTTGTAATCTGAAAGACTTTTTTTAATTAAAATCGAAATGTCACTTGAAACCAGGCGATTTTTTTAAAAAAAACCTATTTCTGATCTTTTCCATTAGTTATTAATATTTGTTATAACTGCAATTTTCATTTACAAAAGTATGAGAACGGTTGTCATCTTTTGAGTTTAATCGATTGACTTAAACTCCCTTTTTAAGTATGAATAAATTACTTCATTTGAAACAATAAAAGCATTGTGAAGATATGTATTAAAACGAAGAGAATTTAAAAGATAATGGCAAAATAGTTGAAAGAGTAAAACTGGAAAAATTTTGGTAAGTTTCTAATTAATTGAGTTTTGTAATTCATACTTTGAAACTTTGACAGTATTATGACTCCTGATTTTTCTTTTAATAATAAAGATGAATTTGAATATGTATGTTGGCGTTCTGCAGACTAGTTATTTTGACTTACAGTAACAAAATTTGGCTTATATATACTTTGGTAGGTGAAAAAATGCAAATCGGAATGATTTTTTTTTGAAATTTTATTTAGAATTTTTTAAATAAAAACTTAGTTGAATTTTGGAGTTTTACCAAGGTAATATCAGAAAGTAGCTTGCAAAAACGAATTTTACATTGTTTCTAAATTTTAAAAATTATTCTGATGATACCAGTTTAAAAATTGTGCAAATGTTCCTCCAATTTTGACAATTTTTAAATTTGTTTTGCCTATCGAGAAGGAGATTACTTTGTTGCCCGGAAATTCAAACTATTTTTATTGTTTAATTATATATTGGCACTGATTTTTCCAGAATCATAGAATTTTTCTCCGTTGTTGAAGTTAAGGAAAAAGGATTCTTTTTAATTTCTAAGTAGTTTACAAGATGAATAGAAAAGTGAAGTCACAATACCACAAAAGTTGGAAGATAGATGAACCCTACATTTACGTTTTCTTATAGCGCTATGATATCATAGGATTGTTCTCTATTAGAAAGATTCATGTACACGATGAAACAGAGCATACGTCAGATAAACACAGATTTTAACGTCAAATAACTTGGTGGAAAGATTCATGGACATGAAGCTATATCTAAACGATTTAAGTGAAATTAACGATAACCAGTATCTACGACAAACAAGCTGGTCTTCAAAGGTGACTAGTGTAAAATATGGGAAAACTGGTATTTGAAATAAAATTCTATTCAAACATATTAATAATTGAGAAGTATCTCAGAAACAAATGCAGGAATATACAACTGAATATAATGAACTTCGCTGAGCTTCATTCCCCTCTAACAATTATCGATGCTTGAAATAAAATTATATTGAAATGCATTAATAATTTTGGACTACTTTAGTTTTAGAGCTATTTTACTAATAGCTCAAAGCGTTTCTTTTCCTGGAGTTTCAACTTATCGTGTCACTGACAATTGAAAAATTGAAAAAAATAAGATAGGATATTCCATTATTCTAAATGATTTTAAATAGATCCTAAAATACAACAAAAGCTCTAAACTATCATTAAAAATTATTCAGTTAATATTATTTTAAATTCATTTATAAGAATTATTATATTTAATGCACTAATATTTTAATTTAAAATATATTTTTACAAAGGAGGATATATAAATTAAGAAATAGCATTAAAGGAAGTCAAATATATTTTGTTCTCATGATTTGTAATACATTCTAAACATGATTCGAATTTTTGGATAAAGTTTCAAAAATCAAATTTTACGAAAACTCATTGCAAAAAAATCTTTGATCTAGATGAAAAAGTTTAAATCTGAATTTATGAGCAAATAAAATTGGATGCTTACCTCCAGCTTCAAATAACACCAAGAGCTTCATCTTACTGTAATTTTCTGAACAAATCTGAACCTCTGAAGCAGCATTTGCAATTTATATGGATCGTAAACACCCTCTTTCACATGATTATTTATTTTCATTGCAATTTTAAAAGTTAATCCCAACAGGTGTAATATTTGTTAATCAGATTCACTTATTGCCCATGTGTTTTGTGGTCTTTGTGATTGTTTTTTTTTTCTTTCACTTTGTATGGCTGAAAATAGCATCGCTGCTCGTTTGGTATTTGTTTTATTTACCAACATTTCTTATCAGTTTGATTCAAGGAGAGAAGTCCGATTCAAACAATATGCCGTTTCTGCAATCTTTTCTCATTTATAATCCTAAGCAATGCCGACTCATAATCATACCTGCCGGAAATGAAACTGTCGCGTAAGCTAAAGAAATATTTTTTATCTAATCAACAAATATTTAATTTGTGAGGAAGGTTTGAAAATGTGTGTAATTTTTCTTATTCGAAAAAAAGATTTACAATAATTTTTGAGTCAATATGACCCAAAGAGATTTCTAAATAAAAAAAAATCATTTCTTTCAAAATTTTAAAATAAATCGATGACTATACTGAGTCGTTGAGATGATCTCCGCTATTTCCTAACCAGCGCTAATTAGTTGTAAAGCCATTAAGAGATTTTTTTCAAAAGTTTATAAGAGGATTTTGCTTATAACAACTGCGTTTGAGGCCATAATTTTTCCATTATTGCTCATAAACAGGCTTGCCGATGTGCTGAAAATAATTTCCCTATTTATCATTCACGCATTTGTTTCGTCATATAATGATCTTATCCATTAATAAGACGTTATAATGCTATTTTTGGAAGAGGAATATTTGCCATCTAAATAAATTTTCAGATAAAAATAATGAAATAAGTCTTCCGTCTTTCATATAATATTGTTTTTAATAGAAACCCCGAGGAATTTACAAAAAAGAAAAAAAAAACTTGAATGGGCAACAAATAAACAATTAACTTTTTAAGTTATCAGTTATCAAAATGTTAGTCAAGCGGACACCAGAAGAAAAGTGGTGATAATATTTTATTACAGTTAATTCACTCTGACATTTCTGTATCAATAACTAGCTGCCTTTGGCTACCATTTAGTTCACAGAAATTAATAACACTAAAGATTTCAATCAAATATTTTATCTAACTTTCTCTTAAAATTTTGCTCTGTGAAGAAATTTTAAATTGAAATTTTGATTGACATATAACTAGTACTACTTAAGAAATGTTTCATTTTGTTCACTATGCTAAGCATATCTCTCATTTTGCGCAGCTCTCCTAAAATTTGAATTTTTTAAAATTTGAAAAGCAACAGATTAAATTTCACTTGATGTAACAGTTTTCTTGATGAAACTAAACATATTCATTAAAAATATAAAAATTGATGTTTTGTGCCTTCTAAAGAATATTTTCATAAAATTTCATAAAGTTTATTAAGAACATGTTTTAAGCAGAAACTTAATCAGTATTGAAAAATAAGTCGTATCTTCATGTCTTCATCATCATTAATGAAAGAAAAATTCAAGACAGTAAATTCAGGATTGTTGTAAGAATGGAGACAGTTTTACTTTTTATTTCAATAATAAAATTCATTGTTTAGAATTAACTTTAAAATATTATTAAAAATTAAATAAGAAGTGTCCAAAATTATGTTGCAATTTCATTAGTATTACTGAAAAATAATTTTTGAATATTAAAAGGCTATAAAATTTATTTTTGTTCTACTTTTTTCTTGCGGGTAGAATATGCCACAGTTAGTATTTTTGCTAATTCTTAATAGTCGAAATTCTAATTAAATTTTCAAGTATAAAAATTCCACCGAGGTACATATTTCTGCCTTTGAAAGTTATCTATACCAAATTTGGCAACTTTACGGGAAATCTGAACACACACGCGCACACACATATAAACATGTTTTAGCATTTGCGTGGCCGATTAGAAGAAACGTTTGGAATTTTTAAACTTCGATTTATTTTATTCCGGAGTCATAATTTATACAGATAAAAAGTGGCAAGACATACATCAGTCTACATCGCGATACAAGAGTAGAAGAGACAGAAATTTTACCCTTCGATCATTTTACTATGAAATTTTGATAAAAATGTCTTTGACAAGTGTCGATTTAGGCAAGGGAATTTTTGTTATCTCTAAAAGAGTGTTTTAAGCATTAAGGATTTTTATCGCTTCTCTCGGAGCGTGGGGAAATGCGGAAGTGAGCAGTTTTATAGAGAATGTGGACAAGCGTTAATTAAATAAAAAGTAGGAATCGGATCAGGAAATAAGAAAACATTTTAGAATGAAGTTAATATGGGTTAAATTAAGATAAAAATTAGGAAACTGACCAAGACTTAAATTAGATTACGAGATATCGTTAGACATATATTTGTAAGAAGATGTATTATTGTTCTTCGAAAATCTAATGCATGTCTTTATGCTCAAATATTCTTTTTAAGAAAAAGAGGGCAATAGCTTTGAAAAAGGGCAGATTTATGATTAATGTTTAGAAGTATGTCAATCGATAATTACATTTCAGATATTTCCAGTTCAGTTGTTTTGATAATCATCTTCTGAAAATAGATTTTGAAATATGATGACATTGTCAAATCGTTCTTCGAATATGCATGCTGTTGTAAATAACACCTGAACAAAATTTTTTGTACCCAAAATATATGAAGAGAACGTAATCTAATTGTCAAAAGTTGGACTTTGTAGTTTTGATGTGTCTTCTCAGATTAAATCTTCTGAGTCTGAAAAAATAATTTTTTTTAAATTGTCTCTGTCTGTTTAAGAATTAAATAATTCGAAAAGCGCAAAAAGCTGGTTGTATGAAATTTGGTATACACTCTTAAAACCAAAATTAATAATTTCTATGTAATTTTAGGCAAAATCAGTATACGTCTAGTCTATTTATAGTGTCCATAAATAATCTGTCTATATTTATTCCTGTATTCGACAAACAGTTAACCCGTTATAGAATTTGGTCCCAATTTGGATATAGATTTACAATCTATGTAAATACGTGTGCATGTAAATACTATAAAGCAACAAAAAAGGTATATAAAATTTTGAATGCACTTGTATGATACGGATTGTAAGATATCAAAATTTAAAACAAGTTCTAAAAGGGGAATTAAATTTTTGTTGGAATATGTAGTGTGAACACTGTCATTCTTTTATATACAAATTTCACAAAAACACTATAAGTGGTGCTGTATCAACATACTGATTAATTGCCACGTGATACTTCATTAAAAATGAAATTTTAGCGATTTGTCGCAGAACAAAATTCTGAGGCAATATAGCATTGATTGAATTTTAGTCGTTAGTGAAAAAAAAATATCTATACCTAAGAAATGAAATTAAAATAGAAGGATTTTAATTCCATTTGCTATTTGTTATTATTGTTTTTCCAGCAATTTCGGATATATATATATATATCTTGGAAATCTATGTAGATAAGAAGATGTGTGTAATCAAGTTTAATTGTTTAATTCCACGAATTAAGGAAAAGGCGAACTATGATTATAGGAAAACATTACGTTATGAAACTGATAGAGCAAAGCTACAAATCAATCTGCTGCTTATAATCAAAGGACAGAAAATTTGACTGATCAAAGTGAAAGTGAATTCAAAATGCTCGCTTAAAAGTAAAGGCCTTTAGAATGCAATTTTATACATCTAAGAAGAAGGATTCCTGCAATAGACAGATTCGTTGCTTAGTAACACTTGGCAACATTTAAGATATGATTGGCCAATGAGATAAAAAATAATTGCATAGGATATATTTGAAAGTGTATTTTTTTAAAAATTCATTCACAATGAATGAGTTATTGTGAGTAAATTTATTTTCTTCGAGTGTATGATTCAATTTTTGGAGCTGTTTTAAGAGCTGTCAAATCATTTGATATTTTAGACACAAAAATAAATGCTGTAATCATCGAACATCATATTGTTTTATATTTTTAAGTAGCGCACTGTTACAAGAAATATAAGCAAGATATGTATTCGATTTCATATTTAAAATTATATGTTGCATTTTATATGCGTCACTTCAGCAAGAATTATCTCCATTGATAAGAGGAGTCGAAAAGATAAAATTTAAAAACATTGTACAGGTGCCAAATTTGAATTTTTTTCAAGTTATATTACGCCAAATTTTGTATCAGATGTGTCATGATTAAAACCTAACGGTTGACAAATTTTTGCGAAATTACCGACTGGAGCCGTAGTTTTAAATCTAACCGAAATGATCAGGGTTATTAGACAGTTTGCTAAGAAAAGTTGTAATTTCTTAAAAAATATATAAAAACTATGAAGTAAATATAGCAATCTTAACTTTTATTTATATTTTAAAATAGTAAATAAAACATTAAAAGATTTTTCAATAAAGGTTTGAGACATGTGAAAATTGTTTTGCGAATTAATTAGAATTATTAAAAATTCTGAAGCAAAGCTAAATAAATAACTTATTTTATTTACCTCCTCTCTACTGAACAAAAAAAAAAAAATTCTACATTTATAAAGATAGACATTCTACATTCTACATTTAATAAAGACAAATGCAAAACAAATGGCGTACGCGATGACTTGGAAAATAAATTTTAAAAAAAGTTAATTATTTGGATTTGTATTAAAGGAGTCGATCTTTTATTAAAGTCAGTTTACTACTTAAGCTTTCTGTGGTGCAGATGTTTGTACAAGGTAGAGCCATAACAAGTTAATAACTTCCTCATTTGACCATAATTCACAATTATAACGACGGTTCCAAGATAACTGCCGTGTTTTTTCAAAAAATAAGATGCAAATAGAGATAAATTAAAATAATCCTACTCGAACCATTTTTGGTTATGTTTAATATTTTTTTTCCTAATTGTTATATACAAAAATTTACACTTTGGTGACATTTTTCTTTGGAAAAAACTTTACAACAATAAAAACAACAACAAAACAATAATATTTGTTATATTTTGTTTTTACTTTATATTAATCTACTTTTAATTGTTTGTTTCTCTACTTTTTCTTGTACAGACTTAGAAATTCAATTTCCGAAAAAAATATTCTTTCTTTTTTTTTTAATTTTAAATCCAGAAATTAATTAAACAAAAGTCTTTTGTCTTATATTGCATATTAGCCGCCATTGAAGATCAGCTAGCTCACTAGTATATAGGTTAAGTTTAATTTGAATTAAATTTCTTTTGAATAACTTTTTTATCATTCAATCTACTAAGTGTTCTTAGCATCAAATTGTGATAGTAATAAATAGTGTTATTTTAGTAGTCTTCCATCTTTTATGTTTATTGATAAATGACCCTTTGTAATTGAGGTGATTTCTATGACTTTATAATGCCATTAAAATATTTATCTATTCGGCAATCTATTTTTTTTTTAATTACGCGTTGTCTTTCTCAGTATTTCTAACTTCGTCTCATTATATACAAATTATAATTTATAATTGGCTAAAATTCTCATTGAGATTTAAAGAAAATAGCAATGTTCTGTATTAAAAGTTAAAATATTAATTTAAATAGTAGTTTATTTTGTTATGATATTCTGTGGTTCATCAAATTTGAATAGCATTATTGAATTAATGCTATAAATACGATAGGAGAACAATCAGTCGTAGAAGGCAGATGGTGTAGTTTAATTTCAATCTGATAAGTATTACGTTGTAATGTCCAGTCTTGTTAATGTATTGTTTTTTTTTTTATCTGGATACACATTATGAGTTGTACACAAGCGCGCAGAAAAGTACGTGGCTTTCTGAAAATTATAGTGTAATATAAAATTCATGAAGCAAGGGCAACGAAGTATCTGTCACGAAGTTCTCTCTCGGTAACAATCTCTCATGGATAATCTATATGATACATCACACATTGATTAGTTTAATTAAGATTTGGTATATGAATAAATTCAAAAATTTAAGTTCAAAAGTAGTTGCTTTCAAAAATAAGAGACTTTTAATAAAGTTATTTCCCCGCAACCATTCATTTTTTAATATAATATAGTTTGCGAACATAAAGATTTCAGCTTTATATAATTGCAAAGTAGATATAAAACGTAGATTGGTAACGTTAATAGAAACGTGGAACCTTTAATAGTAAAATAATTTTGAGAATTAAAGTTTCATCGATTGCGTTAATATCATGGCATATTTTGACAACTGGACATTCTCAAAGACTTCACTCAATGTAGTCTTTTTCTTCTTGAATTTGGGATTGCTGGTTCGTAGAGAGGTAATTGTAATTGTTTTGATCGAATTTTGGATATTTTTTAAAGAAAACGTGAGCCAAGATGGTTTTCGTATAGTTTACAGCAGGTTTAATTTTCAGATTATAGCGTACTACTTTTTTTAGTCCCACGAATGAAAGATATTTTATAAGAATCCCTTTGTGATAATTCTTACTTGATGCCTTTAATAAAATGTTAAAAAATATCAAAGGTGGCTCGAAACTTTATATGGAACGATAATTAAAATAATATTTCAGGTTTTAAATGTATCCACAAAAGTCTATTGATTCCACCCTGCCAAAGCATTCGGGATTAAGGCTTTCAATAAAAGCAATTTATCTATCTGTATTTTATATTTTAAAAATTTGCTCTTAATTATATTGCAGAGATAATGTGTACACATATGCACACAAGTAAAAAAAGTGCGTTTAAAAGAGTCATAATGAATATGGATATGTTGTTGCTTCAACAATAAAAAATATTCTTGAAAAATAGACTTAAAACAATTTGAAATATTTATTAAATTAAAGAAAATTGTTATACAGAAATAAAATTGTCATCTCTGAAATGTTTTTTAAATTTTAAATTAGTGTAAAAATGTGTTTTGCATAATGATATGACCCTAAATTATTAAAGAAAATTGTCAAAAATTTTTTTATTTTTTTTATAAAAAATATTAATAAATTTTTAAAAAATTCCTTTCTTAATTAACATTTATTGGTCAAGGAGTAACTATGTCCCTATTTGGTTGCCTTAGATTCAACGCTAAATGATTTTTTTCGTTGTGTTTAACGGAATTGATAAATAATATGTCAGTCTATACACATTAAATTTACATCTTTTTAAAATTGTTGAATTTATGAAGAAAAAGATTTAAAAAATAAACTAGAATCTTCTGATTTATTTCATTTACAATTTTCGATTGGAATCTTCCGATTTATTTTATTTATAGCCTCTCAGATTTGTCTAAGCGTAAATAAAAAACGATGGTATAATAGCATAAGGGCTGAGCAGTCTCACATTTTTATATTCATCCATCTTCTCATCCACTGGAGCCACGAGTTGCTCGCACACGGCTTTGCCGAATTTCATCATGGGATCGAACAGACTGGAAAAGAATTTTTGATTGGGTCCACCACACCTTCTTTCTACACTTTCGACTATGCATTTGGAATAAGTATTTATCTGCCTGAAAAGAGAAATCATGAATTTTAGCAAAAGAATATGAAATATTCTGCCAAAATGTTTTCATTACTCCACTATTTTTGTGCAAATATTTCAGCACAAATCTTACGCATAAATCAAGGATATGTCTTGAATCAAAATTAATTTCAAACTGTTGAATACATTTGGTCGTTTGGAAAGTAATTTCGTTTTTTCCCAACAGAGGACTTAATTGTAATTCACTCTTCATTATTATGTTTTGATAGTTGATATAGTAAGGCCTGCTTTTGAAAACGTTCGATTGATTCTACGCAATACTTTCTGATTGGTGCCTTTTCAAATATGAAAATAGAAAAGCAACATTTTTGGCATATTTTACTTTTTTACTATCGAAAACGCAAAAATGCTGCTGAGGCAAGGAAAAAAATTATTCAGTGTGTATGAAGAAGATGTATTGACAGAATGCCAGTGACTAAAACTGCTTTTCAAAATTTCGATTCGGCAATTTTGATGTTGAAGTTGCACCAGGTTCTCTAAAAAAGCCCTTAGAAAGTCAATATTCATAAAAAAAATTGATGCTATTTGTTTGATGGGATTTCAATTTTTTTTTAAATCTTCAACCGAACAACACCACAATCAATCCTGAAGTGTACTGTCATCAGATGGACATAATGAATGATTCACTTAAACAGAAATGGTCAGAATTTATCAATAGAAAAAGTATAGTGTTCCACCAAGATAATGTGAGGCCTCATACAAGTTTGGCTACTCGCCAAAAACTTCTACAACTTTGATGGGATATATTGCTACACTCACTATGTTCTCCAGATTTGGCACCTTCTCATTATTAACTTTTCTGGTTTCTACAAAATTTTTAGATGGTAAAATCTTTACTTCAAATGAGGAAGTCAAAAATCACCTGGATCAGTTTTTTGACAATTAAAATTTTATGAGTATGGAATCATGCTGTTGTCAGACAGATAGCAAAAAGTATTGGATATAAAAATGGATGTATATAATTCAGTAAAATATTTATTCACTATAAGAAAATTGTCTTTCATATTCATTAAAAAAAGCGAAATGGCTTTCCGAAAAATCTAATATTTTTACTTTCTCGTGCATAAGGTGCACAAAAAAAAAAAAAAAGTATTGTAATCTCAAAAATATTCGATTTCGAAATTTTAATAAATTTCCACTGTAATGGGCATCAGGTCTATGAATCCATGCTTTCATCTAAATCATAAAAGAGTATATATGCAAATCTGATACGTATTCTATCTAACGTTCTCTCGTTTGTATAATGAGGAAGCTTGAAGAAATCTTTTTCATTATACCAGCGTGGAGAGGATATGTTTGCTCAGATGCTGCCCTCGTCATCTAAGCAGAATTCAAAAATAAGTTTCGTCCCAAAATAGTTCTAACGTTGCATCCAAACGAACAGCTAATATAATTAAACTAAACTAAGTTGCGTCTTTTTTTAAAGAATCATTATGTATCTGCGAATGCAATAATCTCCCATAATTCCCTTACAAAAAAACCCCCTTCATGTACAGTAATAGTACCCAAAATAACTACATCCAAAATTTTTTATATCTAGGTACCACAATCTGTCCTTTAGAGCGTCTTAAATTATTTTTGCATCATAATTGTTGCATCATACGTATAACAATTTACTGATAGTATGCTAGCCTTTAAATAGTATGCTTTATAATATATTTTAAAGAACCGGCTGACATACCATTGATAAATTTCAGGCTAAAATTTAAATAACTTACCTGCAGGCTTCTTTGTTACTGCTTATCATTTCGTCTATTGTTTCTGCTGTTTCCATGATCTTATCAATTGGTTCGTTGCATTTTTTCTCATTCATAGCTGCCTTGAAACATTTCTTCTGTCTTTCAAATTCTTTAAAAAAGGATACATTAATAATTTTAAACAGGATGATTATGATTTTCCCAAAAAACAAACTATTAATAATTTTTTTAAACTACTATATTCAGGTAAAATTTGAAGAGTAACAATATTAATATGATAATAGTTTTGTAGAATGAAATCGGAAGACTAGAGCAAATGCAAACTGTATTCATGCTGCTTACTTTACAAAACTAATAATGTTCATTCACTTAATATTTTTGTCTTATTATTCAATATTTTTGATATTTCTTGATTGAAATCTTACCCAGATTTTTGTTTATGTCCCTTTTTTTAAATAATAACATCAATTATATGATTGATTGCGATAATATATAATGTTATATCCATTTTGTACTCCAGCCAGAATATGTAATAACAATAGCTTATTTGAGAATGTGCTTGAAAAATTTAATTACATCGATAAATTCCAATTGCATTTAGTATATAATGCAAAAAACATATGTAATTATCTGGTGACTACAAGAATCCTTTATAACAATCAGTGACCTGAAATTTGCACATGGCACTCTGGGATATATTTAAGGTCAACTGCTCTATTATCATTTTTCAAAATAAAATTAATTCTTATTTATTTACCAAAAATTAAAATAATTTTCATTGTTTTCTATCAGAAATATCACATAAAAGTTATTTTTGCATCACCTTAAAGAGCAATAAATTATCTTTTTAAGGATACTAATTTCATTGAGATACAATTTTTCTTATAATTTTAACCAACCCTTTAAAATTCAATCTAAAAGTAATTTGTAATAATTAAATTAATACCAATTTATTGTTTCATCAAGTAGGAAAATTATAGATCCCTTTGCTACTCAACAGTGAGATTCTGAACTATCTTTATTTTTGATGCTTCTTTTTTTTATATTTTTTTTAAAACATTTCTATTATATCTAAAGTTTATTGAATTAGATTAAAAGTTGCAGCTTTTCAAATCTCCAATCATCTTAAAATTTCAATTAATCAAAAATTATAAGAGATTTCGTTAATATCTTTCGAAAATATATTCTCACAAAAACTATTTTCACACCATATTAATGTTTAAAAAATTAGTTTCCTGTTACATAAGTTTTAATCTCATACAATTTTTTTCTCCAAGTTTAATATATTTTTCCAAAATTAATTTTATATACATTAAGTAACAATATTTTTTATTGCTGAAGAACAAAAATAAATAAGAACTGCTACTAGAACACATTAGCAGAATTAAAAAAAAAAGATTAAAAGCAGACGACTAACAATTTATATCAGGCACAGTTATGTATTTGGTTAATTTTAATACTTTTTATTAATGAAAAATTGACCATTTATCTGATTGTCTCAAAACGTTCATTAAAATCTTTAATTCTTTTTTATAATTAATCATTAATTAAATCATTAATCCTTCTTTTAATTCAATATTTATTAACAATATGGAATATAAATATTCCATTATTTAATATTTGAAACACTTCCAAAACAAATAGTTGCTTATGATGGATTTTAAAAATCGTCTGATTCAATTGATATTCTGATTTTAAATAAAATATATTCCAGAAGATATTGTGTATTATAATATTTTATCTAAATGCATTTCTTTCATTAAAAATAAGAGACATGTACGTAAGTATTTTAATCGCGAATGTTGTCGAGTATTTAGCTAGTAAATTTTATAAAATTATTTCTCCAAGTTTTCGAAGAATTTTATATTATTTTGGTATTTTAGTATGGCATTGGTATTTTTAAGCTTAAATATTTGGAACTTTTGAATTAAGAGCTTTTTAATGTTTTTAAGATTGAATGCATTCATCTTTTAAATTCATATTACATTCATTACTATTTTTAAGATTCATTGGTTATAACTTTTATTATATGTTTGTTTTGTGTTTATTTTGTGATTGTCTCTTTATAACCGGAAATTTTATCATGGTTATATTTATAGGTTGTCATACTATCTGCAAACTGTTTGATGCGATATGTATAATTGTAAAATGTGCAAATCATTCTACAGGATAGATCGTTGGACTAAGAACAACCCAATTTGACAGACGGTTGCCTCTTAGGTAACAGGTGCTCATTAAGAAAGATTTTTTAAAATTTTAATTAAATGTAATTAATATTTTATTGAAGTTTTAATTTTTTCTATAATTTAGGAGCTTATAGATGCATAAAAATGTTTTTTCACTACATTAAAATTAAAAAAATAATTTTTTTTAATGATACTATTTTTATTTTCATGCATTTTTCTCTACTTTTGAAAAAAAAAAATTGTTACAAATTTTCATAATATCTTTTACATTAATAGTTTTGGCTCCTTGATTTATACTCACTCAAATTGCAGAGATATTCAATATGTTTTTTGTGTGTATTTTATCGCTATTATATATAAGAATACTATATTATTTTATAAATATTTATATAAATTCTATTTTTTTTTTAAGAATTCGAATCAATCTTAAAGTATTATCATCCTAAGATATTTTACATTAGATGTTAAAGTCACTTTTAATTTTATATCTGGTGTGTATTTTCTTTAAATAAATAAATAAATATTCAGTTCTAAATAAACAATTTGCCAATAAATAAAAGAAAATAGAAGTAAATTCGAAAGTATTAAGATTCTATTTCTTTTACTCACTCTTGTTTCTCTTGAAAGTCTGATTTTGAAGTTTAAGTTTGATTTTTGACTATTAATTTCAGGAAAATATGGTTTAAAAGTTGGATATTACAATACATTTCAAAGTAACAATTAAATCAAAATTATTATTTTTTTTGTAATTTTCTAAAGTTATTTCCTTTTAAAAATTATAGATTATTGACAAAAAAATGTGTGATATATTTTTTAGTTCATGACAGTATTAATGTGAATTTAAGTTCGTAGTTTAAGCTATAAATTTTTATGGTATTCGTTCAAAAGATTTTTATTGGTTAAAATAGATTTAAATGCTTACCTCCAAATGTGAGATTATAAATCATTAATAATCTGAAGCATTAAACAATCTGAATAATGATTCTAAATTTGCCAAAAATCTATAAAAAATTATGACATTGGGATTTTTTTGGGGGGGTGGGGTATCAAAATATTACAAAACAAAAGTTATTTGGCTAGCAAATACTTTAAAGTGTTAAAGAAATAAAAAATTCTGAATTTTTTTCTTTATGAATTTCGAAAGTAAATGGTTGAAATTCCGAAAATCTTCTCTGTCTCCAATCATTAATAAGAAATTGTAATAAAGATTAATTGAGATTTGATTTAATTCAGTTTAATTTAGTTCTGAGACTCTATATATTTTAGTAACTGGAAAAACTAAAAAAACCCAAACTTATAGCCACAAGCACTGGTTCGATTTTGTTAATTTTTATTTTTTATGAAATTTCATGACTTCTAAATATGACATCAATAATCACTGTTTTCCACCATACACCCTTTTTATGAAATCTCAAAAAGACTATTTTACTGTGCATTATTTATGGAAAAAAAGAATCGGTAAAGTCTTGGTAAACATAGTGGTATACATGATTAAATTAAGTAAAACTACTAATATGATGAGTGAACAGCTCGTCCCCAGAAACAGCTAATGTAATAAAAATTAGTGATCTCGGAACAAATTTTTGGGGAAATTTCAATTAATTTTTAATTAATTTCAGACCATTGCCGCTACAGTTAATGAAAACAACTAATGTCATCTCAAAAATCACATTAGAAAAATAACTACGCATGCCTTTGAATATTTTATTGCAGTGTATGTCAGGCGATATTATGACATTGCATCCATTTTCAGCTTCAAAGAGATACATTGATTCTTAAACAGACACAGCGTATTGACCTGAATTATGTAGTCACAGCAACCGATGTACTTACTCTTGAAATGACTTATCTTCGAAACTGATGAAAAACAAGCTAGGTCGAGAAATGAAAAGATTTTGGAATTTTTTTTTTTTAAATTTTGGTATTATCAGCAGCCATTTAAATATAGTTGGTTACTTTTTATATATTCACTGCCCAATTTAATCGCAAACTAAAGGAAACATTTGAGTGATGATCCATTTGTAATCAGTATAACTAACAATCACTATCAAAATATTCAACCGATTAAAGTATTTTAAAGTATTCATTATTTTCACATTTTAGAGAGCAAGAAATTTATGGAAACACTTGTGTAAAGATTTAGATTATTAAACTTTTTAAAATAATTCTGATCCAAATTTTAGTTTAACAATAAATGACATTGATATATTGTACCTGTGTTTATGGCATTCCCCTTGGTGCACATTTGTTTTAGTATTTCGCTGACGTTTTCAGCTTCTTTGGTGAAGTTCATTCCACAGCTGGCTGCTTTTTCTTTGAGGCAGTCGAACTGCTTCTTTAAATGGTTACCTAAATGAAAAATAACATAAACATTTTCATTAAAAACGATTTTAGAAATTTGCATGTAATTAAATGTCTGTGTTGGAATTTATACCCTAATTTTTCCCCAAGCTAGCTAAAATTTTGCTAACCTCTAAAAAAATAATCAAAACAGCCCATCTTAATAACAAATACCATAATAGCAAAAAAAATTCAGAATAAATATTTTTACAAGACATCGTCTCAAAAATCATCTTTACCGTCTGGCCATTATTATTCTAGTACTAGTACAGATTTGTCATCATCTCTACCAAATATATATAAATATATAAAATTTAGCAGAAAAAAATGAAAGCTTGAAACAACATTAGCAAAACAAATCCTTAGTGATTAGTGTTCCATGGATGACTCAATTACCAACATTATGGTACTTGTTTCATCGATGAAAGGCGCTGCTTAGATTTTCATTTAGTGGACATGGACATTCTTGAGTTAGATGAAAAGTATAGGAATCATACTCACAAAGCGTGGGTTTATCTTCATCGTTGCCAAGATTCAGAGTTGAACGAGCGCAGTCAATAAATACAGAAGAGAAGCATTCATTATTACAGTACGCAGATCCAATTAATACTGTAATAGAAATATTAAAAATTGACTATCCTGTAGATTGATAAGTTAATAAATTTATCAATTCTAACATAATTACGTTGTAGAATATAAAAGAGCTTAGAGATTCTTTTTCAAAAATACTCGTATAGCAAGGTGATTGAGAATTTTTAAACAGTTGTACACGTTGCGTTTCAGGTATGTTGAGATTTAATTATAAACCGAATATGCGCTATTCTTCTTTTTTATTCAGTTTAATAAAAACATAGCATGACTCTGATCAGTAAGCAGTTAATCTTTGGCCTCAGACAAAGAAGTGCATTTGATAAGAATTCCAAAAGTATGAAACGCAGAGCGGATCGTTATAATAAATAGAATCGTATTGAATAGATATTTTTTTAACTTCTCAACCATTCGGCGCATTATTCAAATGTCTTCAATCACGTATTATGAAGCGAAGATTATGAAGAAAGCATCCAGATCTAGCAAACTTTTATTTACGTCCGGTTCTAAACATTACAACTGAATTGTCTATTATCAAGTAAACCCTACGTCACTTGTCAAAGACAGTATAGACTGTCTATAAAAAAAAAAGAAAAGAGGGCACTTCTAAAGGTTTGATGGGCTTTTTTTCCTTGTTTGATTTGTTATATATAAAAAAATTTTGATAAAATGTAGATAGCATTTATATTTGGTTCTCATTAACAACACGATTTCTATAATTTGATAAATCTATGTTTCCTCACATTTTTTAGTTGTGAATATTTTATGCATAATATTTTAAAAAGGGGAAAAATGTTAAATTCTATTATTTTCCGAATAAATTACGTATGCTTTACTTGTTCGAAAGTTCACTTTTCATTCTGTTTTAGAATAACGAAGTTTGATATTGAACCTGATATCAAATCATTCGTGATAATATTAAGCTTAAATCTCAGCAAATTGCTAATTATATCATTATAAAGTTATAAAATGGGAGATTTTTTTGCTTTTAGTTAACTCTGATAAATATAAATTCTCTACATTAATGCACCAATGGCCTGTTCTTTAATCTCTTCTTTGTCTTTACCAGTTTTCTGTTATTCGTCTAGCAAAAGTAAATAACGGAAGTTTACTACAAATAATCTTAGCAAACCAGACTTGTATTTTAAGTTACGTATTTTAAGAGTTCAACAAATCTCTATCAACAATCGAATTAAATACTTTCATTATCAAGTGTAATCGAGAATATTAGAAATGCAATTAGTTTTAAAATTATTTTGTTACGAAAAACAAGTTGTGCCAACTTCATTGTTGCCAAAGAACTGTTTGATAAAATAAGTACATAGACCTAACTTAAAACATTTAATCATCATTAATCTTAAAAACTTTTATGTTGTATAAATTAACTTTTTCATTCTCCCCCCCCCCTTCCCCATGGAAACGTTTAAATTTGGTCTCTGATAGAAATGATTCTCATGTCTTTCCTTCCTAGAACTCTTTTCTTAAAAAATTATTTAGAGTTGAAAAAATATTATTGTTGGAGAATCCATTTTATTAAGTTCGTTATTCGATTACATATTTAAAGTGGGATTTACAGTTGGGGCCAAGTTAAGCTGAAAGAGCGCGGTTATTTCTATGCGACTTTGATCTTTATTAAAATGACATGCATGTTAGTACGTGAATTGCCTCCATGTTTTAGAAGGCTCCGTGGAACTTTCTAATACATAGTACAATATGAGAGTACTTTCTGACAAAGCAATTCATGTTTTGGAATGCTTCCTGCATGATGATATACGAATTGATATTAGACAGATAATATGCATCTTTAATGTCGTATCGAGAGTAAATGGCACCCTTATGGCACAAATATGATATATTTGTCCTCTATCATCATCATTCATCCAGAAAAAGTAAATGAGGTGAAGTTCGTTGGTAATAGCTTTTACTTTTTTTCTCCTGATCGTATTTAACCTTAAAAACTGTCATAATCGCGCTCATGTTTAGTCTCCAATGAATTCCCTAACTGTAGTTCCTGGACCTTGTATCCCGCTCCGATCACGCTACGTCATTATATATATGGATTTTCTAATATCAATAACTTTTGTTAAATTACTGTTACGGAATTCAATCCCAGCGAATCTCTTTTTTTTAACTATAGCTTCAAAATTCAGAATATCGATTGTTGTTCTTACATTTAAATTCTATTCAAATTTAACAATTCTTTTGAATATATTAAAATCATGCTTGTTCAAGATAAATTTGGAACTAGGGAATATAACTATAAAGAAACACAAATACTTACTTCCTGTAACAAAGAGGATCAAGAGATGCATTTTTTGAAAATTGGCTCAAGAGTAGCTGAACAAGAAAATGGATTCCCATGTTTCAAACTGTTTAAGTTCTGCAATTTATATTAGGCACTTACCATTTTTTTACGAGGAAAAATCACCATTAATGTTTTTGATTTTGACATCTCATATTTCCTTTAAAAGCAGCTGTGGACAAAATCAACACATCAGTGTTAGTGCTACACCATTTGTCTTCCTTTCCCTGTAATTAATTCACACTGATTGTGAAATATGACAAAACTGTTTTTTCGTTACAAAAGCCTCATATTCACTTGGAATTTGCAATTAATAGAAAACTCTGTCACTTTTTAAACCGAGAGAAAAATCTTTGTGACATGAAATGCTTCCATTTGAAAATTAATGTTGCATTTATATGAAACTGGTTGCATTCGATCCTTCATGGAAACTTAATTTTTGAAATATTTCAATATATTGGCACTAAATCAGGTAATAATATGCCATATTTTTAAAGGTACAAATTTAATAACAAAACATTACAATGATTCATTTTCATTAAAGCTTTAAGATCCGGGAAAATGAGATTGAATAGAATTTGCTATATTTGGAATAGTACGAAGCATGAAAATTACTGAATAAAATTTGTGAATTTCATATGGTTATTAATGGATGAAATATTATGATATATGAACATTGGATTATTACTGATGGATAGATAATAATTTATAATTCATAATTTTTTTTATATTTTTGAGCACATTTAAGAACAGATTGGAGAGAAATAAAAAAAATAGTTTAGAATCAAATAAAATGTTAATAATTTTTAACACCGAAATATTTGTAGGCTGTATTTTTGTTTGTAAATGGTGTTATATGTAAAGTGGCAAGCATTGTACAAAATTCATCTACTCCACAAAGTAGACATTTAAATCTAAAGTTGCTAAATTTGACAGTAGCCTTTTCTTGAGTATTGTGTTTACTAAGAAAATAATTTCCAAAATTTTAATTAATTTTTAATTAAAAATAATAATTTTTTAAAACATGCTTTCGAAGTATATTATTTCACATAATTCATTTTTACATCGTATTAAAATTCAAGAATATATCTTTACTTCAAGAATATATTAATTTTAATTCCATTCACTTTTCACAACTTTTAATAAAATTTTTAGATACTTTTATATATATTTTATATTAATACATTTGATTGCCTTAATACTACTTTATTTATATTCAAGTGAGCCAAAAATATAATGTAATATATAATGCATGCTTCTAAATTCTATGTTCGAACTTTATAGGGAACTATGTTTGTCCAGAAACAATAACAGTAATGAGATTTGAATATGATAACAGGGTCCAAAATGCCACCCTCAAATAATAAAGAGACATAAAGACAGCAGAAAGGGAAAAATACAGAAAACAATACTAATCACTTTATTACACAAAATGACTGACAGCATTCGATGCAGTTTAATTTAGGTAGACAGAAGAGAACCGGTGCTTTCCGCATGATATGGTTGTTGACAAACGCTGTGGGCAAAAATAAATTTAAATATAATGTTATGATAAAAACTAGTGCTGGAAAAAAATGAAATGCCAACAGCTTGCGGTTTTCCCACGTGGTCAAACTCCGAAGTACTGACTGCGCTCGATGCTGCTTAACTGCATGTTTCTGAAAATAACAGAATGTCACTACTCATCATGCACGTATCAGCCGCAATATCTTCGTAATGAGCCTTCAGTGACTATACATTATGATACATGATTTGCAGAGTGTTGGGATCGTTGCGCTGTTGCAAAAATGGAAATTTTGGAATGGCAGAGTTTGCTTTCAGTCGTTTCATTTCTTGAAAACCTGGATCGTCCTCTTGTGGAGGTAGTGGTTTCGTGTATTCACCGAAAATAAATAGGCCTTTTGCGCTTGTGACTCTCGACAATGCGACATATCGCAGAGGTCATGTTAAATTGGATTTAAATCCGATTGCAACTTCTTGAAAGGTTGTTACTTGTAATTTGGGGATTGTCATTGCTTCAGCCAGAATAAATGGAATCTGGCTTCGAATGACTGAAATTGTGTTTTTATTTTTATGATAGATTACTTTTATCATGCGATCGATAGGTATCCAGCTTAAATTGATAAAGTGATAAAGTTGTGAAGAGCGTAATGAACAACATGTCTTCGCTTTTCTCGACCAATTTCTTTTAATTTAACCTCTTTATTGTTCGATCCTTTTAATGAATTAACCAACCTCTTTATTGTTCGATCTTTTTACGGAACAAAATTCAATATTTTTGCAACAATCCCACGGCATCATTGACCAAACCATCTGCAGTATCAATATTATGACAGCATATATTTTGCACCTAATTTAAACTTAATTTCATATTCCAAGTTGGCCGTTTTAGTTCGATCAAAGTTTTTCACTTGTAAAAGAACTTTTCTTTTTTCCTAGGGGCAGTACCTGAAACAGAATCATATGCTAGATTTTCCACAATATCACCCTCGACAGATTAAGCCTCAATTTATTTTCCGAATCCACATCACGATTGGAATGATACAGTAATGTTGCCGTTGTAGGTACTTTTTCAAGCGCTGTTTGCTGCTTTTTCAAAAAATCATCATCTTCGTTTGTTACATTTGCCATTTCGACTCGATTTAGTAGTTCGGCAAAAGCCTTGTCATCCTTTTGAAGCATAATTTCGGTCAATTCGTAATACTTGACTTGATGCCAAAAATTACAACTCAACTGGCTTAACCTTTTGTATATTTAAAAATGAGAGCATCCGTTACGGGTGGTAGTTGTTTAAAGTCTCCAAAGTGCAAAACGTGAAGTCCTCCAAAATCTTGGTCATTTCCCTTAAACAATTTTTAATGTGCATTCACTTTCTCGTATATGTTTGTGCCTACCAGGGATATTTCATCGTTAATTACTCATTTCAAGTTGATAAATTTCACAGCATACTCGGTGATGCTAGTGGCGCACAAATAAGAATCTTTTGAAAATCCTATTCCCAAGGCATGATGAAGTGTTTCACCTTTAATTTTTGATGCGGCTTTACCCGTCGGACCAAATTTAAGTACTGTGGATTGAGTTGGATTTTGGTCAGGTTTTCAAGCATTTTTATCAAAGTTTGTATGATAGCGTCGATTAAAAAGATTTTCCGGTGCCGTCAGCTCCTTCAATCATTAATCATTATACATATATCAATCATTATACTCCTTCAATCACTATACATTATACAGCGTTCATTTGGTTTTGTTCGCAAACGATTTTTAATATGATTTATGAAATCCCGTTGCTTCAAGTTGCAGTTTCTAAGTAATTCTCTACATTTTTCGTTGGTATATTTATTAGCTGGTTGAAACATTGAAAATTCTCTTCCATGAGATGTCTTCATATCGAGAGAAACATCCCCCCCCCCTATTTTCGTCATAGTTCAATACCGGTTCAAATTCAACGAGTGAATCCTCTTCAATTTCGGCGTCGCCTTCTTTGTCAATTCTTCATTTTTCCAACTGCGTCCTCTCTTCCTTCAAATCTAAATCTTCATAGGCTACAAACTTTTTAAGATTGATTAGTATCGTTTCAAGATTCGCATTGTATAATTGCTTAAAATCATTACATAAAATGTCCTCTTTTTCATTCCGCCAGCTCGTAAATAGCATAATTTGCTCCCGATAATATTCGTCTTTTTCATGAGATTTTTTAAAGTTTTGATACTGAATCACTTTTGGTTTTGTGCGACGCTTTACATATTTTTTATCTGTAAGTAACTTCATGTTTTCCTTTTTCCAAATGTTTCGCAATTCGAACCAGGCAGAGAAACTTGCCAAACATTCTTGTTCGAGAATTGTCGTGCCGTATAATAGTCCATAATAGTCTATACGTGCCGTATAATAGTCTATAATATTCAATTCATACACATCGTGGCTGCTTGGATCCAGTTTTTTCAAATATTCCTGCGATTTTCACATTCTCGTTCTCTCCTCCTGTCTGAATGTTGGAATGAATATAGTGTCTTCAAATATTTTACTCATCGATAATTCCAAAATTGACCAAGTGTCTTCTTGAGCACTAATTTCAACTGAATTTAAAAACTGATTGGCGATCGCAGTCAAACATTCCTTCAAATATAATTTTTGCGTTGAAACTGCCTCAATGCAATTACGAAGGATTCTGGATAATCCTCGTCAAGGTTTATTAATATAGTTGACCAAATAAGCTACCACGGCATATTCATCCAATCTGTATTGCTTTGAATCAAAGACAAAATTTTTGGATTGTAACCGTTAATTAACACATAGTCTACATTTCTTTTGAGAAACACCGTAGGGCGATTGATTTCGGAGCAAATAGAAAGGAAATATTCATCATATGACATATTCAGGTGCTGTAAAAACTCTTGAAACGTCGTGCCCTTCATTGTTACCTCTTTTTGTTCCAACTCGGCTAAAAATTCCCGAACCATTTAAAACTTTTTAGGGTCGCATTGCTCGTCATCCATAGCTAATGGAAGTAAAATACGAGTTCGATCCATTGGAAAGAATGGTATATTGAAACGATAGTATTTGTTATCGCTCCTGCGTGATTTTTTCTTACAAGTAAATGTGTCTTTGGAGTATAGAAAACAGATGATTTCAAGCACATATAATTAATTTATCGATGAGATTTTCAACCTCTCATGCGTTTGTTCCTTCATACCGTGGTGCATCTTCAAGCCACAACAAAACGAGGAAATATGGGTTACCTCTCTGTTGAAATTCAGTTCTCTGATAAAAGTGCTTTATCTTAAAAGTGCTTTAGTGCTTTACCGAAAAGACCTTCATTACAGTTGAAAGTTTTCCACAACTCTTTCATTTTGTGCTCGAAATATAATGCGAAAAAAACCCAGATCTTTACTGATGAGGTCATTTTGAGCAGTTATGGTCATTGTTTGAAATTCAGGTTCGGTCAATATTCGATTTTCGTGAATAAATACCAGATGCTTAATCAAATCAAACCAACTATTTTCGGCAGCCGACAGTGTAAGAAAAATGTATAGAAATACAAACTGTTTTATTTGAGCACATACACGGCCTTTTTAGTTTGATTAATGAGCGGGACTATTTTTATTATTTTTCATAAACAAATGCCGAATTCTTAAATAATGCACATAAGCAGAATTTGTGAGATTTTCAGTGGTTATATGATCTTCATCCAACACTTTGCGTCTTGGTTGAATGGGTATGCATCTCAAAAGCTTTTGATGAAGCAATTTTTGATGGATCTATAAAACCTTTTGTGGTGTAGATCCTCTTCTGTCGTAAAGACGTATTTCAGATTTGACAATTTTGGCATATATTGAAGGTTTGGATCGACTAAATTGTCGAAATTCACCACAATATATTTTGGGATATGAAAATTCTTCACCAAAATCATCTAAAACCAAAGAAATGGGTACTTTATTTTTTCCAGGAGCTAAACAAATTCCCAGCTTCGTCGAAATATCTCCTTGAACAACTGTTTCAACAGGTTCGGGATTAGGATAATATTCATCGTCTTTAAAAGGATCATTTTCCCGAGCGATATCGTCAATCTCATGCTCTCCCTCCTTATTGTCACCATCATTTATCTCAACTACACGATTATTACGAGGATCGAAAGACTCGTTTTTAAATTTTTCAAATCATTCCAAATCCAAAAAAGCGTCTTGTGATTGATACAGTGATGTCTTAATGAGATATGAGTATGAAGCTACAGCAAACACCTTGTGGGGAGTGATGATGCGATATATGTAGTCATTTTTAAAATGTAATTTCTTTTTCAGTCTCACGTGAATTATTGCTGTGTCGTTAATATTTTTAGATAGTTTTTCGACAGAGTGATTTAAGTCAACATTTACGACAGTTCCTTTAATACCGAGCTGCCTATCATAATTGCATTCTTTTATTTGCATGAAAAGGATACATAACGATACTAATCATTCTAACTTAAAAGTTATTCTATCTGTTCTAGATATTTGAATACATTACATACAGCTAACAGCATGCTGTATGTAATGTAATGTAATGCAACCCTTACCGAACATTGCTGACACACATTGTGCAAAACTGGCCTTTATCCACGTTACGAGGGATGATGCTTTCTATGACATCTTCATAAATGTTTTTGTTTTGTAATGCGATCTTGAATTGACGAAACATGGATTTTTTAAAACCATAATGGATCACAACAGATGCATCGAGGAATTGTACCATCTGAAATATTCTGGTAAAAGGCTGATTGAGCCTTGTTACATAACTTCTCCGTAGAAGGATAGAAATTTTCGATCAGTTACTTAGAGCTTGAAAGCGATATTTGAAACTCAGAATCGAAACGGAGACGTTTTGTGTTGAACGTCGACAGATTTGATTCAGAATCCAAATGGACACGTTCTGTGTTTGAAGTTGAGTGTTGCGGTTGAGAATCTGCAACTCACTGCATACGTTTACGCTTTCTTCGTTCTCGTTGTAAAGCTATTTTTCATATGTTTCATTAAATCAGCTTCTAATTTTAAATTTCTGTCAGTAGCTTTGTTGATTGAAGGTTTTGTCGTTACAAAGCTCTGCATTTTTGTTGTTCTAATCGAAATCTTTCTTTAGCTTACGGAATCTATTTGCTCTTTCGTTCATTTTCTTTTTTTCTTTGCAGGGTTTCACTGGGAGAAAGCAAAGGACGCAACATTTCTGCTTTATTCATTGTTTAACATACAGCCGAAAACGTCGTTTCATAAAAAATTACAAAAAACTTGTACATTATCGTTTATTTTATTTAATGGAAAATTACAGTAGCGTTGCCATTTTCGCTAAAGTAAAAAAATGTAACAACATTGCCATTGACATAAACTTTCGAATTACAAACTAAATTTATAATTTTAAATGATTAAAAAAATAATTAAACCATATTCATCAGCAATTTAGCACCTGTGAAAAAAAATAATTGGAAAAAAAGATGTAAATTTAATTTGCGATAAATCGATAAATGTAACAATATTGTTACGAATCCGTAATGCTGCTTCTCAGCATAGTTGGTTCCCTCATTGGAAAGAATGTTTTACAGTCATCTGTATGGGACAGAGTCTGGGCGTCGTGTCGGGGGTACCAGAGCTTGGCGACCATTTGGCGACTTGGCGACCAATTTGGCGACTTTGGCGCCAAAATAGATTATACCCGAAACTTTGAGAATTTTCCAGATCCGTCCAATAGGAACCGAGATACGCCTCGAACGTTCCTGATTGGTTGAGAGGCTTCTAGCCCCGCCTCCTGAGACCTATAAAAGGGGTTGCAGCTGTCAGAGAAGTCAAGTCAGTAATCCGAGTCCGAGTCGGAGAAGTCGAGGACAGAGTAGTCGGAAGCGACGGAGTCAAGCTAGTACTGAACTGAGCTGTGCGCTACTGTCTGCAATAGATTCTGGTTGTATGCTGCTGTGTGTGCTGTTGTATGCTACACGTCTCGGGAGAAGATAATCGTCTTCTGTGTTGTATATAGCTGTCGCTTTTGTGCTGTCTTGTGTGTCTTCGTGTAAAAACGTCGTTCTTTTTATTCTACTGCCGTCTGCTGATTGAGCGTTCTACACACCATATCACTTCTACTATCCAAACGAACCCCGGTAAAGAAATTTCGTAACATTTGGTGTCAGAAGTGGGATAGTGGTTAATAGTGCATGGTGCTGACGAGATCCCAAGTAAAAATGGCTGATAGCGGTAATGGTGAGTTACTGGCTCTGTTGGCTGAGATGAAGAAATCTATGGAGGAGATGAAGCAAGGACAAGAAAGAATGGAGCAGGAGATGAAGCAAGGACAAGAAAGAATGGAACAGGAGATGAAGCAAGGACAAGAAAGAATGGAGCAAGAGATGAAACAAGTACAAGAAAGAATGGCACAGGAGATGAAGCAAGGACAAGATGAGATGAAGCAAGGACAAGAAAGAATGGAGAAAAGACAAGAAAGAATGGAGCAGGAGATGAAATCCGGACAGGAGGAGCTTAAGAAGGACATCGTAAGTGTTAAAGAGGAATTCTCCAATATCATTCAGGAGAAGATGAATGTAATTGAAGATAAGGTGGCTTCATTTGAGAATAAGGTAATTTCAGTGGAAACTAAAGTTTTGAAGATGGAAGAAAGTATTTACAAGGTTCGAGAAGACATCGGAAAAGAATTTGAACAGAAATTCGGGAAGGAGATTAAAAGCCTGAAGAAGCAGATGTCCCATGAACAAGAGGAATGCAAAGTGATATTTACACCTTCCCTAGCGACGATTAAACTCTCGACATTCGACGGAAAAACATCCTGGCAAGTATACAAAACGCAGTTTACTATGGTAGCGGAAGCTAATGGATGGAATCCTCAAGTCAAAGCGTTTCACTTGGCAGCTTCGTTAAGAGAAGACGCTGCCGACATCCTTGAGACTCTTACGGAGGAGAAAAGACATGATTTCCAAGCTCTATCGAGTGCACTTGAGCTGCGGTTTGGAGAGAAGTGCACTAAAGAATACAGCCGATTGCAGTTAAAGTTCCGCTATCAAAAAGCGGGTGAAAGTCTGCAGGAATTAGCTGCCGATATTCAGCGACTTTCCCATTTAGCATTTTCTGATTGTCCGGTTCAGACACGTCAAGATCTGGCTCTCCAGTACTTCATCGATAGTGTGTGGGATCCGGAAACACAGAAGGCTCTACGACTAGCAGATGTCAAAGATATAGGATCTGCTTTAGTCTTTGCACACAAAATAGAGGTTGCCCAGCAAGCCACACGTACGGACCGACACCCAATCAGAACTGTCTCTGCTGCGGATTCGGACTCT
>JAPMOR010060378.1:0-17794 GCA_026543865.1 Argiope aurantia
ATTGGGACAAGGTTAAAGAAGAGACCAGTTCATGTTTACAAACCTACGGCAACGTCGTGATGTTTCGGAGTTCCGCGATGTGACAAAGTGGTCACGTGCACCTCCACATCATAATTTGGAATATTTACTTTAATTTGTTAGTTTAGGGAAAAGTTAAAATTTAATTGAACTAGTTTGGACGAGCGCAATAAAGCTCTAACGTCATGAAATTTGGTATTTAATTTATAATTATTATGATTTATGGTAGAATTAATTGATAACAATAATAAAATATTATTTATGGGATAAACTATAGGGAAATTTAATGGAATTACGTTGCACGATGCCTTAGCTATGGGGACTGTTTTTTTTTTTTTAAAAATTTTCTGAAGAAAAAATTTCAAGAAATTTCACGCGTGTAGCTCATCGTAGCTATCTTAGGCCAAAACAAATAATTTTGATAAGTTTAATCCACCAGATTGGTAACAGAGTTAATTAATTCTCAGCTTTTTGACTGAGGGAAAATTAATATAAATATTATCTATCGCAGCTCTAGGTCTTTTCCTAGAGCTGGATACTGCAGGATCATATGCAGGTAGATTAAGTAACTTGTTACGAATCTGGGGCATTTTATCGAAGAACTTAATTGATGTTCTTCTAATAAATTCCGAAACAGGTTCAATTTTGAGGTCGTTATGCAATACTTTCCTCCTGATATACCAGGGGGCGTCAACAATTCTCATCAGGTGCTTGTTTTGAAAAACTTGCAGCTTCTTAATGTTAGTGGCGGAAGTGGCCCCCCAAATTTGGGAGCCATACATTAAAATTGGTCTTAAAATAGCTTTGTAGAGCAGAAGCTTGAGCCTAATCGATAGCTTGCTCCTAGGAGAAATTAAGCTGTTGAGTTTAATACTCGTTCTTGTAGCTTTGGTGAGGGCTGCTTTAATATGACTATTAAAGCTTAATTTTGCGTCTAAAATTAACCCTAAGTATTTATACTCATTTACAAAGGGGACGGGTTGGCCAAAAATTTGGATTGGGGCTAAGTCAGGCATTATCAGTTTATTAGTAAACATGAGGCACGCGCATTTACTTGGGTTGACTTTTATTTTCCAGCCGATGAGCCAGCACTGTAAAATGGTCATGTACTGTTGAATGTTTGAATGACTATGTTTGGATCCCTATGCTGTGTTAGGATGGCGGTATCGTCTGCAAAAATTGCTAAATGACAATTACTAGCTCTAGGTAGATCGTTAACATAAATGTTAAAAAGAGTTGGAGAGAGTAAACTTCCTTGAGCACAACCGCTCAGTATTGGTCTGGGGGAAGACATTACATCATTAACTCGCACCCTAAAATTACGAGAAAGTAGGTACGAGCGTAAAATTTTGACAAATTGTGCCGAAAATCCAAGTCGCATGCACTTGAATAAAAGCCCTTCGTGCCAAATTTTATCAAAGGCTTTGGCTACGTCCAGAAAAAG
Organism: Argiope aurantia; assembly: GCA_026543865.1. Taxonomy (NCBI): domain Eukaryota; kingdom Metazoa; phylum Arthropoda; class Arachnida; order Araneae; family Araneidae; genus Argiope; species Argiope aurantia. The sequence goes on from JAPMOR010060378.1 coordinate 1,463, forward strand.
TGCACCTGTGGTTTGAGACTTCATAAAGCCACTGTGAATCAATTCTATAACACGAATTAGCTGGTGATTCGTCGACAGGTTTTTACGAAATCCGAATTGTTCGGAAATTAAAATATTATTGTCGCTGAGAAATTGATTCAGGCGTTTTAGAAGCACAGATTCGTACACTTTGCTCAGGCTACTAAGTAGCGAGATGGGACGGAAATTTTGAGGTAAAGTCAAATCAGAGTTTGGTTTTGGAATAGGGACAACCACAGCTGTTTTCCAGCAATCGGGGAAATAACACAATTCCATTAATTTATTTATAATAAAAGTTAAGTATAAAATAAATCTAGGGGGGAGGTTTTTAATCATGCGATTAGTGATTAAATCCAGACCTGGCGATTTGTTCGGCTTAATGTTCTTCATGAAGTCCATTATCTCGCTGGGCCGAACGGGTTCAAGGTTGTTTACATGTGCACGTGTAAGGAAACTCTCCAGCTGATCTGTGACGAAATTCGTCAGTGGGTGGTTCGCCAGCCACGTGTCTGAGTGCGGGGCGAACTGGTTCTGTAGGCTATCAGCCAAAACTTCCGCCTTTTCGATGGGAGCGAGGGCGAGTTCCCCCGTTTCCCCCCTTAATGGGGGGATCGGGGAGAATGGTTTTCTAAGAAGAGACGAGCGGCGCCAAAGGCCACGTGTATCAATGTTCACTAATTGCTCTTCTCGCCGGCGCTCGAAGTGACCTAGTTTTAACCCTTTTATCTCATCCTGGGTTCTGCGAAGTTCCGCTCTCACTTGAGGATCGCGAGAGCGCTGCCAAATTCTTCGCAGGAAATTTCGCAGTTTAATTTTGGATTGGATTTCTAAAGGAAGCTTCTCTGGAGGTTTATTAAATTTTGGTTTTGAGGCTTCTGCGAGCGCCTCCGTTAGAATTTTTCCTAGACTTCCAACTGCAAATTCAGCGTCATCATTGCTATTAATTTTGAAGGGGGGAAGGGGTTTTGAATTTAAAATATGCCGAAAGTTCTCCCAGTTGGTGGAGAATTGTGCTGGTGAATTTAGAGAAAAAGTTCCAGTATTAAAAGTGAAAACTACTGGAAGGTGATCTGAATCTAAAGAATTTAGCACTCTAATTTGAGAGTGGAAAGGAATTCGCTTTAATATTGCGAAGTCTAAGACGGAATCATTAGAACTAACTTGATTAATGTGGGTTGGAGAGTGGGGCGCCAAAACATTGATTCCGTCCTGCGTTGCAAGATAATTAAACAGTTGTGCTCCATATCTCGTGGTTTTGTGATTATTCCAAGCGATATGTCCTGCGTTCATATCGCCCGCAATGATGACGTTCGGGCCTAAATTTAAAAGTTTTTTCATATCCTCCAGAGGAAATCTGCACGAACTCCCAGATCGTACGTATGCTGACACAATTTTGAGAGGGGGGAGATTTCCTAATTTAACCTCAATAATTGTCGCGTCTATCCTCTCTAAAACGGGAGTGGGGATGACGTGATGTTCAATTATTGATTTCACATAAATGCAAGTACCTCCGTAAATGAGCTGACGATTAAAACTATCTCCGGATCTACTATTTTTGTAAATCCGGTAATTAGCGATTAGGGGTGTGCACTCCGGGGGGAGTAGGGTCTCTTGTACCAATAACACATCAAGATTTTGCTCTGATACAAAGTCTCTCACCTCAGCGATCCTGGGCCGCAGACTATTTGCGTTCCAGATGCAAACTTTAAGATTATGCAAGTTTATTATGTTGTTACGATTGAACGTTAATGTTGGGGGCCGCAACTAAGACTGACGTATTCGCTGAATAAAAAATACGCCATATCAGCACCGTGGGATGCAGCACGAATTGCTGGTAAAGCTTTTTTATAAGCTTGGAGTAGAAGAGGTGCATCACACCAATCTTCTCTCATTAGTAATGCTAATCCTGAAAAGATGTCGGTGAAAATTTTGGTGTTAATTGCATCCGCTGGGACCGACTGATTTTGAATAGGGGGTTTAGCAGCTGATGAGATTTTTTCGCTCTCCACTGGGGTCTCTAATGAAGGGAATTCTGACTCTGAATTAGTCAGAATTTTGGAAAACGACACATTCTCTTCCACTTTTCTGAAATTTTTAGGAGGTCGTTGCGTCCTGGGTAAATCCCATATGGATTTTTTGGAGGGGTGGGATTTTTGGAAATTAGTAGTGGTGTTGTTTCTACCACTTGGCTTAGGGAATCGGGGGCATTGGCGCCAGTTCGCCGCATGGTCTCCTGCACAGTTAGCACATGTTAGTTTATCCTCATAAGCTAGTGGACAATCTTTAGCTCTATGAAGTCCAGCACATTTGACGCATTTAATTGGTAATTTACAAGCTTCAGAGCTGTGGAAGAAGCCCTGACACCGCCAGCATTGAGAAGGCCCCTTCCTTCCTCTGTAACGCTCCACTGAAATTTTACCTGGCATTGTAATCAAAAGTGCTGGTAAATTGTAAATCCACACACTGATAAATATGATGATAGTCTTTCAAAAGCATTCAAATAACTCAAATTTGAAGAAACCATCTTTCTGAAATCAAAACAATTTTTTTTTGAAACGACAAAATAAATTTGATGTCCTAATTAATAATATCTCTGCAATTGAAATAAATTTTTCACAAAGGAAAATCCAAAATGAACTTATTTGTAATACATGAAGCAAATGAAACGGTTCTGCGACTGAAAGAAAAATTATTCTGCATTATAATTAACATTTTATTTGCCATTTATAAAATTCTGATCTATTATTATTTTCGATGCTTATAATATTTACAGAGAGAAGTAAATACTTTGAAAGGGGCTCCATCTGATGCTCACTAAATTAAAACTCTTTAGAATAGATAATAATATCATATAATTACAATTATTGGAATAAAACGGGAAATGATTGTATTCAGTTCAGGAATTAAGTAAAAAATAAGTCGGTTATAGAAAAACATCATCATCTCAAAAAGGTTTAAAGGTTGGAACCTCAAATTTGAAGCATCAGAGCATCTCGGCTTGCTTCGCTTATCTTTATTTTCTGTTTAAAATTTATTCTGAATTATGTAGCAGTGATAACGTGTATGGAAACAACGAATCGAACTGTCGCTACGCGCAAATATATGAATACAGCTGATAAAATAATTAAAAACTGTATAATAAAATATAATTAAAAAATATTTATATAAATATGCCAAAATTAAAGAAGAATTATATGAAAATAAAATTGATATCACTGAAGAATTAATTTTTCTGAATTGAAAGGGAAAGTAAACAGGCACTTGATATACTGCTCAAATATTGAGAAAAAAACCTAAACATTTCGATTGATTTGCAATTAAAAGTATAATAAAAATTTTGAGAAATCTTTTCTGTATAAGGACTTGCTACCGAAGAAGTAATTATATTTCAAATATCATAGCTCTAGTTTCAACATTCTGCTTTGTAGTGCATTTTGAGTAATTTTTCATCTTGCATTTCTCGACTATTCGTTTCTGTGCAACCATGAACAATTTACGGTGAGGTTTCCAGTTAACTTTCAGAAATGCTGAAAAGAACAAACAAGATATTTTGATTGTAAAAAAGGATCCCATATTAAATGTCGTTTCAAAATATTTATTCTCCATCATTCGTTTTTTTTTCTATATAGAAGAGAAACAAAATATAATGAGTGGATTTTTACATATGTAAAAATAAACGAATAAATCTGTAGTGGGGAAACGGGCACGTATTAGATTTCGTAGTAGCGAAGTGAACTGAAATATTAACAAGTGAAAAGAAATTAAGGTATTTTATGATTTCATTTGTTTTAAAGTTTTATTTATTTATTTTCTTGGAGATATTTCTTTTGCCTTGAACAAATTGCACGAACATTTCTTTGTGCATATTTTTTAAATGTAAGTAATTTTTATATCTCAATAAGAAGTGCATGATACATTTACGACAGATATATGAGTTTTACCTTCTTTAATTCCACTGTGATATTAAGATTAGATTTTTTTAATAGTTTCTTAAAAATAGGCTACGTCCGCCAAAGTAATTGTAACTAATCATACTTACTGATGCGGAATTCTTCGATTGACGTTTGTAAAACGATAAATCGAACTATATTTTTAAACCTTGCTGCAATTTGTTTTCGAAATGGCATGTGAAAGCGAACATCTTTTTTCTATCTTTTTATTTAATTTTCATGATCAGTTTGAAATGTACACAAATGTTTTTTGTTGACATAAGTAGGCATGATTTATAAAAGATTATTAATTCATTTCATATATACCACAAACATTTTTGCGAAAGACAGATCAATTTTTAAGAAATTAACGAGGTTTCATTCGACAAGTTTTTATTTTAATATGATTTTATACCAACTTTGAGAAACACTGCTAATTGATTTTTAAATTTGACTTTTGTTTCACCTGTCATATCAGACTTGAATTTTTTATTTCATGCTCGCTAGGTGGACATATCCTCCCCCCCCCCAGCTATGCTTTACTTTTCAGCACATTCTGTCTTTTCAATTAATTCTGTGTAATTTCATATGCTATTGAACTTTGTAGAAAATGATGTGAATGCATTCTTGTATACAGTTAATTTAATACCATGTTCAACTTAAAATTTTTTTATTCAGTGAGTTTTTTATTTTATTTACTACCCTGAAATATATATATATTTTTCTATCACTGTTTCCATCAATATGCTCTATTTACTTAAACTTTCTAAATAAATAAAAAAAATTCTAAAACTTTCTTTTCTTTTAAAATTTTCTATAACTCCTATATGATATTTAGGTTCATTCTGACTTTCATTTTCATTATTTACTTTTTAAAAATTTATTTTGTTCCATAGTGAAAAAAAATTTCTTGTTGGTGAGCCTCCGAAAAAAATTTCAAATAAAAACCTTTTAATGTGGAGTCTAAACATTTGTTAAAAATGTTATTACACATGAATTTTTATTATTGAGAATCTCTTTTCCATTTGTATGTTCATGGAATGTAAATCTTTTCTCACTCTGATGCACACAAAAAATTCATTTGAATTTAGAAAAATTTGACTTCAGAACAGCATTTTACATATATGCATGCCCTCCAATATTGTTGTGCAGTCATCAGTAGCACTTCCTACCTGTATATTGCAAATAACATAGTATCAATAAATTGTTAAAGAGTAGATATTTCTAACAATTAATTATTCATTGAAAGAAATATTTTCAAGCATTATACAAAATTATTTAACTTACATTTATTATTGATTAAATATAAAAGTGAAATAATTTTATCACACAACACAATTTTGTTCATCAAGCTAATTAACACTGTTTGTTAGACATTAAAAAAAAATTTCTATAACATGGCAAACACTTCTGCATTTTATAATTATTGCTCAGTTTAACATCAAAAGAAAGACCTATATACATTTTTGTTACGAGCAGTGTCTGCAAAGTTTTTGCCTTAATGCCAGACCAAAATCCCCCCCCCCCCTTTTTTTTTTGCACTTAACCATGCTAAAAATACTTCCATTACTAGCATTGCTGTGAGCGAAGATTTGGAAACTTTCAGCACTTATTTATAGTTTTTGTAATTTTTTATGATATATCCATAACTTTGTAGTTTTCTCCCAATTTCCATAGCAAGTACAGAAATGTTGGAGCTGTTGGATGGTATGTAGCTATATTTTTAGTCTTTTATTAAAAATTTTTATTCACTGAAGTGGTTTCTTTCAAACCTGGAACTAGAAAATTTGGTATTGGATTTTGCATATATCTGTATGTATATAATATTTGAATTAATTTCTTAGTGACTGTTTACACACAAGAGTAGATAAAAACTATTAAACTATATACATTTTGTTTCCTTACTCTGTATAGACATCAAGAGTATTTATGTTACTTTACATATATATATATATAATTTTGTCACACTAATAAGGTCCATATATTGTATCCCTTGGTAGTTTTAAAGATATTTTTAATAAGTTATTTTTTAAATTTGCTCTTTTGACAATCAAGATAAATAATTTGCATGAATTTAAAATTAAAAAAAATGCCTGTTTTGGCATGTCATTTCTGTTTCCAATATTCATATTTTATAAATTGAAAAGGGCTTTCAATAATTATCTTTTAGATTGTGATTTTGTGTTATAATTCTGTTTATGTTTTCCTTTCAATAAATTCTTCTTAATTTGAGAGTTCTTTTAGAAAGAAAAGGCTTCAAATCTATAATAAACATGACTAATAGAAACCTTTATTCTATTATTAACATAATATAAAGACATTAAGTCTACCAGTATTTTACTTTTCTGTTTGTTTTTAATGTTCATTTTATACAATTTTTCATATAAGTAAAATATTTGTTGCAATGTGAAACATTTGCTATGTGTGCCTTATTTATTATGCGATACTAAAATTAGATTTATGTATATTTTTTATTATTTATTTTTCAAAAATCTTTTACATATGACACTTTTATTTAATTTCAAATCTAGTGTCTGTTTATATCTGACCAAGGCAATTGTGGTCATTTTGTGAAGGTTGTATTTAGTTTTTGTTTAAACATTTGGCCACCTTTATTTTAATGCAAAATTTTTCCTCATTGAAGAGTGTGTGTTAGGAATGATTTGAATGTAAAATGGCTTTCAATCTAATATATAAAACCTATTTTTGCTCTATCTTTCAATATCTTAATATCTGATTTTTAACTGTCTTAATTTCTGCTAAATGTTGAAATTTGTATCCCTTTAAAAAATTCTTGTCTGAGAAATATCTCATTAGATTATATCACAGAAATAAATTGATTGAAGAAATATTGGACTATAGCATTAGACAACTAATTTGATTCTGAGAGGAGACTGTGATCTAGTTTGGTGAGAATAAGTATCAGGAATTAAACTTTATATTTACCAAGCAATTCAATATTGTCTCATAAAATTTTCAGTAGATTTTGTTATGTTCATTTGAGTAGGCTTAAGTCATTTTAAATTCATCTAAAATTCATATAATAGGCGACCTCAGCCAATCATGTGTTAAAGAAAGAATAACAGAGCCTGAATTTAAATAATAATAATAAGCATTTATATGGCAAGAAAACATTATTTAATAAAATCACATCATTCTATGTTATCGTCATATTCGTATAACATTATCTGAATAGCCAATAATTCAGTTATATTATTGGGATCAGTCTTTGTTTGGGATTGTTTGAAAGTTAACACAAAAGGAAAAAATAAAGAAACCTTTTAATCTTTATGTTGATATTAGGCTTAAGCAATTATCCTTGACAAATTCTTACTTTAAATTTTAATTAAATACAGTCCTAGAAATCACTTAACAAGTGATCATATAAAGATGATTATTAATTAAATCAAGATTTCCTGATTCAGATTATATTTTATTAAACTTTCAGTGTGCAATTTAAACACTTCATCAGTATGCTCTCTCAACAGTTTTACAAATCAAATCAGATAGATATCAGTTAACAAAAGAGCTCGGTTTTTATATATATTTGATTTATCATGCACAATTGAAATGTTGAGATTTCAAAAGAGTTAGTAAAAAAATACTTCTTAGAATATTTATGTTAAACTTTTATTTGCCATAACTTTTTTAACTTAAATAAAATTGATTAGGTTATTCAAAAATCAAGACTTATTTTTGTATTGGGGAAATCTTAAACAGGGCTCCTAGCTTAAACTACAGGATAATCTGTTGGAAAGTGGGACAAAAATTAGCATAATATGGATGTGGCAATCTCCTTTTTGCTTATAGGTCACAACAGCAGTATTAGTTTGCTTTTAAAAGATTCAAGAACAAAACAATACATAAAATGGGATTCATAAGTGACTTTTAAATAAAATCTCGTCTTACAGTAAATTCATCAAGCAAAGGCACAGAATATTTTATATATATATATATATATATATATATATATATATAAAGATTTTTTTTGAGCAAAGAGTTTATAGTTTATCAACCAGCTCACAGAATGTTATGTGTTTTATTAACAACACACAATAGAATATCCACAAGAGTCCTGCCCTTGGAGCAACAAGATTGACTGCCTGGGATTACAAGGTGCATATATTTGAAATGTATCCTGAACTAAACATCTGCACCATACTATTTACTTGCTATGTAGCAGAAGTCTTATTTACTTATATAGAGTAATTTTGAATGTTGTATGATTGCTTTCATTCTGTATTTTGTTTTAATTATTGTATTTTCTTTTGTACCAATTATTTGGCTCATTACAAATTAGTATAATATATATTATATTGATGGAGTTCTTAAATTAGAAAAGCCATATGCACATCGTGTGCATGAAAATATTGTAATAGCTAGAGATTTTGTTCCATCCTGCATAAAAGTGTTGGAATGTCATTTAATAGCTGCTATGGTGACTATTGCCCTTTGATGTTGATGCAACTAAATATATTTCTATTTCAGGTGATGCTTTTGTACTTGAAGAATTGCTGATATACTTTGAATACTGAGCACTGGCTTGTAATAATTTCCATCAGAAGATTTTTACCGCATGCTGCTGGATATTATATTCTTTATTGATAATTAATAGATATTTTTGGGTAATGTTTAAATACAATGATTCCCACATGAATTAAAATTTATTGTGTAAATCATCATTATGCAAAATAAGTATTTAAATCAATATTTCATGGCTAAAAGTTTTTGAAAAAGTAGTATTTTTTATTTGAGAATGCTAAATGCCTTTCTCTAGAGAAAGGTAAATTTTTATAGGCAGAGAGTAAAAAGTATGACAAAGTGTTTTTTTACCATATTCAGAAAGATATATTTTCTGTATTTTTCTTTCATTAGTATGTAAAATCATATTTTCATAATAATGAAAATCTTATTCTCCTATTCATTGATTTATAGTATAATATTTGTTGAATTACTTCAGAATTTTTAAAATACTTGTAATAGCTTCAAATTTATTTTACAATAAATATCAGTGTGCCAGAAATATCTAACAACATCATTCAATAAATTTCTAATAATTCTTTTGCATGATTTGAAGATCTTTGACCCTTTTAATCAAATATTTTATGTATTGTGTAGGTAATATAAAGTTTATTTTTCCTTTTAATGATTATTGCAAGTAAATTGCATTAAGTATATTTTACTTTAGTTTTTACCTCAGATAGTATTTTTTTTTTTCTTATTTCGTATGCATATAGTATTTATTAATTTTTTTACTCTAATAACTATAATGTCTATTAAATGTATTTTTAGAAGATGCAACTTAAAATATTGCTTCTTTATTGGGATCGCCATTTAAGATATGGTATTTATTTTAATGAGACTGAATGCAAATTGAACTTTATCTGGTATTGCTTTCAAAATAAATAAATACACTGTGGAATAAATGTATAAAGATGTAAATGGTTATTACAAGGCTTCTTTTGTCACCTCTTTAGTAAATTAGTATCTGATTTCACATGAAATTTGAGAATTGCATTCTTTTTAAACATTCTTCATCTCAGAAAATATCTCATCAGGTTAGATGATTCTAATAAATAGTTTGAGGAAGTATTGAAGTGTGTCATTTTAATAAATAATTTCTGTCCAAAAAGGACCTGTGAACTAGAGGTTTATTGTGAGTGCACTCTCTTGATTTTGCTGCTCATCTAATAGGAAGTTTTCTCTGTCTGGAGTTGTAAGGTATATTTTTGTGGTGTGCGTATTATATTGTACCTGAATTAAACTTGCATTGAATGGCTATTTAATAGTTGTTTGAATTCTTATTACATCATTGAAAATCTTGATAATCTAACATTCCATATGTATGTTAAATACACAATGTGCATGTGATTGTAATAGTTAAAGTTTTATTTTACTCTGCATAAAAATATCGTAATGTAATTTATTCAGTAGCTGTTAAGGTGGCTCTTGATGTTTCTCATAATAATTTTGCCATTTGATGTTGATATAATTGTATATATTATAATATCTTTCTATTTCAGATGGTACTTTTGGATTTGACTTGAGAAAATTCTGATTGGGTCTGGGAAAATTTACTGTGTCAGGAGATTTTAGAACTAGTAGATGGTGCTGCATATATTTTTTTGTATTATTTTGTAAGTATTAATTCTCCATAATATTCAAATCAGCTGTTCCAATATGTGCAGAAATGCATTGTGTAAATGTTCATGTTGTAAAGTTATGAAATAAAGAAAAAGAATTATGTCTAAAAATATTTGAAAGAATTATTTTTTACTAGGGAATGGTAAATGTCTTTCTCTAGATAATTAAAATTAAATTTTTAAAAGCATGGAGTTAAAAATAAGAAAATGCAAAATCTCGACAATCTTTATTAATATAACATCAGTAACTGAGTATTTTCTTTTATGATTATATAAAATCATTTCTGCTGATAATGAAAATTATAATTTGCTGTTCTTTGAAAAGGTTTGTGATAATTATTGAAATGAATTTCAGTCTTTAGTGATGTTACTAAATTTTACTCGTAACTTCTTCTTCTTCTTCTTTTTTTTTTTTACTGCAATATTTAAAAAATTGGTTATTTAAAATATTTCTTTTCAATAGTTGGATAATTCTCTTCTCTTTGAATGGCATAATTTCAATATTAGTTAGGCAATATAAAGTTTAGTTTTGTTATGCTTTATTTTTAGAAGTAAATTACTTTACATACTTCTGTATTCTAATACTTTTTATATTTCATAATCCTTATAATAATTTGTTCTTTGATATTGATAGTTATGTTTCTATTTCAGATAGCTACTTTTTGATATCACTTGAGAATATTTTGTATATTGAGGAGTGGTAAGTTGTAAATTATTTTTTGTCTGAAATATTAAAAATGGTAGCTTGCATTTTATTTATTGTGTATCTATATTCTTTTAAAGCCCAAATATATGCAAATTCTTACTGGGCATATGCTTCTTGGTTGCAAAATTATTAAATATTTTTAAACACTATTAAATCTATACTTTTCATATTTAAATAAAATTTTGTGAAATTTAAATAAGTGATCTTTATCACATTTTGCTCTGAATATATTAATACTATAATGTATGTAAATATTAATTTGAGATCATTATTTATTAGAGAATGAATAATGTCATTTAAAATGCAGGTTAAGTAAATTTAATGCATCAGAATGTTTTATAAATACTACTACACATGGATGGGTGTAATTTCTTTCCTAGTGGGTTATATATGATTCACCATTTAGGTCATAAACAACTATTCCAGTATGTAGTGATATTTAATTTCCAAATTATTATAATATAAAAAAAGTAATGAAAATGAAACTTTTTATCTAACAGTATTATAGAATATGCTATTGTCCAGTATAAAATGTTGCATTTCTTAATTTAATAGACAAAGTCTCAAAAACTTATAATGAATGTTGGTTGGATTTAAATACAGACTTAAGTGAAAGTATTGTTTCATATAATAGTTACTACATACAGCTGGTAGCATGTGTTGAAATTTATTGTGAAGATGCTAATAAGTTGAGTATTCAAATTAACGTTTTATATCTAAAAGTTTATTGAAAAGTGTTAACTGTCTTTCTCTAGTTAAATTAAAAGTAATCTATCGGCATGCCTCGAGTCGTTGAAATAAAGACGCAGATTGCCGGAGACTGCCCGATGGGCTACAGAGCAGCATGTAGCCCATCTGAACCTCTCTAAATGCAGCCGAGTCATCGCGACGCAATATGCAGAATTTTTATAAAAGAGAAGGCGAGAAGAAGACTGTGGCCGCCAAAGCGACCAGAGAGACTTTCACCAGGACGACTGGGCTAAAGATTCGGGGGAATATATTCCTCCACCCGTGTCGGCATCTATACCAGCAGCAGCAGAGAAATATGAAACTGTGTATATAAATATAAAAAACTTTAGAGGTATGGAGAAAATATGCATGTATAAAGGACAATATAAATTTGTATTTGAATTATAAATGTCTACCTGTAAAATAATTTTTGTATAAATAAATATTGTTTATTTGTTAACCAATGTGTCGTTATTTGGCTCCATCTCCTTTTTTTGAAACAAAAAAAGGAGATCTAAAAAAATGGGGAAAGACTGACCCGTCAACACGGCGGGCGAGTCTTTCCCCATTTTTTTAGGTCGCTCTTTGACCGAGGTCGGTGTAGACGAAACTTGCAATATTTTTTTTAAATGAGAATTTTAAACATATGTTTCGTGAAAAAATATGGGGAAAGGTTAGCTCGACGAGCTAACCTTTCCCCATTTTTTAAAGTCGCTCTTTTACCGACTTCGGTGTGGAAACTTTATAAAAAAAATTTGAAGATCAACTTTAAAAGTTGGATAATCGAAGCAAAAACCTTTATATTTCAATTTGAACATGTTTTTCAATAGATTGCCAATCTAATTTCATTTGAGTTGTAAAGCCGACCTCGGTGTCAAACTGGCCTAAAAAAATGGGGGAAAAGGTCAAATTTGTTTCTACATGTCCGACCTCGGTCGTAAAGTGGCCTAAAAAAATGGGGAGAAAAAAAGTCTCGCTGCAATAACAAGCAGTGAAACTTCTTTTCTCCCCATTTTTTTAGATCTCTTTTGTGAGAAATGTATAAAGAATCGAGTCAACACAATGGTTAAAAAACAAACAATATTTATTGATTCAATATATATACAAATATAATTTGGGAAAAAAAAGTTCTATTTTAAAAATTCGATTCAGTCCATTGTCAAATCAATGACAGGTCGAGGCAATGTTTCGGCAATCTCTAAATCGATGGCAGGAACAGGAGATGATCGAGGCAATGTTGCAGCATCGTCGCAGGGGATTTTTAAATCAATGTCAGGAACAGGAGATGATCGAGGCAATGTTGCAGCACCACTTTTGGGGCGGACGTGATCGTCCGGGCACGAATACATGCCAGCTAGATCATCCTTGAAGAAATCAGCCTCTTTCAAATTCCAAACTACATCTAATTTATCGTTCGGGCGGGCTGGGAAGGAGCATTCGGGACAAGCGTTCTTTATTAAATAAGGCACGCACTGGATGAACGACATCTTGTGCATACAAGACAGATACACGTGTTGGTTCCCCGGAATGTGCAAAGTTCCAGTCCAATTTTCAAAATAGCCGCTGGCCTGCAGATAATGCACGGCTATCAAAATGTCTTTGGGGTGAGCGAGCTGGTGACAAAATGGACAAAAATCATAATGTATAAATTTCGAAAAGTCACTGACGTGCAAATTGTGCCCGCAGCTCAGCAAAACTGTGGGCAAATTGCAGTCGACACAGAAAAAAATCATGGTGACACTTTAAAAGACAAATGATGAAAACACATTTGTTTCGAATTGTTTTTTATAAATTTTGTCTGTCACTGCGCATGCTCGAGGATCCTGTTTTGTTACTCACAATTCAAAGAATTGGTTTCACGTGCTTCTGGTATGATATGATAAAAAATTCTTTGAAATCACATGTGATTCTCACGTGAAAGTCACATGAGTCTCACGTGATTGTCATGTGATTCTCATCTGATTTTTTTTAATCACGTGACCGGAAGCAAAAAAAGTATAAATATCGCTGTGGTCGACGCGAGCCCTCATTTCATTTCGACCTGGAAACATCGAAGCTTGGAACGCTCTTGCAACATTTTGTGGCCAAATTACAAGACTGAGCAATGTGGTTCACGATTCTACTTTCCCCGAGCAGCAGCAGCAGAAACGACGACGATGACACGAGTTTGCCACTGTCTCTCCTGGTGGGATCGGACGGACACATTTATCTCAGAGCCACGGACGTTTTCAAACTCGTCAAATTGAATCGAGATCCGTGGAAAATGTGCAAACGATTCGCTCCTTCGGGCCGCAGCGTCCAGATGGTATTACGACGAGGCATACCCACGCCCTATCCACGCATGAAAATTTTCACTTTTGCCGAAGCCATAAACATTTTGAGAAAATTTCCAGGAGGTATAGAGATGGCCAACTATTTGGTACGAGTTTTCATCCAGGGAGTACGAGTCAAATTGACGGCGAGAAAAAATCAATATTGCGGTCGTGAACTATATTATTCGAATCCGACGAGAGCGGCCGTTTATCGAATCGTTTCGAATGACGACGACAGTGATGAAATTATCAACGTGCTCGAGTTGATGGAAATGGCACGGACTAAATTTTTAGAATTTTATCGTCGCTTGGAACCGACAACAGATTGCCACCAAGATGGTCGATGCGACGACGATGCAAGTAATTTGGTCATTGTGACAGACGAAGAAGAATTACAACGCATGTCACAGAAACAACACCAACAGCAGCCGAAACGGATAAACGACGACGTGATCCAGATTAATTTCCCGATGGCTCCCAAAGAAATTGTTTGGTCTGATGGCACGGCAACGTATACTTTTCATTGTGTGAAATGTTGCAAAAACAGTCAAAATTTGACATTGTATCGTGCAGAGACAAACGAATAATTGGAAAAAAAGAACTGCTCTTCCGATAAGGAATGAAAAAAAAAAATAGTTGCATCAACACAGGAACTTTCTAGAATCACTCGTCATTTCCGCTCCCAAACAGTATAAAAGTCAGTGTGGAAAACAATTTTTCAGTATTCTTGAATCATGGCTTCTGCCGACGACATTTTCACCGAGATTTTTGGCTGCGACAAAGAATCTCTAGTCACACCGCTTATTGTGGAACAGTTTTGCGACGACTTTTCACCGTCATACATCCCAGTTCCCACGCCATTTCTAGACGAATATCAAACCCTGTACGAAGAAAACTCACCGATGCCTTGTAGCACCATCGAAAACTCGCCGTCCACTGCCGACAATTCTCCCAGCAGCATGGCACGAAAGCAATCCTCTTCCACGGCCGACGACAGCATGCATCAAAAGACCAACGATTCGCCTGACTGCAGTCAAGAAATGTCTCGTTCCGGCAAACGATCGAGACAAGACGATGATTCAAAGTCGCCATGCAAGAAAAAGACGATCCTTGCCGATCCTCGCTCGACTGCTTCTCTTCAACCACGAGATCCTCGCCCGTCTCCACCACGGAAACAGGTCCGGAGATTCCGGACCTGTTTCCAGAGCCGGTGGCCGCAGCGCCTTCGGGACCCTTGCTCCATCCCAAATCAAAAGATTATTTTTTGCAACTGCCCGACGGGACATGTTTCACTTTTAAACTTTTGCCACAAGATTACGGACAAGATGCCGTGATGAAATTTTATCGGCTTTACGATGGCACGCCGATGACTTGGAAGCACGAAATTTTGCTGGATAATTTTGTCAGAACGGCCGTCGAATCCACCAGAATGCAGCAAGAGTTTCGGCCAGACAAGATTCATTTTGAAAGACTGCAAGAACGCTACCAGAAACCCTTGAAACTCAAAAGGAACAACACGGACGTGAGAGCAGGATACTTTTGGAACAAAAGGCAACAGTTTTTGGTAAAGGCCTTTTTCACGTTTGGGCAAAGAACGGTGCCGTCCGGATACGTCCACGTGTATCGCACCACTGCTGCACCTGTGCTATTTTACCAGTTGGACCCCAATAAAGACCACGTCAGAAAATTTCGAGTGGCAGACAAGTGGTTCCACAAAAACGATCAGTGGGTCTACGATCAGTACGTGCTTCAACCCCATTCCACGTACGTCGTGCCAGAAAAAACGACTTATGCCGTCTTGACGGTGCAAAAAACTCTATTTTCCTTGCACGTGGTCCCGGCAGATGCAGTAGTGAACGACACTTTTTGAAACCCGATGCAGAACGTCGATTATTGAAAAATGACAAAGATGGGCAACGAGACGACGTGTACGTGGCGAGAAAGAAAAGAAAATATTCTTCTTCTTTGGACGACTCGAATGGACAACACGTGCTGCCTCGACAAGAGTTGGACAACCAGATCCCGATTCAATCGCCTGCACCGACGTATGCTCCAGGAACGACTTTGGACACGATGCTAACTATTGAACAATTGAAATTTCAAATCGAAATATTGACTGAAAGACTAGCCAAATATGAAAATGTTGATGTCTGTCAAAGGTACGAGTTTGAACAGTTTTAAAATTTCAAATATCTTGTAAATAATCTTTTTGTGTGTGTGTGATATTGAATTATTATTCTAAGAATAAATAAATGTTGTTTGTTTGTGAACCAACTCGATTTTCTTTCAGTTTTTTTTAAACAAATTTCATATGCATATTTTATAAAAACACAATAATTTTTGAAAAACTAAAAAAAAATTATAATTATTTTAATGGACACGAGCTAAATTGTAAGCTTATTTTTTTATAAAATTTCATTAAATGGAATAATTGTTTTCCCATTGTTGAAAAAAAATGTTCATATTAATGGACACGAGCTAAATTTTATGCCCAT
>JAPMOR010060411.1:5395-17732 GCA_026543865.1 Argiope aurantia
CATTCAGTGTTTTTCTACTGAAATGCTGGAAATGTCTCCTTAATGGCAAACAAATGTAGATAATTTGGTTATCTTTCAGTTTGAAATTTACTATCACCCAAGTTTAAGATCATTGCGCAGTAACAATAACATTTCTCAAACTTACTTTATAATGCCTCTCAAAGAGTAAAATGAGCGCGTGCAAGACTTATTTGGTTAGACATTGATACTTTTCTCTTAATGACAAACATACATCTATGTCGTGGTTGTCCTGAACTCGTGAATTACAATTAAGCCTTTTTCACATGTTTTTGGATTATTTTGTACCCCTTTTATAAATAGACTAAAAAAGCAAAATTGTATCACGTACAAAATTATTTCGCTTTTGCCCAAAAATAAGAACTATTGAATAACGATGGTATCGCTTACGGAAAATAAACAAGCTTAATCCCCACTCTAAAAGAATGTCCTTTTCTTGTTCTCTTTTTGAAATACAAAATTTTACTCATATTTTTATGGTTAAGATAATACATCCATCCCATTTGAAGAAAAGTCGTTCAGAAAACAATTGATGAATTTTCTTTGTCTACCAACTAAAATACATATAAGACTCAAAAAATTATTTTAATGCAAGTATTTAAAGATTTAAAAAATGATTTAAAAGGGAACAAAACAAATTGTCATGAATATTGGAGAGGCTAAGGACATCTCGTTTAGATTTTTATAGCACTCTAAGTCGTGTCTTCTTGCAATCCTTGGATTTGTACACTCACCTTCTGTTACAGGTGTATCTGGAAAGTGACCATAGGGATTTTCAGTGCTATATCTTTGTTCTTGTCGCCAACGCACACTAATATCTTCAGGATCTTGACCATAACCAGGCCATCGAGTTTGACTATACCATTGGGTTGTATCCTCTTCTGTATATATAGTATTGAGATCTTAAAAATAAAAATAAAAATTATCAATTTGTCATGTAATTATATTTATGTATTGACTCAGTATAAAATCTGATGTTCACAAAAAATGACAAGTTCAATTTCTTACAAAAAATCCAAAAGGATTGCAGCACTTTAATTTCAATAGACAAACTACTTTTTACTCTTTTTTAAAGATAGAATTCGATAAACGTGATTTAACACGGCATTCAGTAATATTGATTGTTGTTATTATTACATCAATGTTGAATGTGGATTTTGCATTTATCTGAAAACATTCCTTAATCAGTGTTTTTCAAAATCGTAAACTGTTCTTGTACATTGCTTATTGATAAGGTTTCTCAATTATTTTTTTTCAAAGGATTTTATAAAGTCAACATTGATTGAAAAGATCTGTTAAAATAAAAACGGAATGATTTTGACATTTAACTGGAGACTTTTATTGACATTGATAATCTCATGACTTACATGTGGTTCTCAACGCCTATTTAACTGTACCAAACCATCTATATAATTAAATGATTCCTTGTGTACAAAAGTAAAAAAATAGCAAAAAAAAGCGTCATCTAATTATATAGATGATTTGAATATCCGACGATAATCGTGGCAACGAGTGTTTTAAAAATCTGTAAAATTTTCATTTATACAAATTTGTAGGTAAATAGTGCGAATATTAATTCTTTTCTTTACTTCAAACGATAAAATTTTACTCTAATGTTCAGAGTAAATGAAATAGATTTTATAGTTTTTTTATATTACAGATTGTTATTGGATTTTTTTTATATACGTACCTCAAGAGGTAATATATTCAAATTTGAATGCAAACGTTCAATATTGCAATGTAGTTCTTGCCAAACCTTATAGATCTATTCTATCGCTATTTGCTTTCGTTCTTTTTGCCATAGTATACACCTGTACTCAAAACCTCTAGATCCGCTATCAGTTGAATGCATATACTCAGATATTTTTATTGAAAAAAAAGAAATATATATGTTAAATGCTACACTGTAGTATACAAAATAGTGTATTTGATGTGGAAAAGTGAGTTGATTGAATTTAAAGTCTAGTTTACTTCCAAAAGGACTTGATGTTGATTTGATGGAAGTAAAAAAATCATTCTGGGTTTGGATCAGGGGAAATCGTGTCATCATTTCCAGCATCATCTCCCCCGGAGGGCATCTCGTAATTGAGGATGAGAAGCTTCCGGCATGGTGATTGGTATTCGCCACCCTCGTCGGTACTCGAAAAGAGAGGGGGTCGGGCTCCTCCCATCCATGACGGTACGTATTTCCTTAAGGAAGAGTTGTAACGTGGCCGGTTAGGGCCCTTAGAATTCAACCACAGTTCCCGCCAGGGCTGCTATTGCGGCGGTACGGTCATTGAGATTTTTTTTTATCCGTGTGTCTTCAAGGAGGTTTGGAGAGTCAATGATACAACTTCACTACCAGTGTCGATATTGAAAAAACTAAATCTATAATGTTGGTTTTCAAATAAGGCATGATTGAGTGTGAAAGACAAACCGAAATCTATTAATGATGAAAGTGACAAAATAAGCCATAATTGGAACCATATTTTTATTTAAGTACTAAGCAGTGCTTTAAAAAAAATCTAAATTTATTGTTTCTCAAACTGACTATGAGGAAACGATTCTGGAAGAATCGAAATTAAATAATTGATTAAGCGATAATTAAACTCTGGAAAACTTGCAATATTATTATCCAGAATGCATCGTCGTCAAATTTTTAGCCTCCAAATTCCTTAGAAGTAAAATTGATTACAAAATTCCATACTTACAAACAAGAAAAAATAAGTTAATAAATGGGTTTAAAACCCTTTTTTCAATTAGCGGCAAAGGAATAATTTTTTCGATCAAACTTTAACATTGCCAAAATTAATCATAAATAATGTAAACTCTTTGAATTTTGTTATAATGATGAACAATAAAATCGCCAAATGAATTCAAAAATCGTTAAATTTAGATAAAAACTAAATGATAACTAATTGAAAGTCGCTCCGATGTAAGAAAAATTCATTAAGTCCTTCTCTTAAATACCCTAAATACATTCGTGCCATTTTTGATAACTTCATTTATAGAGCATCTACACTCACATAATTTGCATTATTTACATTTCACATAGTTTGCATTCATTAGTTTGTATTATTAGTAGCGATAAAAAAAATGTATTTATTACTTATTATGCATATTTGGCAACCAATCGGGTCAACCAAATTAATGCTTTTCTAAAAGTTTCATTTAAATTTTTCGCTTAACTTGGTATTAATCGCTTCTTCAGCAACATATTCTTATATTTCAAATTTTGGTAAACATATAATTCTTTATATTTAAGATATCATTCTCTGCATTACATTACGCTTTTCCATAATTTTCTGTTCAATATATTAATTACACCACTGATAACAGCACCTCTTTAATTGGCAAATAAAGAAAAATTATAGAAAAAATTTCGAGGTTCTTATAATAAGTAGGATATGCATAATACATTTACGTGTTCCTTCAAAAAATTATTTATTTATTTATTTTTCTTAATTTATATCATTGAAATTATTTTAATCATGACACAGACGTCTATATACGAAAGCGTGCTTATAATTCCTACTTAAATTCGTACTTATTCCTACTTAGATTCGTAGATCTTTCATAAAAGATAATGAAAACAAGTTGCTTCTGAGACACCATGCCAAATAAAGAATTAAAAATAGACGCGATTTAAAACTGTTTCATCGTTGCTTGATTCTGAAGTTAAACTTTAATTCTAATTGAGAAAAATTATAAAAATTAGGTGAAAAGCATTCCTTATACTGAAAACTTCTCAACACGGCCAAATAAGCTAAACCTTCATATACGTATTTATCATGAACAATAGAAAATTGCTGCAATGAAATTATTTGTATGAACAACTACAAAGATTATAGATTCACTTTAACAATTAAATATATTTTTCTAAAACATACACCAAATATTTTTAAAAATTAATTGAAAATAGAAATAAATTATGTAGTAAAAAATCGATACCATTAAATGCATAATTTTTTAAATTTTAAGATAATGTAAAAGTCATTTTTATGCAGCAATATTTTCAGAAGTAATAGTGAAAAAACTTCAAATTTCTGATTAATTTTTAATTTATAAAAATTCTAATTAAAAATGTTAAAAAATCGTTAAGAAGTGAGCAGTTTTACTTTCTAAAATGTAAATACAGGGTGGTTATAATTAAAGTGAAAGTGTTTGAAGGGTTATAAAAGAAAAACTACTTGGTGTATGTTGAAGAAATATGGTATATGTTGTATTTACCATAAATATGAGGAAATGAATTACACAATAAAACATTTTAGTTCATTTTTCAGCAATAGATGGCGCATTAGATTATTAAAACGTTGTTTTTGCTTTGTACTATGTCAAAATGAATACCACTTCCATTTTAAAATTATTATGATGATGAAAGTCATGTATCTTTAAGCTATAGCATGACTTTGTCAAAGAAAGAAAGTGTTCCCTTAGTAAAATGTTATTACCAAAAGAATAGCAATTATAGTGCTGCTTTGAAAGAATATCGCCGTCTTAAAGATTTGGAAAAAGGACCGATGTCTGCGAACGGCTTAAAGAAAATGATTAATAAATTTGAAGCTACAGGAGAACTCGGAGTGCTTCCTAGAACTAGAGGAAGAAGATCTGTGAATCAGAAAGTTGTGAAAGAGAAGAGGGGAGCAATTGATTCATGGTTAGTGGATCAGCGACCTTTAAGCGCTAGAAGTGTAGCAGGGACTTTATCAAAACCATGGGCGACCGTACGAAAAGTCTTGCGCTACATTTTAAGACGCTATCCGTATAAAATTAAAATTTTGCAGCACTTGTAACCAGGCGATCCACAACAAAGAATTAACTTTGCAGCTTCATGCTTGCCAAAATGGATGAAGACGAATCATGGATTCGAAAGATTTTGTGGAAGTGCATTTTACTTTATCTGGACAAGTAAACACCCATAACTGTAGAAAGTGGGGTTCATCCAACCCGCATATTATTTTTAAGAAACCCTTGCATTCAACGTTTGTTATAGTTTTGGTGTGGTATGATTGCTGACTTTATGATTGGTCCATTTTTTTTTTCGAAAATCTTACACCAACAGGGCCAGTTCTCAGTACCGTAACAGACACAAGTTACACACAAACCTTAGAAAGTAATGTGATCTCTGCTCTGCAAGACAGAAACTGCCCCAATTCAACAATATTCATGCAAGGTGGAGCACCACCTCACATTGCTCATTATGTTACACAACTGCTTCACCGAACATTTAGTGAGAATCGTATAGTTAGCAGATGTTTCCAAAATGCGTGGCCACCTCGTTCACCTGGTCTGAATCCTTGGGATTTCCGGCTGTGGAGATATTTAAAAGATCGCGTCTACAAAGACAAACCAACTCTGTTGTTGCTTTAAAAAGCATCATTACTAGACATGTCCTAGAAATTCAGCAGGAGACATTAGATGCTACTGTGGATCACGCTATCTTACATCTACGTCATTTTATAGGATTTGAATGATCCCATAGTGAACAAATATTGTAATACATTACATATTTTAACAAAGAAAAATGTTATAATTTCAATGTATAAAATATTGTCATTAAAAAGCGCCACCTATGACAAAACGTTGAACTATTTTTTATTGTGTAATTCATGTCTCCATGTTGTAAATATGACATACACCAAATTTCTTCAACATACTCCAAGTAGTTTTTCTTTTACAGGCCATCAAACACTTTGCACTTTAATTATAACCATCCTGTAATTATATGCCAAATTTTAGAGCTTTAGTTCAAACGGCGTACTTCTAGAGTGTCAACAAACACGCATACAGAGATACACATACGTAACAAGCCCACAACACGCTATTAGCAGAAATGGAAATATACA
This sequence comes from Argiope aurantia, assembly GCA_026543865.1. Classification (NCBI taxonomy): domain Eukaryota; kingdom Metazoa; phylum Arthropoda; class Arachnida; order Araneae; family Araneidae; genus Argiope; species Argiope aurantia. Next base: position 11,242 of record JAPMOR010060411.1, read on the forward strand.
ATTTTTAATAAATTAAAAACATTAAGATCTTTTTTTCTTACCAAAATTGCTCTCTGTTGTCACTGACTGATCTGGAGGAGAAGTCAGTCCTGTGGTTAGTAAGAAAAGGAGAAGTGAATTCGCCGCCATGTTTATCAGTTGGAAACCCTTCTTCTGAAAAGTTGTTGCTTATATAATTTTTGGAACCTTAACCTTAGTGCCGATTCTACTGAAGCAGAGTACAAGGTATGATTCTTTCAACATGATCCGATGCTGAGTTCTGCGCGTTTGAATTTCTTAATTTGCTGACATACTGTCGGCAGTTGATAACATTTGTTATTATATCTGATTCAAAAATAATTTATCTATTACAGAAACTGTTAGCATATTTTTGGAAGGATTTTAGATTAATATAAAACGTGGGTTTTCGCAAAATTTTTGGATGTTCTATTTCTCCTAAACTTTGAATGCTGTCTTCTATTACCATAAATTGGGACAACTTTGCCACATTTCTTTCTATTCAACTACATTGTAAGCCAACAAATATGCTTCAAAACTAACATAAACTCTGTAAATCAATTTAATGACAGTTACGTTTCTTTGCTTTTGTTCTGTCGGCGTACATGACAACTCAAAAAACTTTGAGCTAGATTGGGGGATTTTAGTATGCGATCTTTACACCAAGTTTGTATATTTCTATCAAATTTAGAAAGAAATGACTCGCAGGCTCTAGAAAGAAATGATTCTGCCTGCCAATCCAAATACAAGTGAACACTGTAACTAAAAAAGCGTAAAGAGCTAGTTGAATGAAATTTGGTACACAAATTTAGCATCTAAAATGTTGATTCGAATCAAATCTTGAATCAAATTTGTCCCGGGTATGACCGTCTCTCGCTCTGTGTTTTCGCATGCATATTAACGCGATAAAACAAGAAAAATGCCACTTAAGTTAATGAAATTTGATACATACCACAGATATTTGGTAAATTCAAAATACAAAATCTTATCAATTTTGTAATAAATTTATCAAAAGATGCATGCATGTAAATGCGAGAATGACGTCACAATGACTTAAATTAATGCAATTCGGTATGTTTTAACTGCAATTGAAAATTTGTTTAGAATCGATAGAAAATAGACGCCCTATATATTAGATTTCCTGATATTTATGTATTTTCAGCATGCCACAAATTAAGAGCAAAAAAAAATCGCTAGATACCACGTTAATATAGCTTTCGAAGTTTTTCGTAGCCGTTTTGTCGCCAATGGCATGCGATTAATTTACAAATGTCGGTTTTGCTTAATGTAATACGAATCATATAAATTTGCAATTTGGACTTTGAAAATAAAATTCTGAGCAGTCTTAAAGTTCACAATTTTATGCAGTGGGTGGGGAGTAAAATCTTTATTTTAAAATAGGCGAGGAAGCTTTCAGGAGAAACATTTTCTCTGTTTTCGATAATAAGCACTTTAACGGACATATTAAGAGATAGTAATAAGAATTTATTAATATTGCTTCCATTCTATAATATTTAAAATACAGGCTTCTGCAAATTTTTGAAAATAGCGTGCAGTAGTATTATTTAAATTTATTTTATGATCCAGTTGTTTTAATTCATGATTGTAAATAACATACATAATTTTCAATAGGAATGCTCCATTTGTCTTATTTGAACATTCTCATCAAATATACATTATTCTGTGTTCTTAGTAAAATTTGTTAAACAGTTTTAAAATCGAATGGCAACAAGAAGATGTTTTCTATTTGTAATAAACAAAAATAAGCGTAAGACAAAAATTAGAAGATAAATAACCAGAAATAAAACTATGAAAATAATCGATTTAATTTCCGTTTTTCTATTGTAGTTGTATTTCCTAAAAAACAATTTTCTTTTCCAAAAGTACTTACAAAAACTCAAGAAAAAATAATTTGGACAGTTAGAGCTAAAATAACCGTAGTGCGCTTTTATTTCAAATAGCTAAATAAATAAAATAAAGAATTGTAACTAAGGGAAGGAAATCATTGAATCATTGTTTTTTTTAAAGAAAGTTATTCATACTTATGAATGAAATTGAATCAACTCACAGTAGTAAGAATCACTATGGCAAAAAAATGGTAAATCAATATAGTAAATCAATGTGTTATGGTATAAAAAGCAACGCCACGTCAATCCATATTCAAGCAATCACTTTTAATTACAGCATCATTTCATGTTATTAAGTAGAGGACATTATTATTTTTAATTCCTAGGAATGAATGATGAATTGCACATCATTCCTTTCAGACGGACTTGCTTCTGTGTGCTTTCTTCTTGAATTAATGAGAAACCAGGGCTCAAGAGAATCAGTGGTGTTGCACTTTCGTGGAGGAATACAGTTTCGCAGCGGACCTCGCACAAAGCCTTCCTTGCAAAAGCATCCCTTGATACAATCCTCGGGACAGTCTACATAATCATTTGCGTTCCCTTCACATGTTTGCTCACACCCTTGCTTGCATTCCAGGTAAACTTCATTTGATCCACATTTTTCTAAAAAATGATACGCAATATTTTAATATGCGTAAGTATTTCACAGTTTTCTTCATATGTTTGGTAAGGCTGCAGTTAAAAAGATGTACAGCATATTTGCCGTGCACCATTTTTAACTGCAGCCTCGTATTTCGTATCTTTATACAAAATGTTAGAAAAATATCTATCAAAGATAGTAAAGAGTGTTAAAATAAGACCCCTCTTTTTTTTTTATCATGCGAGAACATGATGTTGTTTTGATCTTTTTTGAAGCCTCAAAATACAAAAATACGCGGGTAGAAAATAAAGGGCATGGGTCGTAAGAAGTTATTACCTGAAGAAGCGCAACCAAGAAAACGGGAATCAACGCGAAACATTATGGCGATGTATCAAAAAGTACGTAAATATATATTTTTTTTAATTTTCATTTTTTTCTAGCTGGTAAAAAAAGTTTCGGAGCTGGAAGGATTTTGAGATTGAAAAAAGAAGCCATCGCTTTTTTAAAAGTTGATGATTACACACCACAATAGTAACGTGATCATTCCAAACCATTTTAAACAGGATTTTTGCAAAAAAAAAAAAAAAAAAAAAAAAAAAAAAAAAAAAAAAAAAAAAAAATTAGGCCTTGAGGAAAAGTTTTGAAACTTGAACAATTTTGAGATGGGGGGGGACCATCATTTTTTTTAAAATATCGACGCATGCGTAATCTAAAAGTCACATAATTGCTTCAAACCGGTTTAAACTGGTTTTTCAAGAAAAAATTTCTGATCTCGAGATGATACCATGTGACATTAAAAAAAAAATTTAATATTCTCTTATGATAACATGAAATTTGCGATAGCAGATTTCATTTCTTTTTAATAATGTGTACCCCTAAATGGTGCATTTAAGAACAGGTGATAAAGAAATTTTACCAATTGGGAAATACGTGGTCAGTATACTTTTTATAAAATTTACAAATTTATTCAAAATTCAATAAAATCTCAGATTGATTTTAACTATATAGACCATTTCTCAAATATTTATAAAAATAATCTCTTTGGAGAAAGAAAGGGAAATTATTTTTCTGATTAGAATAATGGAAAATTTAAACCAATTATAAGAAGATTTAACCGTTAAAAAGTAGATTTTCTTTTGCAAAAATATGAATCTTTTTATTTAATATTCTTACATTTTTATCCATTTGCTTTATAAAATCGTCTGAATTTGTTTCCTAGTCTATCTTTCAGGAAGTTACACTGAATTTTATATTCGCATTTATACACATTTTAATTTTTTGCATCTTTAAAAACGATTTTTTCAAATTATTTTTGATAAAATTTTCTGACGAAAAACCGCATAAATTAAAACATAATTCTTATATATATATATATATATATATTTCAAATTTAGTGAAATAATTTTTCAATATGTTCTGCAGTTAATGAAAAGAATAAATAATCCATTCATTTAGAAATATTTTATAATGTTTCGCAATACAAAAAAAAAAAAAATTGAAATTTCCTTTTATTTATTCCTCGAACCCCAATATTTAAAGAATGGAAAGAAATACAGTTTAGTTTTTAGTTCAAAAACTAGGTAATATATTTCTTAGGTTATCTACAAAATGTTATGCAAATCATTTGATAAATCTCTATATTTATTTATTTTTTACCAAAAAAAAAGCCCTTTTTCGGGGAGTTTTCTAAACCTTTTGTTATTTAGTTGATATGTTTTAGTTTGTACAGATGCCTTTTTTTTTCAATCTTTTTTATGCAAAAATTAAAAATATAACTGTTTTAGAGCTTTTTTCAAAAAATTCTTCCCTAACATAGTGATATACCTTAATTTCATCATTTAAATACGAAAGAATAAAGGTTATTATTTAAAGAGTGTAAGAATTCCATTATACTTTTTTTTGGCACTCTACACATAAAATTGGTATAAAAATAGAAAATTTCTTTTGTATGGATTTCAAAACATGGAAAAACGAATGGCGCATAAAAAATTAATAAGTCAAAAAATGTATTTTAATTATCACCCTCTGTATTCAAATGGCCTCTTTTTATTATTATTTATCTAAAAATAATTAGTTTTTAAAATTACTTCAAATTTCTAAAACATTCTGCTTTTAAAGTTTCTGAGCAAAATAAGTTTCAAAACACAAGAAAAATATCACGTTAAAATTATCATTAGAAAGGAGTCTTCTGAAGTCTAGTGATTCATTAGCATGTTAGTCCGTTAAGAATTTCAGAAATTTCAAAAACAATAAGTCTTACTCTCGATGTTTTCTGTGTCACTGCATTTTGCATCAGTTGCAAATCGGCACCTGAGAGCAACATTGTCGAATTTCATGAAGCGAGGACAACCTCTTATGTGAGCTTTGTAATTTCTGCACGTGATGTATCGCGTACAGTCTCCAGGGTAGGGCAAGTGTACATCTCGTTCTGGACAGACAATATCTGGAAATAAAGAACATGTTGAATGCATCACTTGAAATGATAAATTCTTCTTTTTACTGATTCCATGCGCCAATTATTTTCAAATAAAAATACATTTCTCACAATTTATTTTTATAAGGCATTTTATTACAGTTCAGTATGGTCATAATCGTGTTTTCCACCTCAAAAAAGCCTTTTTACTTTCTTGAATAATAAGTACAATACTTTGAATGGTCTCCTCAGAACTGCCTCGCATACTCTATAATAAAGTTGTTATGCCAAGGAACAATTACATGACATGAATTAACCTTTGACGTTAATTTAGCATTTTTACTGAATCTATCGTGTGATCCTTGGCCAGGTATTTGAGTATTTGACGATTATTCCTTGGAATGCGATTAATAGTATCCGAAAATCGAATTTATATTTTAGTCGTATTTTTTCTCAATCGTTTGAAACAAAAATTTGACACATAAGGATTACATTTGTTGTCACAAAATCCCATATCAAATTTAATACTGCATTTTTGGGTTATAGCGTTTACACGCTTCTGACAAACGGTCAACTCTTTGTTAGATTTTTCTTAAAATTTGAGAAACTCTACAGATTTGATCAAATGATTATATACGAAATTTCATTTGTCTAGATAAAACTGCTTTTGAACTATCTTTTTCACGAATAAGCAGACGAACAGATGGAAGTACGAATACAGGGTAGGGCATAATGCCGAAAATATATTTTTTGAACTCGAAAAATTCTAAAACGTAGAGATTCATTAAAACATCAAGTTAAAATTTTTTGGCAATAACAATATTTTCTCTATACTTCGAATACGAGAAACTAAAAATAGAAATCATTTTAATCGTAAAAAAATCTTGCATCCAAAGCTTAATGAATATCCTGGTTTTGGAACTGGTTTTGGTTTGTCATCAAATCTGTCTGCCAACTTCTATTATAGTGACCTTAATTCAAAGGGGGAAATGATTTACATGGTTGAAATTTAGTACGAAATTCTCATATAAAAATTGTAAATATCTATCAGTTTGAACGAAATACATCTATAATTGGTAGATGCGCTAGTGGGCATATGGACAAGATAGTTCAAAGATAGTAAAAGTTAGAAAGATTTTTTTTTAAACTTAGCTTCTAGTTTTGTCATCAGAATTGTAAATAGGTATAATTTTTTTAATTCCTCCGAAGGATTTTCCATATGTCTGTCTACTTATTCCTGTGCACGTGAGCGGATGATTACAAAAACGACGATTTAAAAAAAAATGAAATTTCATTTCTGATGTTCTTGTACAAATTGTAGACTTTTATCGAATGTTGGGTCAAAACAAACAAATTTAGAATGCTCGCTCATTTTTCGGTATTCTATGGTTTAAAAAAAAAACGGGAAACGCTGTAATATACGAGAAATTCGAATGAAAAACGTTCTAGCTGATCATACGATCGAACGACGTTAGTGCTCATAACCCTCATGTTACAGAAAAGAAAATGATGATCATGTTCTGTACTTTGGGTCACGTTTGGAAATATGTGTGTGTGTGTGTGTGTGTGTGTGTGTGTGTGTGTGTGTGTGTGT
>JAPMOR010060411.1:18056-52435 GCA_026543865.1 Argiope aurantia
ATTCGTAATTTAAATATAAGTTAATTCATAATTTAAATATTTATATTCCTTATTCATAATTTAAATATAAGTTAATTAATAAATTAAATAAGTAAGTTACCGAAGTTTTTCAGCTACATAATTTATCACAAAAATTATATTTACACAATCTTAAAATACAAAAAATTATCATTTTAGTAACATCAATTTCATTTGAGTGCAATATTTTCTCTAATTTTAGTATTTTTTTTTCACTTACATTCTATTGACATATTGTTAGGACAAAAATCAAGTTAATTTCCTAATTTTATCAAACCGTTCAATCACATACCTTTATCAAAGTTAAAATCAGGATTTTAAAAAAAAAATTGCTTTATTTGGACAAGAATTCTAAAGTAGGTTTTCTGTTTTTATTTCGTATTGTACACACTTTTTAATTCAAGAGCGCAGAAATTGGTAATACACTATTCCATTAAATTCATATTTTTCAGTCTTATTAAGTAACAAGAAGAAATTTTAATTAAGTACATTATTTATTAATAGTTTAATGACTAGGAATGGAAACATTAAGAGTGAACAAGTTAAGCACCACACAAATAAAACCCGACCCTAATAAATAGTTTTAAAAACACAAATTATACAAAAATTATTTTAATGTAAATCATTAAAAATTCCAAAAACCACTAGATAAAAACCGATGTTAAATATTAATCCCTAATCCAAAGAGGCGAAAATAGTTGTTAGGCGGCTGGTTAATCCCATCGAATCACTGAATTCTCACATAATTTCATAACACTGTTTAAATACCAACGCAAAGAAAAATAGAACTGATTAAAAAAAAATCGTTCGATCTTTGCTAAATTGAACATAAACATCGCTTACTGTTATCGACAGGAAAATGAGCCAGCAGATCATACAGTGATCTGGTTTCTTCGTATGTGTGCACTATTTCCTCCAACACCTCTACGATGGGATCTTCTTTTTCTGGCTCAAAAGTAAGCCTCCAAGCGACCATGAAAGCCAGTAGACTAGCTACCCGTATAAGTTGTTGGACCGCTGGCATGGTTATAAAAATAACGGAACTCTCAAATCAGCTGATTTTATAAGGATAGAAATCTTTTATTTACTGACCCGTAATGCTGAACTCGTTACAAAAATTTGAATCAACAGTTTTAAAAGTTTCTTTTGTTGAAAGATTCTTTTTCTCTGTTTTGCATCATAAAGTTTAAGTATTTTCATTTTGTTTACATATTTTAAGGAAGAAAGTTTACTAACAGTTTTTATAATATTTACTAACGATCACATGCAATCTGAGAATTCAAAGATTGAAAAAAAATTATAAACTGTACAAGTGCTGCTTGAACCATCATAAGACATCTTACGTTTAAATTTGTATGTTAAACATTATTTCAAAAAATCGAATAAAATACTTTGTGCTCGTTTGCATCCTTAAAGTTTGGAACACTTTTTTATTAAAAAAAACATGAATATATAAAATACGTAGAGGATTTTGAATTACAAGTTTACGAAACATAACCATGAAAATTTATGAAGAACTACTTCAAATCTTCGTATTTTTTTTTCAGTGCATGACGTATTTTCTAACCTAAATGCATGATCTTTTAAAATTAAAAAAAATACAAAAAATAACAATAAATATTGAAATATTGAAAGGCTAAAGAAATATTAAAAATGTTGATTGGAGATCAGTAAATGGTTATTAAAAATGGTCACATGAAAAGTTTTGAATTCTTAAGCAAGATTAAATAAAAGAAAATGAGTTAATTTCATTAAAGAATACTCATAAGATTTTAGCTCTACAGCGCATTGAGTAAAATATTTTGAAAAAGTATTTCATGAAGTATTTCATTTTTTGAAATAATTATATTTAATAAAAAACTGTTAATAGGATTTATTTAATAATTATGAGAGCAACCACAACAATATTTTTACAAAATAAAGCACATAGTGTTACTAACCTTAAAAACAGGGTAAAGGCTCTTTTACTAATCTTAAGGGTAATTATAGAAATATTTTCCATAGAATAATAAATATAGAGTTGCCAATCGTTAACAGTTTTGACTATAAAAATTAATAATTTATCAATGAAGGTAAATTCTAATATAAAATTATCTGAATAAAAACATTTTTTAAAAGTATAATTTTCTTAATGAACTAAGAAAAACTTTTATTTTTACTATTTATTACCTTTTAAGTTCGTTATTCAAATATTTTGATATTTTGAAATAAATTTTACTAAAATTCAGTGTTGAGTTTTCATATGAGATGAAAATCTCAATAAAAATGATCGATTAACTGATAATAATTAAATTCTGAAATTATGAGTTTTAGAAAATATAAGAAAATATTGTCATTGATACACAAAATTGTCATTGATACACATAAGTGTACTCAAAAAATCGTAACTCTAGCAAGCCATAAAGTGAATGGGAAATGAGTCACGAAATTTCAAACATCAAACGAGTCTGGTTAAATGCATGCGATTAAAACCAGCGGGAGTGGTCCCCTCAAAATATTCTAAAGTAGCAATAAATTATATATGTTTTATGTAATTTTTTATTATAATAAAGCGATACCAAAAAATTGAGAAAAATGAAAGGCATCTGTTTCAACGTGAATTTTGAAGTCATACTTTATAATTTCTCTTTTTTTCCTCTCTCTCTCTCTCTCTTTTGCTAAGTAATAAGTAAAAATATAAAACAAGTATTATACATATAAGTATAAATATAAAACAAGTATTATATATATAAGTATAAATATAAACAAATATTAAACAAGTATAAGTATAAATATAAATAAATAATAAGTATGAATATAAATATAAATAAAAGCAAATAATTTGAATAATTCAGAATCAGGTTGAACAATTTTTGCCAACAAAGTAGTAATTAATATTGAAGCATTTTCTATTAATCTTATTTCATCCAACAGCAAGATTGAAATCTGTATGTATCATTAATTATAGGGGTAAAAGTAAAAAGAAAGAAAGAGAGAGTATGGCATTTGCGTAAAGAACGAGAAATAAAAGTCACACAATTGTGCAAGATTTTATAGACATAAGTCTTTGATGTTTGGGCAAAAAACTCATTATTAATGATGAGATTCATTTAAACTTTACAACAAGGAAAAAAACTCATTATTAATGATGAAATTCATTTAAACTTTACAACAAGGAAAAAACACTCATTATTAATGATGAAGTTCATTTGACCTTTACAAAAAAAATTAGCTTTTAAAGAAGTATGAGGTGGTTTAAATTCCCCAAAACAAATGTTGAACAAAATCAAGAAGGAACTCTGTTTAATACGCTTATGCTTGGCACAGGTATATGATATAATCAATGTATATAATCAATGAGAATTGATTTATATTGATATAATCTTGGATATTAAATTATATTTGAATGAATTGTAGGGTAACTGATTTCCCATTAAAATGAAATTAGGTATGTAGAAGAGTTTCCAGTAAGAAAAAAAAATTGAAAACAATTTCTTGTTTAAAAAATTCCAGAAAGACAATTATTTTAAATACCATGATCGTCATAAAATATAAAAATCACTTTAAACTCTAAAATTATAAAAAATACTTCCCTAGTCGATTTCTCTGGAATCAGTGGCAATTACATAGACCTAAAATTAAAATAGAACGTGTAGTAAAAATTTAATTTAGTAAACTTCCTTGAAAAAAAATTGCAAAAAATTACTTGTTTCTTCCTACGAAAAAGGATTTCATTGAATCTGTGCCAAGATTATGAACCCTAATAAATAAATATAATATAAAATAAATGTTAAATATATTATAAATTTTCACAAAGTATTAATATTTAGCTATATAATTTTGATTATAATTTGAATATTTTTATTTGGGTTTAAATGTTTTTTCAATTTAAATTTTATTCTTTGACTAATATAAATTTTATATCAAATTATTTGAGTTAAAATTAAGAAAGATATGTTTTGTGAAATTATTAGTACTCATATTTTATTCTATTATATTATCAGAACAAAACTTTTCTGCTCTTTTGATGCTGACATGAATACTATGGCAAACTTGACTTGAATATTCAATTCTCATAATTTTGTTATCATTTACAAACTTCATGTAATTTAAAACGTGTAAAGCCAAATAAATCATTGAAAATTGTTTATTTTGTAATCATTACAAATGATCAAATACTTAAAACTGTTTTTAATAATGCAGATAAAATATTTAGAAGCCTTTGAATTGATGTAACATACTATCAACTGGAATTTCTTATTGGTTATCAATTATACATTTAATAATAATTTTACCCTGCATTTATTAGCATGTTAAAAATACTTTTTCATTTCCCATTTTTTAGTCTTTATCAATCTAAACATTATGGAAATTTAGAATAATATTTTATAGTAATTCAGCAGGATTACTACAATTGAAGAATCAAAATGTATTTTAGTTATTCAATTAAATGATAATTAATTGCTGAAAATATTAATATGTTGCATCAAAAAAACATAAGAGTGCGAAACTTTAAAGTTAACAGTTAAACATTATACTACAGAAGGATATTTAAAGATTACACATTTCAAATTTTACACCTGAAGCATATGAAGTTAAATAAAAGTGTATAAAATTAATTGTTGTTTTTTTCAGGAGCTATAGTAATAATGATAAAGCAAGAATTCCACATTTGTTTAATATTGATTCCTCTTTCATATGTTTTTTAAGAATAATTATTATGCCATTTTCAGATTACATTCAGATATTAATCATATGATTGATACTAAAACAAAATATAGAACATTCTTGTTCCGTGAAAATATAGTTATTTTTAAGACTATGTAACAAAAGAACATAAACAAAATTCTTTAATCAAAAAATTTACTTTGAGGACTTACGTATTTTAAGCACTTAATTTTACTGTTATTTACTTAAGATTCTAATTTTAAAGATTTTAGGAATCATTTATTAAAAAGCTGAGAAGCTAGTAAAAATTAATTATCTTCTCCAAATAACTCTCTTTCTGTTAGCAACTCTTCTACATCGCTTGTAATCAATACTATACACCAATATTTGTATCACATCTAATGTAATAAATAAAGTAAATTACAGATGTCTGCATACAAAAATTTTGCTAACCGTAATAACTTTAAATTATTCTTGTAGAGAACTAAAAATGTTGCAAATTTATGAATCCAATTTTCTATTGACTTGCAAACTTAACAGAATAATTAACAACTTTATTCGTTTGCATACTATTTGTAAGTTGGAATTACATAAAGCAAAAATTGTTTATAGGATCGCAGCTCCTTTTTGAGTAGTAAGTACTTACCAGGAAAGGTTTCTTTAAATTTTAAGTACAAATTAATGAAATCAAAACTGCAACACTTTTCCTGAATAGTTTGATTTTTTTTAAGTAGTCATTCTTTCCCCGCTATTCTAAAATTTAAAATATAAGATTTCCATAGATATCAATCTTATTTCTATACTATTTTCGCTGTAATTTTATTAAATTCAAAAAACATTTTTAAGTATAATTTGCTTTAATACTTCTCATTTTTCAAGTGATTGGATTTATGCTCAAGTGCGTTGCACCTATATTCGATACATTTTTTGATCTATTCGATCATTTAATTATGACTATTTAATTTAGAAAATTTTAATGGTAAATTATGGAAATAAAACAAATATTGACTAATCAAGCCTTAAACTTTATTATGCTCCAATATGCGGACTAAAGGTAGAATATTAGGTAAATAGGAAAATAAAAAAATAATTTTTCAAACATTTTTGTTAATGAAATCATTCTAAAATATTGATTTTGCAAATATATAGGACACTCATCGGAAATAAAAGATAACATATATAGGGTGGTCCGAAATTATTGAGTGCATTTCAAGTTTGAAACAAAAAAGAACCAAGTAAAATACGCACAACATTTTAACAGCTTTTCACGGTAAAATGTTGACACATTAAATAACTTCCACATAAGCTGCATTTGTGGTACGCAAAATATCTAGCAGATATTCAATTTCATGCCATTTTACTGGCCGATTTTAGGTGGAAGTTAACAGAATACTTGAATTCAAAGACTTTTCACCTCTGAATCTATTTTCTTTCAGCACTGTTATAAGCGGAGGTGAAGAACCTTTGAATTGCTGCACCCCGTTAATTGCCACCGAAAATCAAAATGCAAAGTACTTGGCATGAAAATGAATAAGCTAGCTATTTTACGTGTCACAGTTGAAGCTTGTGTGGAAATAATTTAACGTTTAAGATATTTAAACTGTTTTACTATTAAATAATTTGTAACGTTTAAACTGCTATAAATTTTCTTTCTAATAAATCAATAAACACTTATGTATCTCATTTCGTTCTATTTTTTTTTTTCAAACATGAAATGCACTTAATAAGTTTGAACTATCCTGTATATATTGAATAAAGTTTAAGAATGATTTTTTTTGTTTTAGTTTTATTAATTACTTCAGTTATGATCTTATGTGATTATCTCAATTTTATCATTTTACGTTAGCTGTTTTTTTATATTATATTATTATTTTTTAAGGTATGATACATCATACCTTAAAAAGGGTATTTACTAAAGTCATACATCATAAACAGATCAAAAATGTATGATCATAATGATCATAAAAGGACAACATCTGATTTTTAAATGCAGTATTTTATAAGCAATCTCTCTAATCAAATTTAGAATTATTTTCCCAGTTGAAGTGTTGGTGTGGGGGATGAGAGGATTATGACTATTGATGAAGATTAAATATGAAAATATATTTATTTTTATAAGCATATATTGGGTGTGACCAAAATGACCTATGGAAAATCAATAATAGAGAAAAAGATGGAATGCAATAGAATCGTTTGTGGCCTTATGCTTAAGAAATCAGGAAATTTCATCCCATCAAATTGAAAATTTAATTAACAATGCTACCGACAGATGATACTGCAAAATAAGAAAAATAAAAGCCGGTATGAAAATGTTGTAAGGACTGTGGAAAAAAATTAAACAACTATGTTTCCAATGTAACTCCCATTTGAAGCAATAACGTTGCGCAGTCTGAGCTTTAAATTTCCAGATCTCAAGAACTTTGTTTTAACTATACCTGCTGCAGATTCACTTACAGCGGCACCTGTCGATGGCAATATTAACTAAATTTGCAAATTGGTGGAATAAAATTCCTGATTTCTCAAACATAGGCTGCAAATTATGTTTGGGCAATTTATCTAATTTCTAACACATTCCGTCTTGTTATTATTGTTGTTGTTGTTGTTATTAGTTTTCGAAATTCATCTATCCTTTTTGGGACACTCAGTATATACTATACCAATCGCTTATGCACCAGTACAGAATCGCTTACGTGATACAGAAATTAGCAAATTCGTGTTAGACAAGATTTAATTTCCTTTAACTGCCCACATCTTGAAATTATGTTCATACAAATTTTGTTATGCTCCTAAATAAGGTATTGATCTAACGGGACTAAAATAAAATAATATCATATAAACGTTTCAAATTTACTACTGCTTTTTAAATTGAAAAGGAAAAAGGAAAATGGTAAAAATAAAAGTGTAGCGCGTGTAACTTTTTATTCAATAAGTATTATAATTGCATGTACAAAGAAAGTCAATATATTTAAGAAAAACATAAAAAAACGAAATGAGAGGTAAAAAAAAATTATTGACATATTTGTGGAATTCTATTTCAAAAATTATTTCAATAGGCATTTAAATACTTCTGATTTTATTAATTAGTATCCTTTCCTATTTAAAATATTCTCTTCTGATTCGGTCCTTTTTCATTTTATATGGAAGGCTCATGACCTCTGGATATGCTATCAATGGTCACCTGATCTCGCATCATCCTTTAGTTTCGAAAGAACTGACAGTCGTTAACTAATAGTTTGAGAATCTGAATATTTTCTACATGTAAGACAGCTTTTCTAATCCATTTTACATGACAACAGTTATTGAATTCCAAAATAACCATTTCTGATTGTTTGTAATTCAATACAATTGATTTTTAATTCAATTGTATCGCTATTTTTTTCAATCGGAGATGAAGAGCTTTGAACATTGACTTAGAGCAGCGCTTAAAAGAGGATCTGGAAGATAAAGATTTCAAACATATTTCATAAATTCTATGATAAATATTTTTAACTTTTCGAACACCTTTAAAATCTTTTAAACTTTCAGAAAATCCTGATATAGTTATTTCAAAAATTTCTAAATACGTTGCAAATTCGATTACAGACTCCGCCAAATAGTTTCTAAAACATTATAATATTTTTTTTTTCTGTAGAGTATCAGACAATAGGATCAAATTTACAGCGTTACTTTAAAAGTCTTAAAAGGGACAATTTACAGGAGTAGATTTTAAAATAAATTTTCACGAACATTAGGATAAGAATTTCTAACAAGTTCAGGACATTTAAATTTCTTTAAATGATTTAAAAATGGGAAAGTGTATTAATAATTTTCCCCACAGTCATCGCATTTTTAATATTAATAATTATGTGGGTCTTTTCCATTGGTTTCATTTAAATCATTACAATCTACCACCCAAACTGCATGTTTCAATAATTTTAGGCAAAATACTTATATTTGCCTTCACAGCTCTTTCTCTTCTGTACGTTTTAAAAACACACAAGGCTGTAACAAGTTGAAGAACTACAGTGCGGTCGAAAGAGATGGAGATAGTGAAGAAACAAAAGAGGTAGCAATATAAGAACAGTTGGAGGAAATGAAAGAGGTAGCGTTGTAAGAATATGTGGAGGAACTAAAAGAGGTAGTATGGAAAGAATAGATGGAGGCGGTTAAAAGAGGTAATATAGATGAATCGTTCGCGAATGAACGAATTTCGAAAAGAACTGATTGACTGAATCTGACTGAACTATGTCATCAATATCTGAATATGATGTTCATTCTCTACCAGTTTGGCCAGTGACTTATCGAATTGCAAACATCGAAAGAGTCAAATCGTTCGTCTGCGAACGGATGAATCCGATTCATCCGTTCGCGAAAGAAAAAATAACTCATTAGTTTGCAACGGAAAATACACTCATTCGTTCGCGAACGAAAGAGCTTTCTCTTTCGCTCAGAAACCAAAGTGTAGACATTCTATGCCCTCGTTTGTTCGCAAATGTTTGAAATGAACCTGTCAAAATGGTGAACGAACGCCTTTGAGTCGGATCTTTGAATTAAAAGATATTTCCATCTCTGAAAGATTACGGTGGAAAAACAGATGTAGGAACCGTAAAATGTAGCGACGGAAGAACAGGTGAAGGAACAGAAAGAGTTAGAGGAAAAGATACTAGTAAAAAAACTGAATATAGGGAATTACAAGTATTAGAAAGTGGATATTACTTATAAATGGAACCGAACAAAGGAAAAAAAAAGCAGAGGAGAAATATTTAACTTATGCAGAGAAACCGCCCAAGTAGACTCTTACTTCAGCCAAGAAATTGATCCGGCAGTATCTTGTTTGGGACAAGAAATTGACCGACAGATTCTGACTACTGCGAAGTATACTTTTGCTGTAACCAAAAAATTGGCGAGGCTTATTGCAGCCAAACAGAAATATTCAAGATTACTGGAGAAGAAAATGGGAGGAAATCAAAAGCATCAAAACATTGCGGTTTGTAAAAATCAAGCAAAAACTAATTAGAATGTCTAGTTTGCCGGTTGTACATAAATTTTAAATAAATTATAAATTTTAAATATAGATTTAAATTTAAATGTATCATCCGAAAATGCACTTTTTCAAGAACTAAGAAAACTGCCATCTAGGAGCCTGTTATCACATTTATTTATACTCAAACCATCTATTGCAAGATAATTATTCCTGGATGACTGGTAAGAGCTGCTAAAGAGAACGGCTTGATAAAAGCATTCTTCTTTGAGTTCATTGCTTGTTGCCTGAATATTGTTGTTTAATATTTGTAAAAATTCAGTTTTCCAATACTCTTTTTTTTTCTAATAATCAAAATCTCATTCAATTAATTACACTATAGAAAAGCATTATTTTTGCAACTGGATTATGTAATAATACCTGATTGGCCAAACTTTTATGCTTTTGTAATATTACTTCATTAGCATTCAAAATTGCGTTATTTGTGCCAGTATGCCTTAAACATAGTCCTAATTCTTGTGTACAGGAATTTTTGTAGCCAATCTTCCGATTTTTGCATCAGGGTTTCAATTTTTGAAAAACAATGTCCAAATGAAAATCAAAAGAATCCTCAGATATATATTTATTCAAACCTTTAATCATAGAATTACAAATAAAAAGAACCTTCGTTGCAAGACAGTGATAAAAAACGATATTCCCTAAAAAAGGCTAGTAATAATGACAAAGTTCTGACCAAATTAGAAAGGAACAACCAAAGCAGAAAAAGGAAATATGAAATTCATTATAATGAAATTCTTTCACAATTTTTATAAGATCAACAAATAAATTAAAAACTGTCAAGTTCAAACTGTCACTGAATACTGAGCAACTCTAGCTTAACTCTAATTGGTACGTTCATGGATACTATTCTTAAATATCGGAAAAAATAAAACGTAACATAAAAAATATATATAATAAATATAAAAAAACATAGCTAATACTTTGGATAAATAAGGGGATATATATAATTAAAACAAGTTAATATGATAACAGATATTCTCTTCTCTTCAACATAGAATAGAATTAATAGAACAATAGAAATAATGACAAATTAATGGATGACGTCTCACTCCCAAATGAAGAAAGGAGAAAATGATTAGTTATCCATCACCTAATGACCAAACGATGTAAGTGCTTATGTCAGCTTACATTTCGGAAAGGATAATTCCCGGAAGTAAATTTTGCTTGACATCTGACGTCATCTGTAGGCAAATATGTTGTAAGTGGAAAAGGAATAAAAAAGAGTCGTGGATTCCTTTCAATCTAATACCGCAAACGAACAACTCCCCCTATTAAAATTACGCTATCAAAACTTAAGCGGTCGGAGCCGATATTTCTGAAAGAAAAGAAGGGGTATCGGCTGATTTCCGACCCTCCAGGGGGCGGAACTGAAATCCCAGAAATGCAAAACATTCTTCTCTTGTGTCCTGAGGGTCCCATCCCCTTAATGCGAATAAAGGGAAAAGAAGAAATTTGTGAAAGGGTTTGAAAAGTGAACGGACCGTTTATTCTAGGGATTATCTTATCATTGAATTGTATATAACTGAAATTTATCGGAGCAGTGACTTTACCAGAAAGTGTGAAGTCACCGCTTCCATTAATGGGAGCAACCCTGACTTTCCGATATTCGCCTTTGACAATGCACCATCCCAAAACGGTCATTTTGAGCTGCCTGTGACATGACTTTCTGATAATATATATTTTGTTCACTGCTAGCGCCATCTATAGATAGAATATAGAACTAAAGTAACCATTTTAAAGAAATGACATATTTTTTATTCGACTCTTTCAGGAAATGGTTTACTCCAATAAATAAATAGTTTTGAAAAAATTGAATTTAAACAGTAAGTTGAAATAGATAAATTAATTCAATCACACTTTACTTAAAGTAGTAAATTAAGTATTGATTACAATTAATAAATTTTATATTAAATACTAATTAATAATTTTAAATTAATAATGTGATTGAAATAATATATATTTGCAACAAATATTTAAAAGTAACAACAGCAAAATTATTTTTTATTTAAAAAGTAGTGGATTATGCATCTCTATTTATAACATCGAGAGATATTCGTTGCTAATATTTACGGTCTCTGGTTTATTTGGTGATTTTCATATTACACCAAGCTCGGTTTTACATTGGATACCAAGATTATTACATTATAAATTCGTCATTTATCAGTCTTTTTATTATTATTATTATTATTTAGGTGATTTATCGCCGGTTTATAAATAGCGAGAGCGTTTTATCTCGAAAATTTTGTTTACTTCCTGTATGTACAAGGAAAAAAACTGAGATGGCGCTACAATCATCTGCCAATTGCCGGAGTGAAATTTGTGATTTTTTTTCTCACTGGTTCCAGATATTTTTATTTTCTATTATATTGTAGGAAATTGCGGCTCACTCTGAAAAGATAGATCAACAATTTAAACTCGGCTGAGGTGAAAATGTAAAAATGTTTGTATATCTTTCGTTGTTCTTTTCTATCTTTCGCTCAAATTATTTATTCAGATTATTATTAACTTTAATTCTGTAATTATTACCATTAACCGTAACTTTACTCAAGTCAAGAGAGCTGTGTTTATACCTTAGTTTCCTTTACTAATTTTATCTATTCTACAATATTTTCTTACTCTTTTGTAATTAAATTGTTTTATTTTTTTAATTAATTTTACAAGTTTCAATTAAAAGTTTATATTTACCTTTTTTATTCCAGATGGATAAAATCTTCGTCTTATAACTGCACCATGGGCTATGCAACTTCTGCTTCACAACGTTATCGTACATGATTTTAACCTCATGGCAGTGACTTAGTTCAATTATTTAAATGAAAGTAACTGTCATTAGGTTTAACTCATGCATTATTACAACTATAGAGGTAATCTACCTTCATCCATGATCCAACTGTGCACCTCAAATGTAAGACTCATCATTCTGAAATTTCTTTTCTATTATATCATAGAAATAAACCTTTATTAACTTTTTTTTTGAAAATTCAGATTATTTCTCATTAATCTAAAGAATTTTTGCAAAATAGAAATTATACAAAAGCATAACTAGTAAGAATTGTGTTCATTCACTTCTGTGATACATTTTTTTAATGATTTTGGGGCTGTTTCTTACTATATTTTCATTCTTAATTCAAAATAGTATATTTCCTTTATCATTATTATCCATACTTTTACCTGCTTTATTTCATTTCTTCATTGTATGAATGAAATAAACTGTTCAATTTACTTTATTGTATAACTTTTTAGAAATTATTAAAATAAAATGATCAAATGCCCATTTCACATTTTTCTTAACTTTAAGAAAAACAGAAGTGCCTGAAAATACATAAGATTTACAACTATGAATGCAAATGCATTACGAAAATGCAACCTGCATGAGAAAATATTTGGTTGATTTTATTGTTATTTAGTCTATCTTCTTCTTAAATATCTTTTTTCCAAATAAATTACTACACATTTTAAAATAAGTTTTTCTCCAGTTGATGCAATTTGATTACTTATGCTAATCATATGAATGTTATTGTGTGTGCTTTTGAATATAAATAAAAAAATTAGGAGTATTGGCAGAACTAAAATTTAATAACATTTCAAACAGGATCGTTGATGCCATCTGTCTTAAAACATCATATTAACTGTACAGGGACACTTGATTCATTACAGCATTTTTTTTTTAAATTTCTTGATAATTTACATAATTTCTTTGCTGCCTTTAATTTCTAATTATTGTAAAATTGTTATGTGCACTAATTAGAAGTTGTTTTTATTTTATTAATTCAAGTTTAAAACTTAAACTTCTAAATAAAAATTATTTAGGAGTTTTATTCTCCTAAGAATAATTTTCATTAGTTAGATGCTTTGTATTCTTAATGCTCATTATAATTTTTAAGGCTCTTAATTCATTTCAGGATTTGTTGCTTCACAATAAAATTTCATTGCACAATTGTTTACTTGTTATTTGTGGATATAATTTATTTACTAAGATTTTTTTTAAGTGGAAAAGCTAATTAATATTTTACTCAATAAAATTACCATTTGTTTATTAAAACTGCTACATGTTTTAAAAAAATGTACTTACAATTTTGGTTCAAATGTTATTTTCTCTTTTCGTACTTAATTTTACTTGCATTTTCTTAATTCAAATCTTTAGGGAAATCATATTTTTGCTGCAATTCTGCTGTAGCTATAAAGGCTAAACCAACCCTTATTACTTCCAGTTTTCCAGAATCTTAATGAAAGAAACTCAGTTTTGTATTCTCTAATCAGATGTATCAGATAAACATAAATGTCTAAGAAAAACATACGATGTTGGTGCAAATAAATTTTTTATATATTTAAATTTTGTCAACTTCCTCATATTCTCTATATTTAAGATTTAATTTTATAAGATGCATTTGGTTGTTTTCCCTTTTAATTACTTTAGTAAAAAATTTAAATTGTGGTAATATAGTTAATGTAATGTAGTCCTTTAAATATTTCCAAGATGAAAGATAACAAAGTCATTATAGGAAATACACAATTGTTTATAGCTCTTAAAAACATTACAAATTCATTCATTATTTAAAATGTACATATAAAGAAAGAGGGAAGAAATATAAACAAGTATGTTATTTAAATTTTTTTATTACAAAAAAAAAATTGTACTTGACAATACACATTAAGAAATTATAAATAAACAAATATTTTGGCAGAACATTTCTTATCCTGTCAAGTTATCTTCTTTAGCACTTGGGATGTGTGGCCTGTAAAAAGAAAAAAGCATATATTAAAATAAATGATATTTTATTGTTATTTGGTTTCTTTTATGACTTGGTTGCTCCTTGAAGTATTTTTGTTTCATTTCTTTACAAATACTACATATTTTTCCACAAACTCGAAAAGATTATTATTAAATAAAGACCTCTCATTTTGATTTGTATTTTTTTTTTAATGTTTTGATTTTCAAATTGTTTCAAATTTTATTATTTCCTTAGTTGAAATTAAATATATGTTAATTCTAAATTTTTAAGTATTGAAATGATATCCATGTTTTCATTATCAGTCTTTCCCAAAGATAGTCTTTCCCACTTTGTAATTCAAAAATATTGTATAACTTAAATAATTTAAATTTTTTTCAATCAAACTAATCAATAATCTTTTTTCAAGAGTCATAGAATTTCCTATGAATATAACTTTAAAAAAGCATCTATGTATGTATATATATTGTTTAATTGAAAATTAAAGGTTATAAAAGGTCATTTCTGTTAATTGAATACGTTTGAATCTTGTGTCCTCTATGTTTGCTAGTGAATAGTTTAGGTATTAATTCCTTTAAGTACATACTTCAGTACAGTGTATTCAATCAAAAAAAAAATCAGAAATGTTAGATTTTAATTGTATTGTTTAAATATTTGTTCTGCAAATGTTTAACCAAGATGCTCAGCTTTGTTTCCTGAAATAAATACATATATAGAGAGAGAGAAAGAGAGAATAAATCATTACTGCTGTTTTAAGTAGAATCCTCTTAGGAAGATTGCCTATGGAAATTGTTTTTATGACCTGACTGAGGGGACATTTTTTCATCTTTGCAAATCATGATCCTTAGAAGCCACAATCATCTTCTAATCAAAAATTTATATATATATAAGGCGTTGCCCATGTTATTGTGTTAACATTAAACTAGAGTAATTTTGATTGGATTTCAACTGATCAGTTGTTGTTTAGAGAGTAAAAGTTTTGGATGAATTCATGGATTGTTTATATAATTCAAAGGCTGTGAAAATTATGACAGTTGAAATTTTCTTCATAACTTCCTTACGAGTGAAGGAAGGAAAATAAATCATATTACTATTTTCACACCTAATTTTGTCTATTTTTAGCATGGTCCTCTTTTCCAATTAGTGGGAGGGAAAACATTCTATGTATAATTTTTTCCTGACTTTGGTATTGTTTAAATATATGTAAACTAAAGTGTAATAGCTTGAAGAAAGCTTATAATATAAAAAATAAAGGAATGAAAATATTTATAGTATTATATAAAAATTATCAGTTTTAATAGTAAATGCCAGAAGTTGTACATGCTGCAATTCTTTTGAGTGTATTTTATTGCAATCTTTACAAAGAAAAGTGAGTATTTTTGTTTGTTGTGATTTCATTTCCTTTTAAAATAAGCCTTTATTATTTTTATTATTATTTCTCAAGCTGTATTTTTTTTCTAGGCAGTATACATAAAAGCTATAATCTACTTAATCATCAAGACCAGATACATGAAATTTTGCAAGTGTTTGTTTCTTAGACAATGGACTGCTTCTTTAAACATAATTAAATGCTGGCGAAAGGATAGGTATTTTTTCTTTGAGTAGAAAATTTTCAATTGCGAAATTGATTTTCATAGGGGTCAGCAAATTTATTTAATGGATGTCAATTACTTTGCCAGTAATTGGCGTTCATTTAGTAAAGTATCTGCTAGATTGTAAATTATATTTTGTAATATTTATTACATGTGGAATAATTTTCTGTATAATTTTGTATAATTTGGACTGTAAACATAAATATTTTATTTAAATGTATTTTTCTAAAAAGGAATTTCATTGATCCAGAGTTTTTGTTCATCTTGCTGTCCCCCACCCTGATGTCCACCAAATTAATGAGAATAAATATACCATTTTTAAAAAAAGAAACCATTAAAGCCTTAATACGAATATGTATATGTATTTTTAGAACTGATGATATACTTCCTTTTATTGCAATTAATAAGTTAACTTGAAATATTAATGCATTAGATAAGAGCTTAATTCCAATATTATTTTTTAAAAAAGCAAAAGTTATTTTTTCTAATATAATTGAAAAATTAAATAAATTCTTAATTAATATCATAAAATATTACACTGCATTTTATTGGAAATGGAATGAGTGCAAACAATTTCTTAAAATATGCTTAAAATACAGACATTAAAGTTCTTCTTAGCTGATAGCTCTTGGGGGGGGGGGAACTTAAAAGCTTTTTAATAATATATTTTTAAAACAAACCAGTGTGTATTTTATAAAACCTGCTGCCTAAATATTATTTTATAACACTGAATTATGCAATAACAATAAATTTATCTTTGGTTGCGTCGATATTCAATATTTTTATCAAAAAATTCTTATGTACAGCTGATTATAACTGAATGAAACAATATCAACAGGATTTATTGTGGCTGACTGCTGATTAGTAAAAACGAATCCTGTCGATGCTGCTTCCTTCAGTGATGATCGGGGTTTCAAAGAATTAAAAACAATTTGGAAACAATTACTTAGATAATATGACATCTATTTTTGTTTTCCAATTTGCCAAGAATGTTTTAGTCATATTGCATCTGAAATATTATGCCTTAAGTATTGTGAATAGATTGATGTTAATGATTTCAAAATATTCTTTTACGCTTTTCAAGAGATCAGAATAATAATGGAGCTAAAATTATTTTGCCTAAAACACAAAGGAACCTATAAAATGTGTTATAAACAACAGGAAAGTAAAAGGAGGATAATTTTGTAAATCTCTCGAATTCTATGCTTTTTTTTTTCCCTTGGATTATTTATTTTTGATGTTTATTTTGAACTTGAATAGAAAATACTTTAAATGATAACATAATTTCAATCTGCGGTAAAAATTTACTGTACTGTCATCCTTGGCGACTTTTTTAAAATCTCGCCAAAATGGCGACTAATTATAATAGGGTTAATGCAATTACCCTATTATAATTAGTTGTCGTGTCGGATGGGGGTTGCCATATGAAAAGATTTATCGCCAATGTAAAAAAATCGCGCCAAGGGTGACCGTACAGTAAATTTGGGCCCAATTTGCCTTTTGTGTAAGTTGCCAGTTTTAATTAAGTGATTTTTTTTTAAATGCTATCTTTATCTGTCATGCAACTAAAATAAAACTAAGCCTGTCAGTACTGTCTAAATGAAACTTCTGCCTTTAAAGAAAAAAAAGTGCTATGTGGGGGTTTAGTAAATGCCAAACTTAAAATAATGACATTAAAACTTTTTTTATGATTACATTTAAAAAATTTTACATACTGTTTTTCCTAACTCATTTTCTTAGGAATCAAAAGTTTTATTAAAATTTGCACAGTTATGGGCTCCTGAATGCAATATATGTTATACCTTTCAGAAACTAATTCTCATATAACTAATTCATTTTATATGGAAGTATTATTCGAGAATGAATATGAAAAAAATATATATTTTGCTATTCTTTTAAATGTATAATAACTAATTATAAAATATTTTTAAGATTAAAAAGTGAACAATAATAAAACATGTAAGTAAATATGCTTAGTATTAAAAATTCATTAAAAAAACATAACAAAATCTGGAATTCAAAACAAAATTATAAATTATTGAAGCACTATAAGTAATAAAATTATTACACATTGTGTGTTACAAGAAGAAAGTGTCTAAATAATTATTAAAAATTAAATTATTGATGGAAGTATTTATAATTTTGTTTTGACCTCAATCTTTTTTTTTTCAGTTTATAATAATTATTTAATAGTAGAACCAAAAGTATACTACTTTTTGGTTTTACTATTAAATGCACTTCAAATATATAATTATCTTACTTTATAAGCTTCACACACAACAGATTTCAAATCCTGTAATGAGCGTCTCTGGATTTCATTTGTATGTACCTAAAATATTCAATATAATATATTAATATTATGTTGAATAAATTTAATAAATAAATATGAATTTTTTAAATATAATAAATATGATTTGGTAATTTAATTATGTATTAATTTTGTGATTTATAATTTACTTATATTCAGAAGGCAGGGGTTTTCTATATTTTCATTTTGGCAACATAACATGAAAACAGATTTGTGGTGCTTTTAAATGTGTAAAATTTGATTTGCAGAAGGCATTGCTTTTTTTTTTGTTTTATTTCTTAATGTAAAATTATATTTAGTATTCTGTAATTCACAAAATATAATAGAATGTAATACAAATTATTTAAATATTAGTATACAAAAATTACTTAATATTTCATATAACATGTAATATGTAAATCTAAAAGTGCATTGATAATTTTTTTTTTATGTTGGTAATTCATTTATCAGTTTTGTTGTTTTGCCATGCTATAAAATGCTGATATTTAATGTATAATTCTGACTGTGTCCATTTTGCATCTTAAGTATTTTTATTTCATTTTTTATAATGTTCAAATAAATTAATTATACTGTTCATAAGATATCATAAACTTTTTTTTTGATTAAATACTTTTTTAGCAGTAGCTCAATTCTAATTGCTTATAACTGTTGCTCCTCTGCCCCGTGCAGATGAAAATATTAATATATCTATAAAATATGGAATTATAAAATTGATTTCACAAAAATACTTCTATATGCATTTTTGGTACCTATATAATCTGTCTTATATTAAAAGATATTGTAAACAATGGAATCTTATCAACTCAGAAATTAGCAGTGTAGCTAAAAATATTTATCAAAAGATAATAGTTTTTAAAAGTAACAATTTAACCCATAAGTAACTTAAGTAAATCTCAAAACCAGATATGAAATTTGTTGCATTTCGAACATCTTAAATAAGCAGTATGATGATATAAATTCTTTGCAGTTTCGCCAATAGAAAATTATATGAATGTTAAAACGAAGATTCAGCAGATAAAAATATCAAATCCTGCTCTTCAGAAATATTTCCATCTTAGCGCAGTGAGCTCAACAACACTCATCCAAAAGTAAGTAACAAATAATACGTTCATTAAATGATCCGCTACATTCACCATATTTTTACTTGTAATAACTAAACCCTTTAAAATTTTTTGTATAAGTAACATTTTAGAAAATTATTTGCGTATTTTTTTTTTTCTTTTTGAAAAGTGGCCTTTAACTTAAAAAATGAATAGTATTACGAAGTGATAAAAACGTATCCCTGATATGCCGACCTTCGCGACAAAAGTTATCGACTTGGTGAGAAATTTGGCGACCTTGGGGATGAAAAATTCGCAGAGCTATTTGCCATGATGACAGAGATGAAAGCTGGACAGGACGAAATGAGGAAAGACCAAAAAGAATTGAAGGATCAGGTTCAGTGCATGACGTTCGAAGTTTCCTTGGGCTGTGTACTGTCTCTGGACGAGGTCAATCGACTACTGCCGTAATTTTCTCTGGATCGGTTTTAACTCCTTCTGCTGGCATAACATGTCCGAGGTAGACTATCTGCTTTTGGAAGAATCGGCATTTCTTAGGGCATAACTTAAGGTTGGCTTTCTGTAGTCTCTTTCAGCCGATGCACGTAATTCAAAGTCATGGAGAGAACTTTAGCCAAGGAGAGAACTTTAATACCGCCAAGATATGAATGTCTTATCCAGAGGGTTCCTGAAGTTTCTGCATAGTTCAGATACGCCGTAACGGTCTTTCCTAGTCAAGTTTCCCAAAAGGGTGTGCTTGTGGCGGCCTTACTGGTGGATTTGAAAACGGATGCCATCCCCGTTCGAGTATTGAATCTGAACAATAAACCAAAGATCGTAAACAAAGGAACTGTTATTGCGTCGTGTGACCCGGTGGTGGACTATCGTCTGAAGCCTGTTTAGTGTATTTAGATGACATCATAGTAGTAGGACGGTCATTTGAAGAACATTTGAATAACCTTCGGAAAGTATTCCAGAGACTACAGAAAACCAACCTTAAGTTAAGCCCTAAGAAATGCCGATTCTTCCAAAAGCAGGTAGTCTATCTCGGACATTTTATTTTAGCAGAGGGAGTTAAAACCGATCCAGAGAAAATTACGGCAGTAGTCAATTGGCCACGTCCAGAGACAGTACACAACCCAAGGAAACTTCGGAGGTCATGCACTGAATCTGATCCTTCAATTCCTTTTGGCCTTTCCTCATTTCGTCCTGTACAGCTTTCATCTCTGTTATCATGGCAAGTAGCTCTGCGAATTTTTCATCCCCAAGGTCGGCATATCAGGGATACGTTTTTATCACTTCGTAATAATATTCATTAAACCATTTGTGTTTCCATTAAGAAGACAGTGGACCCTTTTAGGTACTTTTGTCAATTATTCACTTAAAGCAATGAAATTTTGTGTGTGTGTATTAAAATATAAATACATCAAATATCTATAAAAACGCTTTTTAAAACAATTTATACTATTTAAAAAAATTAAATTTCAAAATATTCTAGGTGACTTAATTTTTAATTTTTTTAAATTATTTTTACCTTAATTATTTTTACCTATATAAATGTATTTGTAATAAGACTTGCTATGATTTTGTAATTCCAATTAAAGTTAATTTTTTTAGAAATATTTGCATCTGCATGCATGGAATTTATATAAGTTACATTTTTCTGTACTTAAACTGATTTTTAACTGCCTAAAAGAACTTGAAATGCATGCAAGTTTTTTAGTGATTAATCAAAATCTTCATTATCAATTTTATTTAATTTATTCAAAAATTAAGACACCTATTATGTTTTGAAGATATTTAAATATAATTAGAACAGATTTTAGAAAGGTTATTAAAATGTATTATTTCTCTGTGCCCTTCAAATATTTATTTTATTGAACAATATATTTTATAATACTTTTTTAGTTGAATATAAACTTATATTTTGGTGATTAAACAATTTAAATTGACTTTCAAACTTTCATCTATTTTTATTTATTTTAAAGTCCATTGTACCCTTCAGGCAATAAAGAGGAAACCGAAATGCATAAATAGCCAATAAAATAAGACAAAAACATATTGAGGATCAAAATCGAACATCGCATAGGAATGAAAACAAAGAGATCATTTGTCTGCACTCCCAACTGGGTCTGCTCTGACTGCAGCTCTAGTGTCCTTAAATTCAGAGGGAGAAAGGATTGCTTTTGACCTTCAGATAAATCACTCAGTTGTGTGAGTAGTGGACTATCTGAATATTTTCATTGGTTGTTAGCTGTACAGTTTCAACTTTCATTTTTAATTGTTGATTTTTTTTTTTTTGCGATATCATCAATAAGCAATTATCACCGATCAATAAGATATTGTACTTCATGATATTTCTTTATTAAGGATACTAATCTTGCTTATTAATAATCTTGTGAAGGCATTTTGAGTGTCAGAAAAATACACAACTCACCCTATTAATATTAATCCAAGGGACAAAGGTCACAGGTGGTTGCAATGCTTTCGTTAATTCTCCATTCAAATAGAGAATTCGTTTGCCTTCTTCACCATCTGCACATTTAGAGAGAGACTTCCAATCCAGACTTAGCCTTCGAGCGCACTAAAACAAATCTAAATTCATTATATCTGCCAGTAAAGAAGTGTATGAAATGAACTAAAAAATATTAAGAAAATGGAAATAAATTTTTCATCTGATGTGCTTAGCAGAAATGTATAAGTGTGCTAGACTTCATAACCTCTATATTCTTATGTCTTGATTTTTCCATTGACAAGAGTCTTCTGTTTTTTAATGAAGAAGTATTCATTTTTTCTCGATTAATATTTTATCTATACAGTGTTTATCTCTTATATAGGTTAAATATACAAATAATAATTGTTGTTTGAGGATTATTGTGTTAGAAAGAATATTTCTATTTAATTTGTTCATTTTCCAGATTTTAGTTGGAAGCTGCTTACAAGAATTATTTATAAATTAATGGTCGGCTGGCATGGTTTAAATTTTGGACTTGGAAGGATGCGGGTTTGAAACCTGATCCGCCATGCTTCTGAGTCTATGTTAGTTAAATATGATATCAAAGATCAGACTGAAATTCAGCCTATTGTTTTATTATTTTAATTTTAGACTTGTTACAAAACAAATTGTTACAACAAACTATTTGGACTAAATCCACCGATAGAATGTGTCTGTTAATTTTTCTCTTCGTACACATGTGAGCACAATAACCCAAAAATACAAGAAGTTAAATATGAAATTTTGATAATTGGTCATCACATAAAAATAATAAATCTGTCTCTGATTTTTTAACTAAATTGGTGCAATGAGAGATGTTTTTCTCTCTATATATATACTAAATATGATGTAATTCAAAGTCAGTGCTAACTAGATGAATAAAATTAGACCTTGACTCAAACTTGTAAATCTATGCAAAATGCAGAGTCATTGCACTGGGAAAGGGCTGAAATTTATCACATCGCTATAAACTACACAACTAAACACAAAATTCATTTCAATATATCCAGATTCCAGCAAGTGAAAGGAAGAGCATGTCTACTTTACTAATATGCTTGTATAATATTGATCAGTAATGTACAAACACATATTTTCTATTAACTTAATCCTGTTAGTTGTTCCATTTGCCATGTTTTCCTGAGCATTATGTCTATGGACCTTAAAAAACAATGTTTTAATAAACTAATTCCCAAAACAGTGCATCTATTAACTTAAAATATTATGCCTTGATAAGCTAATTCCTTGAACAATGTGTCTATGGACCGTAAAAGAAAGACTATATCTTGGTATGTTGATTCATTGTGTATTATGAACCTTAAATACTGTTCTAAGTATTGTTTGTGGTCTTGATAGACTTACTGGACTAGTGAGCTATATGAAAACTAGGAAAAGGATAACTATAAAGGTATATACAATAAAAATGTCATAAATGTTTGAGGTTATAATGGGGTACTAAATTAAATTAAATAACTTACTTTTTGTCCACTGTCTGATGGGCGTGGATATGCCTCCATGCAGTCGATGAAATTCAGATGTGTTTCAATATTGGGATATAAAGACATAGAACAACCCTGTCATAATAAAAAAGCAAATTTCTTTGCATTATTATTCAATTATTAAGGCAACATATTTTCTAATCAGCAATATGTTATTGAACACTTTGGTAGTAAACAGATTTTTAATTTTCATTAAAGCGAATTACCAGTTTGTAATGTTGAAGTACTAAATAAAGTCAAATGGGAACCCATTTAGAATCACCAGAATTAAATACTTTGTTCATAGAATTATTCTTTCTTTTCTTCTATCTTTTGATAATTTCAGTCATATGAAAGAGGAGTTCTTAAGATCACATACAAAAAAAATTATTATTTTTTTTTAATTCTAAGTAGTGCCTAAATGCATCGGCAGGATGTTGGCTCTTTTAGGTTCAAAACTAATAATAGATTCGTAATAATATGAAAATAACATCTGTATATCTAATCGTATGTTTTTATGATTTTTTTTATTGTTCAGCCGCATTTAAGTAAATCTTAATAAAGCAGAGTAAGGAATGTGTGAAAGATGATTGAAAACATTTATTTTGAAATTTTATTTTTAATTAAAATCAACTAAAAATTACTAATTGATTAGTACAGTTTCTTTACTAAAATTTAGTTACATCAAATCAAAAATTTTCTATGGTTAATAAGTCATTCAAAACTGATTAGAAAAGGCAAAATTTAAATTATGTTGAAAGGCATCATTACATAAAATGTATTTCAATGTTACAGTATCTTCACGAACACAATTCATAAGCAGATATTAGACACATTGAATATTTTGAACCCATTACACCATTCCTCATCTTATCCTATATTACAAATAAGACAATTGGCAGAATTGTGTGCTTATATTGTATAAGCTATGTTATCGATGAATTCTATTTTTGTGATAAGATATACGGCTCTTTTTTCCTGTGTTAATAGTACCAATTTACCTCCCTTCATTTATGAATTGTTATTTTAAAAAATTAATTTAGAATTCTGAATTACTCTGACAGTAATTCAGCATTCCAAGGCATGATTTCCAATTTTATTTGTAATTCCAAGGCATGATATATGTGATATGTGTAATTCCAAGGCGTTTTTATATATGTGATATGATATTTAAAAAACAGATGGAACTTTATACTTGTGACGTATTAAAAAAATTAATGGAATTTTTTTTTTTACCTGTACTGTATTTCCATAGCATTCAGCCGGACCATGATGACACCGGAATTGATATTGTTTGGAATTAGCATCATAAAATGCCTGAAAAAAAAGTTGAAATAATAATACATTATAAAATTTTAAAAGCACTCTACTTTTTTTTTCTCTTGTGAACAAAGTATACAAAACGAAACTATTATAATAGTCAAAACAGTTGAACTCGAGATTTTGCCGAGTCTTTAGATTTAAGATTTTCCAGTGATTTCGAACGCTTATTGGTCTTTACTTCCACATGCATATCAACACGATAATTCAAAAACATAACAGCTTGGTTAAGTGAATTTTGGTATACTTTGTTTGCATCTAAATAATAGACCCTTACCAAATTTTGAATCAATTATATCGATAGATAAGCCATCCACTGGTTGGTAATTTCGCATATGTATGTAAACGAACTAAATTAACTCGAATTTTATATGTGAACTTTTGATTAGCATTGTAGTTCTGTGTCTAATTGTGATTCCAATCGATCGAAAAAGAAAGGCGTCTATATAGGCGGTTATTTCTACTACTAACTCGAAGCACTAAACTCTCATGCGCAATACTCTGAAATAAAAATCTGAACTCTTGTGGTGTTAATGATCTTGTTCATTGTCTATAATGTTTATTAGAAAAATTTTTAGAGAGTTTTGTAGAAATCACTTCATAAAAAGCAAAAAAAAAAAAAAAACTTTAAATGTATGAATTTTGTATTGACGAACCAGAAGGCAGAATTTAATTATCAAATAATATGGAAATGCATGAAGCTGGTAAAAATTTTAAGGTGTCACAAACTAAGGTTCAAAACTCTCGCAGAGGGTTGAAAATCACTTTTCATCTTCTATATTTTAAGGTATTAAAAAACTTGCAATAGAAAGGGGTTTGTTAGAGTGTGAAGTGCTTATCGTATAATCGGATTACTAGCTTATTCAAATTATTTTTTAAATTAGTTTTTAAGTAGATAATTTTAAAATCGTATTTTTCCCCTATAAAGTGACTAGCTATTCTGGATTGTCGGTTAATTTGGTTGGAATCATTTCTATTGTCTAAATGAACGCGCTTGTGTTGGTGAAACGTGTTTTGATTAAATCGTTGAAAAGTATTCTACCTAATTTAAATGAAATAGTGCAAATGTTATCTTTTGTCAGGATTTCTTTGTCCAAGTCATGCCGAAGGGTAGTGTAGCGAATAGGAAGGCAGAAAAAAAGAAACCGTCAAAAAGTATTCGAAGCTCATATAATTTATTTAAAAAAATTAGAAATAATAGCCCATGCAACTCAGAAATTAAAGTTACAGATAAACCGGAATTCGAATGGTAGAAAAAAAATTTACTGCTTAGATTAATTAGAAATTATTACGTATATATGTATAAATTAAAAGTTTTTCATAAAAACAGAATAGATGTCATGTCTGAAAATGTTAGCTGCTGAAAGAGCCTCTGTCTCAATTTTATTATACAATGAATATGATTATCCCGATGTAACTAATAAGTCTAATGACAAGGCACATTATTTAGGCTTTTTTCTATATTTTTGATATAAAAGACAAATATTTCATTGTTTCTGGAATTTTTATTTACTTATTTCTTTATCTACATAGTGGCGAATTTCTGATTAGGGTCACTCAAAGAAAGAGAATCACAATTAGATCGATTTAAAAAATATTATCTTGGCTGTTATATAAATAAATTTGTAAAAATATTACGAAATAATATCATAATATTAACTCGTTGACAAGTATAATTGGTCAGATTCTTATTTATTTCATTAAACTCAGTTTATTATTATATTATTCAGAAGCACCGAACTTCTGCTTAAATAATAGTAGGTGCAAACATGGATGTTATACAGTCATGAATCATAATAAATAATAACGTTTTCTCATAAAGTTACTTAAATAAAAAATAATTCATCTAGAACAAAGATTAATTATCTTTACATGCTGATTAAGTGAAATATGTGTTGAAATGCGAAATTAAGTACTGTTTGTTAATTTTAAAAAATTAATAATGCTCACTTCCTAAGATCACAAAATGCTCCTATATATATTTAAAGATTTTGTATATACTCTTTCCAATTAGCATCCCAAATAGAAAAACATTCAAGCAAATCCAAAAACTTTAATTTTTTTCCCCCTTAATGAAACAGTTTGACTACATTAATAAACATCGTTTCTTGCGTTCTCTTAATTCTTATAAAATAATCTAACCTTCATGCTGCTGAAAGACGCCTCGAAAAAAAAAAATAGAACATATTTATTCATAATTTAAATTGTAAACAAATGAGGAACAAGTCATTCAAAGGAGATAAACGATACGTAAAGACTATGAAAAGAAACTTTATTGATCCATGGCTATCTAATCTGTAAACCGCCATCAAGCTCTATTAGGCGCATTGACAAGAAATCTTATTATGCCTACTTATCATAATGAGTCCTTGAATTTCTTTGACAAACAACAATAAATCATTATTAGTGATATCACTGCGTCGTTCACTTACATTTTTCCGCTTAGTTGAAACTCGTGAGCTTTATTAGTCACGGAAATATTATAAGTAAAGAAGATTTTCTTACTTCATTCGGGGTGCTTGGATTTTGGAAAAGAGAGATGATACTAAACTGGGATCAAGACTGAAAAACGGGACTATCCATATTCATCAAGCTTTCCCATAATAAAAATTAATTTAAAAAAATTAGCTATTCTAAAGTATCGTTATTCTTTAAAATATGGTTGGCATAATCTGTGAAAAATAAAAAATGGTAAAGAGAATTCTGCATAAACTAACTTTTAAAATTATATTTATGTTATTACTTTTCCCGTCCTCTCTAGTAAGAAATATTCAGAGAGAAAATATTCGATTTTTAATTAATGTTTCATAATTTTAAATTATTTTTCTTAAATTCGTAATTTTAAATTTATTTTTCGATGTGAAATTAACTCTGAAATCAATTAGTTCTCCATATCTGGAAACGGTAGGAAGTTCTGCTTTTGTATATAGCAAGATTGTGAGTAAATAAGAATTCGTAAAGTAATTATTGTATTTAATTTTCATTTAAAATAATTTATTTTTAAAAAGTTGCAATTTTTTACTCTCTTTTAATCTGCAAATATTTATTTGTGATACAATATATAAGAAAAATAATTCTTCCTCAAGAATTTCAGATTTTCCAAAAATAACTCATACTCACCTGAGCTTTCCCAAAAGGTACCAAACGAATTTCGAGAATATCTTTGAAATCTCTGTAAACCGGGGTCAGCTGATCTGTTATAAATCGCTTGCTGTCTGGACAGTTTGTCTCATAATAGATATCCAGATAAACTTTTTGCTGCTGTAATGATGAAGGGGTAAAAATTCTGGTTCCACTAGAATCTGGATTGGTTCCTCTTACAGTATTAGTATTTGGTCTTACTGATCCACCACTATTTGAATGAGAATTAGGATATGTTCCGCCCACAGAATTTGTGTTCGGGTTGATTGATCCAGCAGCATTGTTCGGATTTATATCTCCAATACTGTTGGGGGTTTGATATGATGTACTAACAGCACCATTGTTTGGATAAACTATTCCAGTCCCTCTGTTGCTTTGATATGGTGTACTTACAACGCCATTATTTGAATAAGCAGTTCCACTGGCAACATTCGGATTCACAATTCCAACACGGCTATTGCTTTGATATGGTATATTGGCAGCACCATTGATTGGGTAAGCTGGTCTGTTGGCAGCATTATTTGAATATGCTACACCATTCGTCGGATACATTATTCTTCTGATACCATAGTTTGGATAGACTCCTCCAGAAGAAACACTGTCTTGGTAGACCCATCCTGTACCTCTATAGCTTGGGTAGACTACTCTAGTTATGCCACTTCCACTTTGATAGATTCTTCCATTACCAGTATTACTGGTATAGACTCTTTCATAAGTAGGATTGTTTGGATACACTGCGTATGACCTGTTCACGCTGAATCTTCCAGGAAATTCATAGACACCTTGTGCTTTTGCATTCTGAAGAAAGAAAGAAAAATTAGAAGTCATTGATTCCTTCAAATCATATACTAAAACTTACTAGGACTGTGGTATAATATTCATATTTATAACAGCTACATTTTACATAATTTATAGCTACTCCTATATACAGCACACTCCCGAGAATCCGATTCGCAACTCTCCGACTATTATTATTAGCCTAATTGTTCAATAAATAAATTTATTAAGAATATTTCAAATTCACTGAATTATAAAATACTAAAACTACAATATGTTTACGCTCAGTTATTAAACTTATTTTTTAAAAAATATAGTATAATTTATTATTTATCTATTTGTTATATATATTGGGATACTAATTGTCTAACTGCTTATCTTGTATTCTACTTGGCAGCTACTCTAAAATTGCATTTTCAATGCTATATTTGATTGAGGCTTATTATTTCCTTATAATTTATCATAATAATTGAATATCTGTATTTTTATTCAGGAAATCATTAATTAATAATTATGTTTAGTTTTTCAAGGATTTCGGTTTTTTTTTTTTTTTTTACTTTTTTATGATATGTACATTAAAAATAGAAATAAAAACTTTTATTTTCATAAAGTTACTAAAATAAGCTGAAATTAAATAAAAATAAATTATTAACATATTGATTAAGTTAAAAAATTTGGTGAAGTATGAAACTAAATTGAGTTATCAAAAGATGGGCCACATAATGAGTACCGCCTGAGCCCTTACAATAGTTAAGTCTGCCACTGACAATAAATATTATCGGCGAGCAAAGTAATCTCCAAATCTAGCATCAAATAAAAGGTAAAAAAAATAAAGAAATTTAGTCTCAGTGCATTTTTAATTAGGGTTTCAACTAATTGTTAACACTTTGACCTTGACTCCAATAATGAGGACTGAATGCCTTAGAAAATTTATCCAGGAACTGACTGCCATCAGTAACTTCGGGATCAGATCTTACGACTGTTCCGGGATCATCTTTATTAAATCATAAAAAAAATTAAGTACCTTAATGCTGAACATATCGAGTTTTGTTATAAATAATAAAATATCTCTTCTTTTGTTACAAGTATCCTTTTTACAAATAAAAATTGACCTTCTGTTATATGTTATTTAACACAATAGATAACACTACAAGTTTTTGATTATTCTTGCCTATTATTCAACCTTAAGAAAACCCATGATTGACCCTTGTGATTTTTTTTTATGCATGTCAAGCATGAGATACTCAGTTTTTCAATGCTGTATCATAAATCAACGCCTGAGGTCATTGCTCACTGTTTCTGCCAAGGCAGATGTATCACTGTCTTCAAGCAACGATGCACAACTTGCTCATTTTTTGAACTTGCTCACTCGTATCGATTATTCTTGCCATTCTTATCTCATATTGACGGGTTCGTAGAAATATACATGGTCAACAAATGTATCATGTTTATTTATAACATTGTAATTGTTGTGAACATAGAAAAAAAAGGATAGTTACGAATAGATAACAAACAAGATTCTTTTATCTGCAATCTTTCTTTGCCTGCTGCGTCTGTTAGATTTTTTTTGTGCCAGGTAAAGATGATTTTCAAGGATTGCTTCCTTTATCAATGGCTATTACTGACAATAACTATATATTTCGAAATGCTCAAGTACCTTTATAACAACAGTAAATTTTTCTTAGAATCATTTATTTTCCTATCTTATTTACTTCATTTTTCATTTGAAAAGTGATGTTTTCATTCAGCACATTGTTAGACGGTCAATTTTTCTTAAAATCAATTTTTTACAACTTTAGTACCATATACATGAAATCAAAACGTAATTAAAATTAAACGACTGAATTGGCAGTTAAGTTGTTCCGATGAATATTTAAAAGTTTGTGAAATGATCGGAAATACATAAATGTAAAAATATCTAATTTCATATAATATCAAAACTGAAAAAAATAATAATAATTTAAAAATTTAATCTGTATAAACGAAACAAATCACAGATTAATACAAGTTAAATAAAATACGTATAAAATCTGTTTATCGAATGTGTTATTTGGGGGAAAATGTGCAATATGACGGCATAGAAATTTAGTCAACTTCACTAAAAATATTTTATTTATTGTTAGTATTTAACGAATAAATAGAAATAACTTTTTGACAACTTAAATAACTTTTTGACGATATATATATATATATATATATATATATATTAACATTTTAACTCATGGTCTTTAATTTTTATTGTTCAGCTCTTATATTTATAGTTATTTTGAATGATGTTATCTAAATATTTAAAATAAATAAACAACAAAGAATCAATTCCGCAGACTTAACCAATATTGCAATTTCGTTAATTTTTATTTTATATGAAAAATCATGACCTTCTAAGTCTTTCATGAATAGTTACCTATCCCCCCCAGCAAAATAAAATATTGATACGGCCTCAAGTCTCAACAATTGCACGGAATTCGACAACTAATTTCTCTACATTGTGTGCATAACTAACAAAGCCGAATCTTCTATGTTTTTTGGAAAAGAACAAGCTAAAATAGTGTGTTCATTCAATTTGATAAACATATAAATGTTCAAAATTTATAGGCATTACCAAATTAATTTTAATATTGGAAACGAACAATCAGAAAGCGGCTAGTTTGTAATAATTTTTAAAAAACAGCATAAAATACCAAAAATTTAAAAATCATTTATCATTAAGTATAAGAGAAAACAGCAGTTTCTTTGGATAATATGCAAAAATAGCTGAATATTCGCTGTTATTTTGAAAGCATATGTAATGAACTCAGGCTAAAAGATAAAATAATTTTGTACTTATCCAAACATTAAAAATGAAAATGAAATTTGAAGCATTTTTCATTTCTATTAAAAAAAAGTTCCACATAGCAATGATTGCAATGTTACTGTAGATCTGTAAGACATTTATTTCTATTTTCGGAAAAAACAAATATTTATCAATGATTACATTATTAATTAAAACAAGATAATAAATAAAGTGACTTGTACTCTAAAACGCAAATTATCTGTACTTACTAATCATTACGCAATTCTGAATCCTCTTATACTAATTAAAAGCTTACTAATAAAATAAATAATAATAAAAGCTTACTAATTAAGCTTTATGACTAATTAAAAGCTTACATCCAACTTAATTCTGATTAAATGATAAATATTTTTAAATTCAGAAGATTCTTATTTACTTTCTTGTAATCATAAGATCAAATTTTTAAAAAGCTTGAGATAATTAGGTAAACTGTGATCAAAATCTTTCTTAAAGGGATAATTTCAATTCTCTTAATTAAACAAAGAAAAACCTCAACTGCTTAAAAATTATTGTTGCGTAATTTCTTTACCGGGGTTCGTTTGGATAGTGGAAGTGATATGGTGTGTAGAACGCTCAATCAGCAGGCAGAAGTAGAATAAAAACAACGACGTTTATTTACACGAAGACACACAGGACAGCACAAAAGCGACAACTATATACAGCACAGAAGACGATTATCTTCACCCGAGACGTGTAGCATACAACAGCACACACAGCAGCATACAACCAGAATCTACTGCAGACAGTAGCGCACAGCTCAGTTCAGCACGAGCTTGACTCCGTCGCTGCTCACCGTCGTTTCCGCCTACTCCGCTCTGTCGATTACGATTCCTCCGCTCCGTCTTCGGACTTTACTCTGTCGTCTCGAACTCCTTCTACCTTCGAACTCGGACTACTGGCTTGACTTCTCTGGCAGCTGCAGCCCCCTTTTATAGGTCTCAGGAGGCGGGGCAAGAAGCCTCTCAACCAATCAGGAACGTTCGAGGCGTATCTCGGTTCCTACTGGACGGATCGGGAAAATTCTCGAAGTTTCGGGTATTATCTATTTTGGTGCCAAAGTCGCCAAATGGTCGCCAAGCTCCGGGACCTTTGACGCGCCACCTGGACTCTGTCCCATTCATATGACTGTAAAACTTTCTTTCTGTTGATGGAACAAACTATGCTGGGAAGCCGAATTGCAGGTTTGGAGCATTATAACACAGCCTTAAAAAAACAATTTTTAGTATAAGCGAGATGAAACGCGTTATAACCGCAATGTCAAAGGCAGGTGGCTATCACGCATTTCTTCAACATAAGTAATTATTGTAAACCAATTAACCAACAAATTATTTTCTTATCAATTGTGCTAAATTTGAACAAATGAATCTTACAAAAAAAAATTTGCAGGGCTCTTTCTTCATAACCTATTTTTCTTCCTTCACTTTTTATTTGTTTCGTTATTATTTGTAAATTTAAACTACCTATTACCTTGTGTTTGATTGACGAATTAAATAAAAGACCTATTTTAATGAAATTATAGTTCAGGCAATAATTTCATCCATATTAGGAAGAAAAACTTTATCCCTTATTCTTCTCTACCTCACATATACTTACTGGATCTTGGGCCTGGTGAATTTATTTTTCAGAAAACATCAAACAATGCAGCTTAAAAATTTGTTGTAAGAATGCAATACCTAGAGAAAAAGAATGTGCCAAAATACCAATTGATACGGTTACGAATCTGTAAAATTACTCCCCTGCGCATTTAATTTCATGTTCAGGAAGAGAGATTTTCAGATTTATTAATGGACCTCTGATTTGCGACGAATTTGGCGGTTTTGGAGACAAAAATAGGGATTTTAGAAAGAATTATGGCGATAAGACTCGAAATTCGATTATTCTTTCTAGAAAATTTTTTTACAGCCTCAAAAAGCCTACATAAATGAAAGACATAGCTCAAGCGGGTCATTCAATCTTTTGAGTGTTTTAGAAAGTGCGAGAATTATGGCGATATCTCAGTTAAGACTCGAAATTCGATTATTCTTTCTAGAAAAAATTTTTACAGCCTCAAAAAGCCTACATAAATGAGAAACGTAGCTCAAGCGGGTCAGTCAAAGGAATTCTATCCTTTGAGTGTTAATCGCAGATCAAGATATCCAAATGTTTTACGCTTAGCGTTGTTGTACTGAGCTGCTAATAAATAGCGATTTGCTATCTGCTAATTTGTCGTTGATTTCTGCGAATACTGTCTTAGTGAACGTTTTAGTTATGTTTTACTTGTGGAGAAAAGCATCGTTTTCTGCTGTCAAGTTTGTCGAATTTCTTTTATCGCTTAAGTATTGAACAATTTCTATAATACACTCAGTGATATTCAGAGATTAGTGGATCCCAGAGTTAGTTTAGTTATATTAAAGTCGCGTTTTAAAGCAACACTAGGTCTATTTTGGGACAGACCTCGTAATTTTGAACCGTGGTTAGATAACGCGGACGATACCTGAGCTGGCATCCCCCTCTCCAAACTTCTACACCACATCTGCGGGAGGACTACTGAATCCCTGAATAAAGTATTATATATCCGGCTAAACTAAAGAATACGATACAATGTAATATTTTTAAATGTACAATTATTATAACCTAATTGCCAATTATTATAACCTAAGTGTATTTTTTAATTAATATTTGGGCAGTTTTGTACTGCTTGGCACGATTTGACAGAGGTTAGGAAAAAATAAGTACTGTGTTCTTTAGTTTTAACTTATTTCCTAATATCTCGATATATTTTATATCAAAGTTGAAAAAAAAAGCCCCACAAATTTCTCGCCTAATGTTCCACTTCTCTTACCCTCACAATCGCTACGCCGTTAGATAAGCTTAGAAGCCTTTACCTTGTCAGAACATGATAGACAGTATCTAGCCAATCATAACCAATATTTTGATCACATTTGTTAATTGAGAAAACACTAAATTTGTGTTGCTAACAATGATCTAAAAGACTTAGAGTGTTATTG